>OX235274.1:42141641-42190278 GCA_944472155.2 Trichobilharzia szidati
AGGAAAAAAGTTCAGAAGGTTGGAGCATGATCAGAAGCATTTTAACAGACTGCAGACATCGGTCAATAGTTGTATTCACTGGCTCTCTACCGAAGGTCTACATTTTGTGGACTTCAAATTACCAACGTTACTCGGGTAAATTAGCATACAATGTCATGGTGTTATTAACATATGGATAAACATGAGTCATTTTGTTCCGAATTACAATTAATCTATTTATTTTTTCGTTTAACTTGATGGAGATTATTATGAAGAAATACACGACACATAGATCCATTGTAATATTGTATATGTTTGGGAGTCGACAATGGAAATTAATAATACAAGAAAGTGAAGCATTTATAAAAATTTCTGTGAGATCTTTAGAAGTGTACCCTTATTTCACGGTGTCCTGGTAATCTAACTCTGCACTTACCGTTCATCAGGTATTATCCTCAATGATCCATTTATTCCTAAACTTTGGACGTACATCTATCAAGACAAGATGGTCTTAGAGGAAAACTTCTGTTATGATTTGTTTCTAGTTTGATCGCGGACTGCTATCAGTTAGCGAACCATTGAAAACCAGCACTGAAGCACTGGACAGATGTTTCGTCCTAGTTTGAGACTCATCGGTAGTACGCCAATATTATTGATATCAATCCGTAATCAAACTTGAAAGACAAATTGAATCTCTACAAACAAAATCTTGAAAATTAATCTGATACTCACTAGTGCCTGGCTTCAGGACGAAGTTGACTGGAGTTCTCGTAAGAATTTGTGACCACTGGGATATGTTCAGTCGGGAGTGAGGACGAATAGTCATCAATGCCATTGGTTGGTAGAAATTAGAACTGATGGGCTGGGGATTGAATCGGATTCCAGTTTCTGAATGGTCTATGAGCTTTCCTTGTGACCTGAAGGTGGTTGGTTTGAACCCCGGAGATTAGTGTGTATTGATGATGTGTCCCAAACAAGGACGAAACAGCTATGCTGGTTCTCAGTAGTTTTCTAACCGATATGATTTAGTGATCAAACTTGAAAAATAAGGCGAATCCCTTCAAACAAACTCGTTAAATGACTTTGGTTGTTTCCATGACGTCATCCTATGACTAGTTATGGATGTATTGTTACTTAATGAATACACTGTCATTTGATACTGTTTATTCCTTGAATGCGAAATATAACATAGGGGTTCTGCAACATACCTCCAACTCACTCGATTTTACGTGGTCATATTCAGCTGGCGTTTTGACTACATACAAGCTGTCATTTCCTCCTGTCCATGTCAATGTTAGTTTAGCATCCGAACAGTCACTTTCTATTCTGATCCTACTCAAGGTCGTGGCATGTAATACTACTCAATGGTTTACTCAACATATATCTAACCTATTCCTTATGCCTACTCAATGGGAGATAATGTAATAGATATAGATATATATACATAATATTGTACGCCTTTAATTTTATCTATAACTTTTTGTGCTTTTTACTGATTTTAAAGACAGAGCCTCATTGTTTTATAATTCCTTAAGGCATGCGATGAATATGCCCAGTTAGCATTGACTTTGGGCGCACTACAGAAAATTAGGCGTAGACTGCAGATAACTGTCCCACTTTCTGCAATTCACCCGAAGATTTTGCCTAAACAATATACTGTTAGTCATCATTTGAATTGTATGTGGCAAAGTTCAACAATAGCGTCCCAAAGGATGCGAATGCACGAGTGCCCTTGAGCAGACAAATCAGAAAAATGAGGGATTTCGCACAAAATATTACGTATATTTACATAAAAAAGCATAAAAAAACATTAAACAGGGTATCTTTCTCTGATATGAGTTAAAAATATGTCCAAATTATAACAGGGAGTGCCAGTTTCTAAATTAAACCATACATACATACATACATTCATCCAGGTGACTAGAAATAATTTGGTTTTGAGGGCCATTTATTGCTCTTATTCTGTTTTTTTACTCTTCCCCAGAAACCCTCTATTGAATTAGTATGAGTGCCAGTTCTCGAATTGACGAAATCATCGGAATGGTTAACTCGGTGGTGTATATATCCGAAATCCAATAATCGGTTATATCCTGTCCATTCACCCGTGTATATAGCTGTGCCAGGCAAAATGAGTCTCTGAATAATAGGCAGAAGAGTATCTGCACTCCAGTCTGGAATAAGTTCAAACAATCCCTTCTGAATTTGGGTGTCTTAAATCCCCAATACCCAAACGTTGTTAGCTCTAGCACATCCACGATTGTATTTCATCTTTATAAGCACCGTTTCGTCCATGTGAACGATAACACCGACTTCTCCCAACACTTGTGTAATATTATTTATTTCCCATGAGGCTAAATCTCGACAAAACTGAAACCACTACACAATTGATGCCAAGATATTTTCTGTGTGAGTGGCCATTGACCTCACTCTGGACTTCAAAATCCAGTAATGGCAAAGAAACAGTAAATTCGTCAAAGAAAATTTCGATTTTGCAAAGAAAGCTCCTAGAAGACAATTAACTGAGAGTGTCACTTACCAGTACGAACAATTGTTCGTTTCCTACACTCCGTACATCTAAATGTATATCCATCAATGACCTGTTAATACGATTGCAGGTTCATTGAAGCACCACAGCTACATATATGAGTACGTCCTATCAGTCCATTAACCAGACAGTATTGAAATACATGATCTGAATGAGATTTACACCTGAGCTTATGAACAGCATTCATTTTTATGCTAGAATAATCGCAGGTTTCTTTAGCCAACTATGAGCATGCATTCAAGGTCATTTGAGCGTTCGCACTCCTGGGACGCTATTGTTGAACTTTGCCTTGTATATTATTCAAAATCTTACTAAACTGTGTCAACTATTGTTGAGATAGTCGAAAGCTCTTTGTCAGTCATATGCTGTCATTGTTTAAATAGTGATTAGAATAGTTTTCTATCTGTGTGTCACTGGTGGACTGCGCGTCGGTGGCACAACGGTTAGGACTCTCGCCAACCATGCATATGGTCCGGGGTTCGATCCCTTGCCAACACACACCTGATTTCAATTGGTCAGCCTGCAAAATTTGGGCTAACGAAATCGCATGCTGAAAACTCCATACTTCTACCAAAAATACGGTGTGAAATCAAGCTATAATCAAAAATAAAAAAATGGAAAAATTTATCCATCATAATGTACGTAATAATAAAGTTTTATTTCAGACAATATGTGAACATATATTGCAGAAATTTTCAGTGAATTTAGTTCGAAAATATTTCCTCTTTATACAGGATTTACATGTAAAGTAATAATCTCTAAGTATATCGTATGATATAGCTTTCTGGCACATGAAGAGAGAATCATTTCCGTACATATTTTCCTCATTTCCATCAAAAATTGCACAGCGTCTAGCTGGAGGCTAATTACATGTGCGCGTGAGTTCATGTAGTAGTCATCTAATATAACTGTGCAATTGAAACAATAATAAATGCACAAGAACTTAAGCAGCATTCTGATGGATGGAAGTTTCTAGATAGCTCAGTGATTTAAGCAGACCATTGTGTACAAAAATACCTGAAATAGTTAACGTTTAACCCAATTAATGCACTGCCTCATCCTTCTTTCATTTTTATACTGCACTCTGTCTGTAGACAAAGCTACATGACAACAGAGTTTGAACACAACTCCTTTATTTTATTGAAAGCACATGTATAACGCATATAATGAGATATACTTCAAGGGTTTTATTATTCGGCCGATACAGATAAGGTTATGTAATTTAAGCTATCAGAGGAAGAAAAAGTTGGAACAACGTTCCAACGAGTGAAGGAAGGATAACCAACAGACATGCTTATTATGCAGCCATGCAAAACATACAGCTTTCTAGCCTTTGTCCCTCTAACTTGTATGGTTTGCAGGTCAGTTATCGTGACTTCAAACTGTCTAACAATATCATGCTAATTTTTATTCGTATTGATAAACCTATGTAGCTGTAGTAGGCGCCTCTTTCTGTTTGGATTACTATTAAAATATAGCATGCCATATTCGCCATGTTTTCTTTTAAATATTTACTAGTACTTTTGTGGTAAGTACTACTGAAAATGATTTATCAGCAGTATATTATGTGCCATATTTTCTATAAAAGTATGAAGTACAGTGTTTCGAAATAAATATAGCTTCAGACCGCAGTAATATTTAGCAGCAGAATGATCTATTTGTGGCGAATGATATACAGCAATTGCCAGACAAACAAAATTTACATTGAAATTTACATTTCTACAAGTTCTTCAAATTCTTCCTCCTTTGTCTTCTACTTTTATGCTTTCATGAAGACCTTTCATTTCTCAGATCTGCAAGTTGACCCATCACTTCGCTTTTATTATCATGCCTCCTTTAGGTTCCGAGTAGAACATAAAGATTCCACAGCCCATAATCGCCCCCCTCGGAAACTCACTCAACTTGTCGTCTCCCATTCGCGTTCCACTCGAGGTTTTGTCCTGCGTGTAATATCACTCAATGGTGTCTTTAATGTGTGTTCCCAATCCATCTCCATTTCCGCGTCAAGTCTACTAGTCTGTCTTAAGCTCGGTAAAGTAGGGAAGATTGGGAATGGGGCTAGCCGGAAGTACAACTGGAAAACCAACCCAATCGCCAGGGAAATTTCAGTGTACAAAAGAAAAAGAAACCACAGAATATACCGCTCATAAATTCTTGTCAGTAATACACGCTACACTTCTAAATATTTAAAATTTTTTATAAAAGTTTGAAAATGTTTCACTATTCTTTATTGTTAATTTTCTTTTCCCTTAAAAGAAGAATTGACAAAAAAAAGCGTAAAAGTTAATTTAATCATTATTGAATTTCGAAGTTAAATACCCGCCAAGAAAAATACAAAAAGTGATATTGAACATTGTTCAACGGATAATTGTTCAGCTGTGATAAATAATCATTGAAAATAGGATGAAAATATACCTCGCTGCTGGAGTTAAATCAATAGCCTTTAGATAATTAGTTTCAAATCATTATGTCTTTTTGTTTTAACACGATTTTAAAGGAACATAAATCGAACACAGTCTAAAATGTGAAAAGATAGAAAATGGTAATTATAATAAAAAAACAAATAATTCTGTTGATGAGAAAGGGAAACGCTGAAAAAGTATAATTAATACTGTTGGCTTTATGCACAACTTCTTCCCTTAGACAAGGAAAAGAAAAGTGGGGTGCATTACACACTGTGGGAGACATTTAATTGACGTTATCAACATTAAGTGAGATTATTTCAGACAGTTTAGGATGGGTAAACTATTACTGACGTAATGTATTATAATTAAAGGTGAAATGAAAAGATCTGTTGCGACAGGATTCGAACCTGAGGACTCCAAGCCATCATCCAGAAGACTTTGTTTCACTTTAACAACATAGAAAACCTTTTTTAAAGGGAGTACTGAGCAGTCGAAACTGTACAATAAATCTTTCCTTCTAGTAATACTCGGCCGCCACATGCACCGATAGCAATCTGAAATTTTTATTTTTGAATTTGGGATCATCCGATTTTTAGCCTTTGTAGTCTGTAGATAATGGTGATATCTAATGATGCATCGATCTGTAATTACACTAAGTGATCATATACACGGAAACTTATAGAATTTTGGCGATTAGGTAAATAGGCATGTCAGGGCGGTTATGAGGCTTGGAGATTTAACTACTAGTCAAGAATGGGATCTTTGCCAGTAGTTGCAGGATTACTTCTGAGTGTCTTTGTGCATGTTGCTGGCGAAAGTTGTCTTTGTGTCCGACAGTATTACATTCCTAGCATCTATGTCATTTATGTGGACGATATTTGACGAAACGTCATGTGCCAAAGTAGCAAAAAGATGATGATAGTGTCTTCGTTGGGCGTGAGTAATTGGAGTGATGAACGGTCAAAGTAGGACCACTGGAAGTTTGCCCAGAAGGTAATGTGCAGCCATCTGATTTTTGACGACCTGTATGTACTTCATGACCACTCTGGTATCTTCACTAGACTAAGCTTGGATCATGCTGGAGGTTTGTGAGTCTTCCATAGTCAACAGAGATGACATTTAGTGAATCTTGTCGCAATCGTTTCAGTAAACTTAATTTGACGTAGGCCGCAGATGAGTATTAGTCGTTCTAACTGATCTTATGTCAAAGATTTCAGCTTAAATTATTCTTATCCACAGTTGACGACATCAATGAAATGATGATCCCATTAGCATTTGTATCTCATAGTTTAGGTGGTAAAGCTCTGCGCCACCGACATTCATTTTACGTTTAATTATCGTCAATTTCATTTTTTTAAATTGTGAAATAATCCTCTCATTACTACTGATTAAATCACACAGAAGTTATATTCACCTTTAGTTGGCGTGTTTCAAAAGTACCTATCAGTTTCTCTTCACAGATAACTGACACTCATATATTTTTACAATTCGTTTGTGACTTGCTATAGGACGGAGTTTTCTGGAGTTCTAGTGAGAAGTCGTGACCAGTGAGGTCCATCCAGTCAAGTGTGAGGACGGATGTCCCACCGATGACATTTATTGGTGGTCGCGCTAGAAATCATGAATCGGTAGAAGTTAGAATTCATGAGTTGGCCATTGAATCGGGCTTGTTTTGTAACCAGTAGGTCCTGGGTTCGAATCATGATGTTGGGTGCGTACTGCCGATGATTAACGAACTAGGATTGAAATAGCTGTCCAGTACTACCTGCTGGCTTTTAATGGTTCTCTAACTGATATTAATCCGTGGTCAAACTCGTAAAAACAATTCATTTGTCCAAAAGCTGTGAACGTTTAGGCATGAGTGAGAGAGATAATAAGCAATAATATAACACCAGGCTGACTGAATAACAGATAAATTAAGGGAAGTAATGATAGAGAATTTATGAATTTATAGGTTCCATAGAAGGTTAGGATAGCAATAGTGGCTGGATCAATTTCTATTGCATGCATAGCTCCCTTTGATTTAAGTAAATTGTAATCACCTTTGCTGTTTGGAGTATTCCGTATCCAGAGGCCTGTGGTAATTTATTCGATACCCGATAGATGATATAGAAAGATTCTGAAATGTCAGCTTTATGGTGTATTTGGACGAGGTGATCCATTCATTATAGAACGATCGGTGGTTTTAACAGCACCTTTATTTAGCCACACCTGGAGGTGTTCTCAAGCACAAAACACTAAGTTCTCAGAGGAACGGCAAATACAACTGGCCACATTGGAGCAGCTGAACTGACAGATACGACTGAAGATAGCTGGCATAGATATTTCGTTGGCCGTTGCCTTAGGGACTAAATTTTTCGTGTTCTCGAACACCACACCTAGCAGTAAAGCTAAATAATGGTATTGTTAAAACCTTTTCCGAGAAGGTTATAAAGCTAACATTGAAGCGTCTTTCTGTATCATCTATCAAGTATCGAATAAACTACCAAAAGGCCTTTAGATACCAAAACTCTAAACAGTAGAGCCCATTGCAATTCGTTCGAAACAAGTGGAGCTGTGTGCGCATAAGTAACAGATCCAGCTACTACTGCTAGCCAGACTTGTTGTCGAACCAATAAATTCATAAATTCTACAATACTTTCCTTAATTTATCTGAAATTCATTCATTTTAGTGTTATACTGATCTATATTGTGTTTCTCTCTCTTACTGATGCCTTTGAACTATAATCTGTGAAATCTTGAAGGCAGTGAGGTAATTCATAGACATTAATTCCTCTTTTACTTCTGTGAAGCTTTAATAATAGTAATTGTAATCAACTGCTTTACTCAAAACAATTGACTCGATACAATGTAGAATTCTCAGCATATAGTAAGTACAATAGTGTATCTTATTTTTTATTTACGCTCGATAATAAGGAGAATAACAATTACCACGACATTTACATTAATAATAATAATAATTGCCATAAAAATTAGGTAGAAATAGGGACCGAAATATGTATTAATAGTGGAAAGAATTAAAACGTCCGTCTTATTTACTGTTTTGCAGGAAGTAAGGAGTTTCAAGCTTAACACTATTTTCATCACATGAAACACCTACCGAATGATATATCGTAGAGTTTCTGTACTTAGTTGTCTAATTGTGAAGCATTTCATAATTATATCTAGTTCTCCGTGATGAGATGCAAGGTGAAAGAGGGTGACTGGAGTCTGACAGGACGATATTCGCCAGTTTCTTGCATGAGTTTAAATATTTGTCTACAACAGGATTAACAAGCTGGTTTAAGTCGCCCTAATGACGGCTTTAGTGCCCTTAGAAGTACGAAAATGTCTTTCTTAAGTAGCCCACGAAGGAGCGATAAAGAAGAATAGGTAGAATACAAGAGTTAACTAACTGTACAAGGAGAGATTGAGCGATACCAGACTGTCTTCACTTCCTCACGTAGAAGGTTAGATGAAATATCTCTCTAGACTCAGTTTCAATATCAATGCCTTCTATGATACAAGAAGAATCATGGGAAGGAACCACTTCATGTATATCACTCTTGTGTCTAAAAGTGAGTGCCTGAAACCATTCGACAAGGACCACTGATTCATTTCTGACAAAAAGCTTCTCATTTTGGAACAGCCTGACTGGGAATTAACCGGCTTACTTAACAAAATTTGCTTAGTCAGAATGAGACAAGCCATGTAAGAAGAAAGAAGAAAGCTGGAGAAGAGAAAGAACAGCATCTTGAGGCACACCGGCTTCAGTAAGTTAAGCAGTGTAAAACTTTCCTTTATATACGGTGTATTGCTTCCTGTTAAAAAAATAAGAATGCAATCATTTATCAATCTTTTATCCAGGCTGTGTCATAGCAAGCTTGTTTAATAAATCTGGCCTAGTTACACACCTAAAGGGAAATATGTAATCTAGGAAGGCACATTGAATATATTTAGCACCTTTGTCAGCAATATGACATAATTACTCTCAATTCACCAATCACTGATTTCTGCCTACGCCGGATTTTTTGAATTTATAATGAGTGCTTTGAAAATGTTATTTTAAGATATCACATCAATCAATGACAGCTGTGTTACAAGCATCATTGGAAGTGAACACGTTCTCTTCGTAATCGCATCAAAATATTTTTGATATTTTAAGTACCCATGTGCAATCGTAGTACACAATTATCAAGAGTTGGTTTGTAAGGATTAGGTTTGTTAATACGAGTTTGACCACGGATTGATATTAGTTAGAGAACCATCGAAAACCAGCATTGGAGTACTGGATAGCTGTTTCGTCCTAGTTTGGGAATCATCGGTAGTACACACCCGGTTACAAGGCAAGATGTTATACCAGTCAGTCACTGGGAAGCGATCCAATAGCCCAATGAGGTCCAACCAGTCAAGTGTGAGAATGGAGTTCCCACCGATGACATTGGTTGGTGGTCGCGCTAAGTGCATCACGATTTGGTAGAAGTTAGAATTCATGGGCTGACCACTGAATCAGGTCCCAGTGACTGAATGGCATACGAGCTAGCTTACCTTGTAACCGGAAGGTCCTGGGTTCGAATCCAATTGCACAATTACATTAAAGTGTATTAAAGTTTTATTATCAAGGGTATATCTTCAGGAATTTGATTGGTTACATGCTTGATCACGAACTGACATAAGTTAGAAAACCACTAGAAAACTGAAGAGTAATGGACAGCTGTTTTGCCTTACTCTGGAACTATTCACCAGTAAGAACTCACGCCTACACTTAACAATGAATCCAGGGGTACCGCTTCTCACTGTGATATTATCAAGATTTTGCACTGTTCAACTGGAATACGGTCACCGTTAATTCCATCTTCTTTCTGCTTAACTCATGAATGGATACTACTTGTATGCAAGTGCCCTTATATCCAAAAGGTTTGGTCAATATAGTCACAGTTCCTCGTTATAATCTTAGGAGATATATGTCATATCTAATCATTAAAGAAGGTTCTTAGTGTTGAAAAAAAGTGACCGTTTGTTAAGTCAATATCCGTCGAAAGCGTGGTGGTAATGCATTACCAGTATTATTCCCTTAGGTTGCGAGTGGAACATAGGGAACACCTCCATTTCACCCTCTTCTCTTTAGAACCTTTTTAGCTGGCTCCTCAACTACTCATACACCTTCATCTCTTCTTAGCACCCTCGAATACAAGCCCAACCCGTCGTTTCCCATTAGAATTTCATTCGACAGCCTGCCTTAAATGCCATGTCACTCAATGTTCCCTTCAGCTTGTGTCCAGTCCAATAATCCTTTATTTATTATCAGTGAGCCACATAAACTCCTATAAATTTATTTATTCATAGTGAATGTTTTATGGTTATCCATTGATGAATTCAACCCATCAATAATCATTTGCCTAATTAGATGCATATTTTTATTTATCGATATAAAATAACCCACCCAATAACTAGATTGGTAATCATAAGTGGATAGATTTTTGAAAGTATGTAAAATGTTAAATAAGATTAATGTTTATCAGTTTGCAACAACATTAACAAAACATCATCGTCATCATCATAATAGTAATAATAAAATTAATCATTTAATGTTCAATGGAAATATAAACATTTTTTGTTTTAATGTATACATATATACGTAGGCGGTAAATTAGAAAAAATTATGATGAAGAAATTAGATACGGGATGATATTTAAGTGTGACACATATACTAATATTTCATTTTAAGATGATTTAACATTTTGGTTCAGATAATAAATAAAAAGCACTTTGTAGCATCCTCATTCAAGGCTTGAAGTTTCGGTATCAGTGATGTTTATTATTTTATGAGGTGAGGTTGCTAGCCTTATGCCCAGCCTTCCCTCTTTACTAGTCTTAATACTGGCTTAGCGAGGTGAATAAGTACGTCGGTAGCTGGGGGTCGAACGGCGGCCCTGTCTTCTGATGTCATTCAACAGTCTCCTCAGCGTGTATCCTATCCAGCTGCATTTCATTCTATAAGTTTATTGAGCTGTTTTCCATAGTTTCTTCTACCTTGTCCTTTCTGGCCAGTCAGCCATCTGATCTTCAGTGTTAAGGAAGCAAAGGCAGTTGTTGATAGAAGTTTGAAGTGGCCTGCTGGAAGTGCCTTTGGTGACGCAAGCGTCAAATATCTGAATCATACAGGAGCACAGAAAAAAATGTAAAATGCACATTAACTAGTGATTAGTAATCCTTGTAGTGTGCTGCTGTATGGTCTGAAAGAGTGTGCTTGACCTTGCCTCTCAACTGATACTGACTTGAAGCTTACACTAGATTGATAGCCATTTGCTTAAAGTTAAAACAATAATCCACCCACTAACACAAGTAATATTTTGAGTAAATTTTTGCTGAAATTGACAGATATTTTGTCAAGAAATAAATATTCGGCGAAGCGATTCTTTTCAACGAATTTATTATCAAGCTGCATTATTATTGTTATCATTATTATTATTATTGTTCCCTTGGGTTCCTAGTGGAACATAGGGCTTCAACTACACGTCTACACTTGCTTCTGTCTTATGCTGTACTTTTCACCTGCATCCATGTTAGTCCATACTGTTTCAATTCCTCTTCACACGATCTCCTCCATGTCACCCTTGCACCGACGAACCACTCGCCGCTTCCCTTTCGGGTTCCACTCGAGGGTTGGCCTGACGCACGATGTCACCCAACGGCCTCCTCAGCGAGTGTCCGATCCATCTCCACTTCCTCCTGCACATTTGTTGAGCGATGGGTTCTTGTTTTGTTTGTTCCCATAGTTTCTTGTTGGTGATTCTTTCCGGCCACCTGATCTTCAGTATAGAGTCAGCGAAGACAGTTGTTGATAAAGGTCTGCAACAGGCTGTTGGAAATATTCTTTGTGACCGCCAAGTTTCTGATCCGTATAGCAAAACTGACTTGACGTTTGTATTGAAAATTCGAATTTTGTTGTTGATGCAGGCTGAGTGATGAAGATTTCCAGATTGGTTTCAGGTTGATGAATGTGTTTCTCGCCTTCCCGATTCTCGATTTGACATCTTCGTCGTCCGTTCCTCCTGTAGTTGAGACAATGCTCCCTAGATAAGTGAATGAAGTAACCTCTTTCGAATCCCTCCCGTTGATGGTGATTGGGGATGGATGTTGTTGCAGTTGTTGTTATTGTTGTTGTTGGTTGTTTGGTTATTTTCATAACCTCCGTCTTGTCTATGTTCACCTGGAGTCCTGTCTTCTCCGGCTGCTTCTTCGCCCAGTTTGTCGGTTTTCGCTTGTAAATCTTCGATTTTGTGTGACATCAAACATAAATCATCCGCAAAATCCAGGTCTTCTAAGTTCTTCACGTCGGTCCAGGATATCCCTGTCTTTTCGTTTCCCACTCTCTGACGCATAATCCAAACCACCACAATTAGGAATATCATTGGTGATAATAAGCATCCTTGTCTGACTCCTGTGTTTACTCCAAACGCCTCACTGAGATTTCCGTTGTGGATCACTTGACATGTGCCGTTATCGCACAACTGTTGAATAAGGTTGATGAATATTTGGGGTACGCCGTAGTACTTGAGTAGTTTCCAAATTACTTCGCGGTCAACGCTGTCGAAGGCCTTCTCAAAGTCTATAAAGTTGAGGTAGAGATTTGATTGCCATTCCATGCTTTGTTCGATGATGATGCGTAGAGTTGCAATTTGGTCAGAACATGGTTTGCCTTTCCTGAATCCAGCTTGTTCTGGTCGGAGTTCTGCATCCAGTGTGTCCTTTATTCTCTCCAGGATGATGCGACTCAGGATTTTACTTGGCGTCGGCCGGAGCATGATTCCTCGCCAGTTCTTGCAGAGTCGTAGGTCGCCCTTCTTTGGTAGTTTCACCAGGTAACCTTTCCTCCAGTCAGTGTGCACCTTTCCCTCTTTCCAGATCTTTTGCAATAGTGGAGTCAGCATATCTGCTGTCGTTTCTGGTCCGCTTTCAGTGCTGTACAATCGTATATATATGGTTTTTAAGAAATGATATCCGGTGAGGGAATTGCATCAAAGCAGTGAATACATGGAATAATAACAGTATGAAATGTAACTAAAACATTTGCCTTTATAATCATAGGTAAATGTCAATTAGCAAAACAATTAATGTCATATATAGAATAATTCATAAAGTGTATAGATGTTGGAAAGGGGTGCATAATTATAGGACTAGTATGCTAATATGAAATGTTACATAATATGGTGTGAAAATCGATACGATAGAATTCAATATTGTAGAAACAAATAATAATAATTTTGGATTTAGAATGACAAGTGGGACAGGCGGAAAAAATTCACGGTGAGAATAGTAATAATAATAATCGTACTAATAAGGAAAAGGTACACAGAATAACTCAATAAACAAAATAAATAAATAAATAAATGTCTATCCCCATACGGCCAAGGCAGAAGCAGGGATTGTACATACTTCTTTTGTACACAAAGGTACGGCTTAAATTCATCAGTGAACAAAGTCTTCGCTGTCTGCAGGTCTGTAACGAAGAAAATGCTGAAAGTTAGCATGGATTAGGTGGATAATCATGGTCAGGGCTGGTAGAGTGACAGGAGTCCATCAGGTGTTCTAGAATAGAGCTTCGCACACACTTCCTTTCTCCTTTGTAAAACTATGCTGCTGGAATACGCTCTCGTATCCATGTGGAAAGCGTTCTCTGGCTATGGCCAATGAATGTACCTTGCTCCACAAGGGCAGGTGAACTGATAGATGCACATGAAGGCAGTCAGATGGAGGAGAGATGGAGAACAACTTGCGGCTGGTGAATGTCATTTGTAATTTTTGTTCACATTATATTCATAAATGCATGAAATTTCAACTGGTTAGGGATGAAATGACTGAGAGTGTAATCTAAATAGCTTTTACATGATGATACACCTGGGGTAAAAATGACTTTTATGACATTTCGACAATTATTATTCGTTTGTGGAAGATTTATCTCAAAGCTCTCAATGATTACATCTCTTATTGAGGCACTGAATGATATACTTGATACACGATGACACCAGTTCTGTTAATAATTCAGGTACCGCTTGGTGACGAATATCATTAAACACAAAACCCAGATTGAGAGCTTCCTATCGACTGCATACAACCACTTAATATGTATTCAAGAAGTAGCACAATGACAGACAACCAAGTTCAGTCAGAAGTAGACACATGACATTGGTTACGCAGTAGTGACCGACCATTGTGTACACTCAGTAATCCTTTCAAGTGGTCATCCCATTGTTTTCTTTATTTCTCTTCTTTGATAACTAGGTTCCCTCAACTGTCCTTTATTGTCTTCGTCTGCGTTTGTATTCATCCTCATACTGGAATTGGTCCGTGGCGAAATCTACTCTAGAAGAGAAAACAATATAAGTAGTGATTTTAAATACAAACAATAGGATCTTCAAAACCCCAACTTCTCATCAAAACATAGATAATAGTTTATTTCAAAAGAGGTATTCAATGTAAATAGTGTTTTAAACGCTTAAGAAAAGAAGGTGTGAAAGGCCAGCTACTGAAACAGTCAAAGTCGACATAGAACATTGCAAAGCAATGACAATTTACAGAAGATCAAAAAGAATCTTGTAATCAAAAAACACGTCAGTAATGAACTAACAGAAGAAATTACTTCGATTATTATTATTATTATTACTGTTTCCTATAATTCCTAGAGGAACATAGGGCTTCAGCTGTGCGTCTCCATTGCGTTCGGTTCTCTGCTAGAGTCTTCACATGGCTCAAAGTCTGCCCACACGCTTTCATCTCCTCTTCATATGACCTCCTCCAAGTCACCCTTGGATGACCAACTCACCGATTCCCATTTTGTCGGGTTCCACTCGAGTAATGGCTTGTCTAGTGATGTCCCTTGATGGTTTTCCCAGAGTATGGCCTATCCATCTCCATTTCTTCCTGCTTATTTGTTTCACAATCGGTTCCTGGTTGGTTCTTTCCCAAAGATCCCTGTTGCTGATCTTTTCTGGCCAGCCATCCGATCTTGAGTACTGAGCAAAGACAACTGCTGGTGAAGGTCTGTAGTTTGTTTGAGATGCTCTTTATGACGCGCAGTGCAAGTCTCTGATCCATATAGTAGCACTGACTTCACATTGGAGTTGAAAATCCGGATCTTATTTTTGACGCTGAGTGCTGTTGACCTCCACACAGACTTGAGAGTGATGAAAGCTTGTCTTGCTTTTCCGATCCTTGCTTTGATATCCTCGTCAGTTCCGTTCGCCTGTAGTTGAAACGATGCTTCCTAGGTGGGTAGGTAAAAGAGGTTGTTTCTTTCAGGTTCCTCCCATTTATGCTGATTGTTTTCTGTTGTTGTTGGTGGTGGTGTTGCCCGGGAATCTTCATCACCTCTGTTTTATCTATGTTCACCTGAAGTCCTATCTTTGATGCTTCTTCCATTGCCAACTTGTTGCTTTTCGCTTGCATATCTTCCACTTTGTGGGAAATCAGACATATTTCATCGGCGAAGTCCAGATCCTCCAAGTTTTTTGTGTGAGTCCATTTTATGCCTGTTTCCTCATTGCCCGTTGTTTGTCGCATTATCCAGTCTACTGCAATCGGAAAAATCATTGGCGATAGTAGGCAGCCAGCTTGTCTTACTTCCGTCTTCCCTTCGAAGGATTCCGTAAGCTTCCCATTGTGGATTACTTGGCATGCAGCATTGTCGTACAGCTGTTGGATGAGATGTATAATTGTCGGTGGCACGGCTTGGTTGTTTCCAAAGCACCTCTCGATCGACGCTGTCGAAGGCCTTTTCAAAGTCGATGAAGTTGAGATAGAGAGGTGACTGCCACTCCAAGCTTTGTTCAATGATAATCCGTTATGTGGCGATCTGATCAATGCATGACTTGTTTCTCCTGAATCTAGCCTGTTCCGGTCGAAGTTTTTCATCCAGGGCATGTTTGATTCTCTCCAGGATGATGCGGCTTAGTATTTTGCTTGGGATGGACAGGAGCATAAATCCGCGCCAGTTCTTGCATTGGCATAAGTCTCCTTTCTTTGGTAGTTTGAATAAGTATCTTTTGTTCCAATCCTCGGGTACTTTGCCTTCTTTCCACACCTTCTCCAGTGGTGGGGTCATCAAGTCCGCTGTTGTCTCTGGGTCCATTTTCAATGCTTCTGCTGGGATTCCATCTAGTCCTGTTTTTATTGCAACTTCAAAGATTGAATCTGGAGACACCATACTCTACTCGGGATACAGAGAATAGAAAAAGCCATCAGTAAATGCCTAAAATAAAGTAGTATGAGGAACTGTTTTGTTGTGATAAGCAGAGACAAACCATAGAAAAGGAGAGGAGAACCGCTACTGTGAAAATATAATTCGGTTTGTTGCTATAGCGCAAAAATTACTAAATAACAGAAACATTCACCAATCAATTCACAAAATTTCCAGTTAAGTAATTTCACAATTAAACTCGGACAGAACTAGACAGTCAGGAGATGAACCAAAGATGGACGACACATAAGAAAAAGCTGATTTCAACAACTACATCGTGCGGAATAAAGAAGTGAAGAAGAGTGCTAGGAAAGAAAAAAGACAATTCCTTGCAACTTTTCAATGAGCAAAATATTTATTCAGCTACTCTCCCCCTAATGGAATGTGACAGACATTTTAGTCATATACAGTTGAAGCCAATTACACTAGTATAGGGTGGAAATAAAATGGACTTTTTTTGAGCTTTTGATATTTGACAAGTAATCAATGAAATTAGGAGGATATTGAACTCATGTTTCAAACTGATGGGACACTTAGATGTAAAATCAAAACAAGTGAGGATTCAGCGAAGAGACTCTTTTCAACGAATTTATCATCAGGCTGTACAATCGTATATAAATATGTATATATGGTTTTTAAGAAGTTATATCCGGGGAGTGAATTGAATCATAGGTGTGAATGCATAAAGTAATAATTACAGTAGTATGAAATGCAATTAAAAGTAAATTTTTGTGATTATAATCATAGTTGAATGTCAAGTGGCAAAACAATTAGTGTCATATATAGAATAATTCATAGGATGGATAGAACTTGAAAAAAGGGTGTGCAATTATAGGATTAGTAGGCAAATCGAATAAAACCAAAAACATTACGTAATATTGTGTGAAATCTGATAACAGAGAATTTTATGTTGCAAAGCAGAAATGATTTAGAATGACAAGTGGAACGAGTGAAATAATACCAGGGACAGTTCAAAGTGCAAATAGTAATAGCAACAATTGACATAATAAACGAAGAGTGTACAAATTGAATGGACAAAATGAAAAAAAATTCGTAGAGCCAAAATATGATTAGGGATTACCATACTTAATAATAATAATAATTTGCTTTATTCCAGAAACAGTACTAGTGGTACAGTGTGGAATTTTCAGCACATATCTACAATATTTGCATCTAATTTTACCGACGTTTAAAATAAGTATCAAACAAACAAAAAAAATAAATCTGAAGACACAAAAAACAACAACAACCACAAAAACTAATAATTACATGATGGTTAATGACACGACAATTTTGTAATACTCATAGTGCTAATATAGTCGGAACCAGTGGATACACAATAGAAGGAATATAGTAAAGTACAAAACAGGAAGCCAATGTTAATATTTCAGGTAGCTAAGTAAGTTTGAAGAAGGAGTTCACTAAAGAATACGAAATAAGAGAGAAATAAAAGAGTATGAAATTATGTTGTTAATAACAGAGCAAGTCACAGGTTTCACGCTTAACATTGTCTCTGTCGCTTAGAACACGGGCCAAGTATGGTATCGTTGAGTTACTGTACTTGGTTGTACGAGCATAGATTCTTTTATACTGATTTCTGGTTTTACTTGATGAGATACAAGGAGAGAGTTGGGAATAGAGGGGGTGTTGGGGGTCACAGAGTATGGTTTTTGACCATTTTTCACATGTATTCAGATGCCTGTCAACTAAAGTAGTCACGAGCTGACTGAGATTAACACCACTAGTCCTACTAACTACTGTCAACATCCTTCTCAGGATGGAATAGTCCTTTTTCAGTAGACCAGGAAAGACTAACGGGGAGCAGTAAAGTAGAATAGGTAGGATACAAGAGTTGACAAATTGTGAAAGTAGAGGTTGGGTGATTCCGGATTGTCTAAGTTTCTTAATGTAGTAGGTAAGACAGAACACCTTCTCAGAAATCATTAGGATATGAGATGTCCAAGTAAGGTCAGAAGATAGAACTAGACCGAGGTATTTTGCATTAGACTTAGTTTCAATTTTAGTCCCCTCAATGCTACAGGCTTCATGAGAACTTACTAGTGTTTGTAGATCTCGTTTATGCCTAAGGGAGAAGTCGACAGTCTGGCATTTTGAGGGATTCAGCATGAGACCATTTAGTTCGGACCACTCACTGATGTCCGACAGGAAGCTATTTAATTTGAGACAGTCTGACTGAGACTTGATGGAAAACGATACAGACAGGTCATCTGCATATTTGACGAAGTTGACTTCATCTGAGAGAGGTAAATCATGTAAGAAGAAGGAAAAGAGAAACAGAGAAAGAACAACACCCTGAGGAACTCCAGCTTCAGTAAGCAATGGAGAGGAAGATGCACCATTATATACCGTGTACTGCATCCTATTAGAGAAGTAAGAGTGCAGCCAGTTGATAACCCAGGCCTCAGTTTGTGCAAGGCTAAGCTTGTTTAACAATAGGCCTCTAGGTACAGAGTCGAAAGCAGATGTATAGTCAAGGAACGTACAACGGACAAACTTGGCCTCTTTGTCTAAGGAGGAAACAATGTTGTGATGAAACACAGCAGCAGCGTCCAAAGTACTTTTACCCTGTTTGTAAGCAAACTGCTTCGGATCGTTTGAGAAGCTTAGGGAGGGAACAAGTTTTAGTAACAATAGTTTCTCCATTAGTTTCAAAAAAGGAGAGGTTATAGCGATAGGTCTGAACTTAGCATTATTACCAGAGCCTGACTTAGGTACAGGGATGATTTTAATATCTTTCCACAGAGAAGGTACAACATTATTAGAAAAAGAAGTATTAAAAATGTTTGTAAGTGGGTTGCTTAAAATATCAGCACATTTCCTTAGGACAATGGCAGGTATACCATCAGGACCTAGACTCTGGGAAGGTTTAAGAGATTTTAAACATTTAATAACATCAGGGGGGGATTAAGACATCAGCATAGGAGGATTAAGACCATGAAAGTTGGGGGGTTGAACGAACTTTTACTGTACACAGAGATCTGGCTTTTCCGTTTCGATAGCCAAAGATGGCTTCAGCAATACAGATGAGTCGGGTACGTAAGTTAGATACAATGTCCCAGGACACATTTTATCAGCAACGAATCAATTAAATGTGATGGAGGATCTTTCTGATAGCATCTACCTAGAAATGAATCAACTCTCTGGTGAATGATACATCTGGGATCTCTTGAGCAGCGTCATTTCGGCTGCACTAATCGTGAATTAAAGTCATTCATTGGTTAGCTATCCTTAGTCAGGAATATAAGCCTCACCGAATTTCTCTTGAATGTGCATGTAAGCAAGCTGTATATATATATATATATATATATCCTTCACGTTCCCCAGTGGAACATAGGGCTTCAAGCTAGTTGCTTGAAGTTTCTTTAGCAGTGTTTATCTTACGGGATAGGGTTGCTAGCCTCATGCCCAACCTTTCCTCTTTACCAGCATTATTTCTGGCTTAGCGAGGTAAAGGAGTGCACCGGCCGGGGATCGAACCCTGGACCATGTGCATGGTCGACGAGCGTCCTAACCGCTATGCCACCGACGCACTGTGTATGTTATGACGTTTGCAATATTTTGTGCAATAGTAATAATGACAAAATTCTCGAATACTTGTTTAATTAGTTCTTGGAAAATTCTCAAATCAAATCTCTACAAAGTAATTCTTGTAAAATTTATAATTTGTAGAAAATTCCCATTGGGACATATAGAAAATCAAAACAAGTGATTCAGCGAAGGGGCTATTTTCAAGGAATTTATTATCAAGCTGTACAATCCTATATGTATATATCTGTTTACATGGTTTCAAAGAAATTATATCCTGTGAAGAAGTTGAAACATGAAATGCAATTAAGATTATTACGATTATAATCATAGTTAAATATCAAGTAGCAAGACAGATAATGTCATACATGGAAAGAACATCACGTGTTGGCTTGCAGGAATATAATTGGCTGCAGGTCTGATCATGAATTGAGTTCATTTACAAAACGATTAAGAACCAGAGGGTAGTGAAGAGCTGTTTCATCCCAGCTCGGGACTCTTCATCAGCATTCACCCAACTTCACCGTCTGAACTCAGGAATTTCTGGTCACAAAGCAAGCCACTGGGAACAAATTCAATGGCCAGTCCATGAATTCCAACTTCTGCCGATTCGCAATATATACAGCACAAATGCCAGACACTGTAAGAGGCGAGTAACCGTCCTCTTACCCGAATTGGTGGATCCCACTGGTTACGAATTCTCACTAGCAGATCATAGGATGTATAGATGGTGGAGGGGGCCAAAAAAATATAGGATTGGTAGGCAAATAAAGACGTTACATAACATGATGTGAAATTTGATAAGATAAAATTCGTCAGTGCAAAAAATGTTTTGATTCAGAATGACAAGTGGGACAAGTGAAATAATAGTAACAGTTGATGTGAGAATATGAATGGGGATTATCATACTTTATCATAGAGGGATTATGATCATGAGAGTTGAAGGGATTGAATGAACTTTTTCCGTTCACAGAGATTTGGCTTTTCGTTTTCCATAGCTAAGGCTTCACCACTACAGATGGCCGGACAGGTAACCATTTGGACATATTATTTTTCACCTTGTAGTTGAATTTATAGAAGGAAGAAGCTGTGAGGACAGAGTGACCAGTATCGACCAGATGTTCAGTGTTCGCGCCTCCTATAGCAGCACTTCCACCTCTTCGTAAACATACAGAATAATTTTCTTGCACCCACTTTGACAAAACTCGAATCGAACGACCAATACATTTGGCTCGACACGAGCAGGTGAATTGATAAACGCAGTGAATTGGTCTACTGAAGGGTCTTGTCCCTCAGGCTATTGAACAGTAATAGTCGACTAGAAAAAGTCCTTTCCAACAATGCTGCAAAGAATGTCTTATTCAGGGACTGTGGAATCCTTCTTTTAATGATGTCGGCAGATGAGTAACATTCGAATTCAAGGTTCATATACAACATTTTCTTGGTTACAGACGTTAAATCACAATTCACATTATAACCGAAAAATTATATGTGTATAGCTGTATAGCCTGATAATATATTCATTGAAAAAAGTCCCTTCGCTGAATCACTTGTTTTGATTTTCTATATTTTTGACATAATGTCGTGTTACTTTCGGTAGTTTGTGCACGCAACCTAGATAGTTAAATAATCGTCACCGATCTACGTTTCTGATTCCGAAGTATATCTTGTATTTAGGATGATTTAACTGTGTTGTTTTGATACGTCTCTGTTCTCATTACAAGTATTTTAGGAGTTGAAGGATAAATGCTTGAATTTTCATAAAGCATATCATGCGTACCCATGGACACCCTATCATCTCCTAATCTTTCAATACTTATTTTGCATTGTATGTATTATGTACGGTTCAGTAAGCAATGGTTGCTGTCTGCTGAGGACACTCTACCCACAAGGAATTCTATTTTTAATTTTGATTTGTTCATTTTTCTAAATCCTTTTCAACAATTTCATTCTATTTGGACAACAGTTAGACAGCAAAAACAATTTCCTTTCAGTGTCTAGGCACTCAGATGTCTCTTCCTGCTGTTCTATATATCCTGTTGAATTTATAAAGTGAGCTGCTCCAGTGTGAAAGTAATTACATTGATAAGTGTTCTAGAAGTATAAGCACCTTCCAGCGTGGTTAAAATAGAAGCTGGTATAACAACCCTGGAAATGGCCTACTGCCAACTGACTTAGTCTGGGAGGGACAAATGGCTAATATCAACAAGTCATTCTTGATTAACTCTCATGTTCTTTTTCTAACAACTTGCCAAAAATAGCTAAACTTTCAACATCAGAAGCAGTTGCGATTTGGATAGTAAAAGTGTGAGTTATGCACGTGAAAGAAATATGTACAAACGTCACCGTTACCCTAATAATAATAATAATTATAATAGCTTTTCAATAGTTGGTTTGTAAGGATTAGATTTGTCAATGACTTGCTAGAGGACGGAGTTTCCAGGAGTTCTACTGAGAAGTCATGACCAGTGAGGCCTATCCAGTCAAGTGTGAGGATGGATGTCCCACCGATGACATGGGTTGATAGTCGCGCTAAATCACGAATTGTTAGAAGTTAGAATTCATCTGCTGGCCATTGAAAAGGGTCCCAGTAGCTTAGTGGTCTACGAGCTTGTCTTGTAACTAGAAGGTCCTCGGTGTGAATTCTGGTGGCGGGATGCGTGCTTCTGAAGAATCCCAGACTAGAATGGTGAAACAGCTGTCCAGTACTCTCTGACTGGTTTTCCAGGGGTTGTTTCTCTAAGCGATTAAATAATTAATCGGGTAATTAACATTAAAAATCTTTCTGTTTCTCCTGTTTTCTTGCTTGTGTTTTTCTTAACATATGTAAAATCTGATGTCACAAGTGTTTTGTCAACAATTTTAATTGTATGAGAACACGATTATAAGTTGATTTCGTATTGCCTAGACATGACGACATCGAAAAAACAACAACAACATAAAAATTAGTATACAAAGTTTTATGTCTTAAGTATTAAAGGATAGATATATTCATATTACTAAAACTAATGGTAGTAGTAATAGTAATGAGAGAATTAGTAATAACCATAGTTTGGGAATCGTCGGCATTACGCCACCACTAGACCGTCCTGTTGCAAGGCATGTTTGTGTACCATTCAGCCACTGGGACCCAATTCATTGGCCAGCCCATGAATTCTAACTTCTACCAATTCGTGATTTGGCGAGACCCCAATCTGTGATCAACTCGTAAAAACAAAACTAATCCTGACAAACCAACTATAGAAAATTATTCTGATTCTCGCTAGTGGCTTGCTACAGGACGGAGTTTCCTGGATTTATAGTAGGAAGTCTTGACCAGTGAGATGAATCCAGTCGGGTGTAAGGATGGATTTCTCACTGATGACATTGGTTGGTGCCAGTCGCGCTAAAAATCACGAATTGGTGTAGAAGTTAGAATTCATGGGCTGGCCACTGAATTGGGTCCCAATGGTTGAATGGTACACCAGCCAGCTTGCCTTGTAACTGGAAGATCCTGGGTTCGAACCCTGGTGGTGGGTGTGTACTGCCGATGATTCCAAAACTGGCAAGAAACAGCTGTTCAGTACTCATTGCTGGTTTTCAATGGTTCTCTAACTGATATCAATCCTTGATCAACTCATAAAAACGAAAGTAGCTTTATTCTGGAAATCCCGTTAATTCAAATCACGGAATTCTAATCATGATTTCTTACAAAACATTTATCTCCTGTTTAAGATCTTAAGAATAAGTAATGATCCAGAGTGTATCGTATGATACGACGTCATCCTCAACGAAGTTTTGCCTTCATTTTCTTCCTGAGGAAGTGCATACGATAGACGAGGAGTCAATTAAAAAGTTCTTTTAGGTTCAAACTGCTATCCAAAGATATAATTGGAAGATTAAAGCAACAAGAAATGGACAAAGACCAGACCGTTATGCGAGATGGAAATCATTGGAGCTCAGTGGTACAAGCAGGCCAATACGAACATCTGACCGATAATGATCACCCTACCTCTACAACCTCCAGCTTTAAAGTCATCTACAAGTCGAAAAGTAATTTGCCCAAATCATTACGTATCCGACTCATCTGTATTGTTGAAACAGCTTTGGCCATTGAAATAGAAAAGCCACATCTGTGTGTACAGGAAATGCTTTTCCAATCCCTCCAACTTTCATGGTTTTAATTCCTCTGTGCTAAAGTGTTGTAATCCCCACTCAAACTTTGACCCTACTTATTTTTCATTTTTGTTTATTCAATTTGTGTGCTCTTCCTTTATTATGTCAATTCTTACTATTACTATTCTCACTTTGAATTGTCCTCGGGATTATTTCACTTGTTCCACCTGCCATTCAATTTAGATTTTTCACAGGCTGGCAAAACTGGTTCTTGGTTATCCATCACACACACACACACTGATTGCGTCTCATGAACAGATCTACTTTCGAGTTAGACATATCAATACGATCCCGAAATGTCGATATCAGTCTTCTGCTGATCACTGATTAATTGTAAAATGAATGTCATGAAAATTGAATGCAAAGTTGTGATCCGTATGATTCACCATGTCATGCCTGAAATGTATGATTACCTTTATGACATAATTTGACGACGGTACCATATCATGGATTGATATAAGTTAGAAATCTTGGATCACAGGATTGGTCACAAGCTGACATCAGTTAAATAACCATTGGAAAATCAACCAAGGAGTAGTAGATAGGTGTTTCGCTCTTGTTTGGGACTCTTCACAATTACGCGACCACTGCCAGGGTTCGAACCCGGGACATACACAAGGTCTTAGACTATTCAGTCACTGAGACTAGACTCAATGGTCCATGAATTCCATCCCCTGCCATTTCAGCGGACATTGGCTGGCAGTTTCATCAGTTGTATATATCGAGAATTGGCAAAAATTGGAATTCATAAATCAATGGGTCCGATCCCAGTGGCTGAATGGTCCACGACCTTGTCTGGGCCCTGGAATCGAAGACAGAAGGTCCTGGGTTCGAACGCTGTTGGTGGATGCTTAGTGTGTGGTAGTTCCAAACTAGGACGTAACAGCTTCCCAGCACTCTCTGGTTTTCCAGTGGTTCTTTAACTGATATCAGCTAGTACCCAAACCTGTGATTGATGAATGTACTCATCTGGTAACCTGAATGTTGTGGATTGGATTCTAGATGGGTTAAGAATGAGCGTTTCTACATAGTTCCCAACTAGGATGAATCAATTGTTCTGATTTATTTGTTTATCGATGGTTTTCGTACCAATGTTGGTTCCGTGACCAAATATGCTCTAAAATTTCTAAAACCCCTACAATTTCAAAGGTTGAACAATAAACAGAATAATAATAATAATCCCAATCATGTTCACTTAAACTTAGAAATCTGTGTGAATACAGTTCAGTCATAGAGTGTTTTTCATTCTCATTAATCTCTGTTTTTGCTTGTAATCGCTATTCTCTCTCTATGCTGAATAAAATTCTTGATATATTTCGTTTTGATACTTTTTTGTCACACCAAAACTTGAAGTCACGTACATATTTATTTTGGCTTAAATTATAAGAAAATTTTGCGTTTAAAAGAGGCAGAAGTCACCAAAAAAAGGTAATATTCAGTGACTTCATAAACATCTGAACCAGTAACCATCTGGATACTTTAGGTACTCAACTGCTACTTTTTCTTTTTGTAGAAATAAACACGTCCTCGTAGATTATTAAGTTGACGATTCTTTCTTCGATAAATGACTTTACCAGTTACCTGTTTCTACAAACTATTGCTTATTTCAAATTTCCTGAAGGGGAAAAAAACATTTTTAAGGGGTTGAATTTAAGCATCGTGAGCTGCAGGATTAAAGTTGCATTAAGAGAACAGTAAGAAGGCCATACCGTTGATTTGCTGAACATGTACCAAATAACTCACATCTTAAGGGAACAAACGCTTTCCTTCGTGCTTTTGCCATGCATCTTGCTGGTAAGAATCATAAGGTGGACGTCATGAGATCCTTTAAATGTATCGACAGACTGCGTAGTTCAATTCTTCTCAAGTATGGCAAAGCAGTTACTATTAAATGCTTCAAATCCAATAAATGTGCGTTCAGAGTGGAATAGTCGTCAGTCTTGTCTGGCTTTCGTAAGTAAATGTCATGACCTGCAATGATTGTCAGGTCAAATACATAGGTCAAGGTAGTAGAACAGGGGCAGTCAGACTAGCTGAACATAAAAACTTAGCAAAATCTAGATTGGTTGATCCAAATAAGATAAGAAATCTAGAAAATAGTTCAGCTATAGCACTACATGCAGTTACACACAACCATACAATAGGATGGATGGGATAAGACGACAGTTCTAAAATCTAACGACACAGGTTGGAAGGAGAGATTGATAACAGGAGCTTTGTTTATCGAATCAACTGCAAACACGTTTAATAGGGATGATTCAACACCTGTCCCAGATATCTGGAAAATTCTACTACTCCAACGACAACAAATAGGACGGAAGAAAGAAAACTATTAAACTCAAGTTTCGAAGTCGTGTGACTATAATCGATATGATTATGAACAATAAATTTTGTTCGAAACGTCATCCAGTAAATAATACTGTTTCATCACTGTGTGATACATCTAATAAACAAACTAATATGAATGCAGATTAGGTGGTTGTATGCAGTCGACAGGAAGCTCTCAATCTGGGTTTTGTGTTTATGATATTCATCACCAAGCGATAACTGAATTATTAACAGAACTGATGTCAACGTGCATCAAGTACATCATTCAGCGCCTCAATAAGAGACGTAATCACTGAGAAGTTTGGGATAAATCTTCCGCAAACGAATAATAAGTGTCGAAATGTCATAACATTCATTTTTACCTCAGGTTTATCATCATGTAAAAGCTGTTAAGATTACACTTTCAGTTAATTCATCCCTAACAAGTTGAAATTTCATGCATTTATGAATATAATGTAAACAAAAATTACAAATGACATTCACCAGCCACAAGTTGTTCTCCATCTCTGTAAGATATAAGCTCCCTTGTCTGACTGCCTCCATGTGCATCTATCAGTTCACCTGCTCTTGTGGAGCTATGTATATTCATTGGCCATAGCTAGAGGACGCTTTCCACACGGATACGTGAACATATTCCAGCAGCATAGTTTTACAAGGGAGAAAGGAAGATTGTGCGAAGCTCTATTCTAGAACACCTCATAGACTCCTGTCACTCTACCAACCCTGACCATGATTTTAAGGAAAAGGAGGAATAGTATTCAGTCTATCCTGGCTTTCTCAAGTAAATATCTTTGCAGTTTCTTTTATTCGATTGCATAATCTTTGGCTTTAACTTCTTGCGTTTGTTCTATAAGAACAAGAAGTTCAGCAAAGAGTCTCTTTTCGGCGACAGTACAGTCACATTTATATATAATTATTTCGTGTGTGTGTGTACACTAGGATTGTCAAACAGAAATAAAAATAAAATATAAGTTGGGGTTATTGTTTTTGTCATCAAAGTGTTCCAAAAATGTGACGAATAATCAAAATGGTAAGTTTTGATAAGGGTTGCGTAATATGAAAGACACCCAGAAAAATAGGATGTTCATTATAATAAAGGTTTTTGTATTTCCCAATGAATGAAAAAAACGATATTGTTTTTGCTGACATTTCGCTATTTAATGCTAATAGCTTTATCAAAGTATTATTAAACCAGAATTTACAAAATCTCAGCATATATATAACAAAGAGTTAGGGGTGAGAAAATAGACTTAGGTCAAGTTGAAAGGACATATTGTTAGTCAAAATAACAATGAAGATCACTAAACCAAATAACAAAGGTAATAGTGCGTCTGTTATGGCATCAAAACAAAGTTTACTAACTTGATCATCGTTCGTCTGTCTGGGGGCATTTTTCGTTGTCAAGTTGGTCAATTGAAAAAGATAACAAAATCAAGTGCTGATTGTTGGATTTGATCAGTGTGTAAAATTATAAAAGTAGTGTATGTTTGTTTACATAGTGAACTTGCTTATCACATTCGTGTTGATTTTGTCACTTCATGGGGAGGGAGTTGTTGTAACCAGGTCAGATTCTGTTTTAGTCCATCATTCCTATTCAGACAATTTGGATTCCACTTGATATGAAGTGTTTCTGATATTAGACGTTCTTTGTGATTTCTGAAGTTTTTCTGGATTATTTCAATATTGTCAAAATCAATTTTGTGACCTGATTCTATAGCTGATGGCTGATGACTTTTCAAGTTTTTCTAGTTCAACCGGATTTCTCGGTGTTCGAAACCGGTGGTCAAAAACCTTTATTATAATGAATATCATATACCCAATGCCCCAATTTTTTTCAAACCGTTAAAAGTAAACTTGATTTGGACATATATAACTTAATAAAAAATAGGATGTTAATGAAAGAGCATGGAGACAAGTGTCCCAAATAAATTGTTTAATAGGTAGGAAGACTAAATAAAGGGTTAGTTAAGAAACAGATGTTTATAAAATGTCATACAAAAATTCATAAAAATCATTATTAACAAAGTTGTAGAATTTGGAATTATAACCAAGGTAGAAGAAGGGAGTGAAGAAGTCGCTTCTGTGTGCATAAATTAGGGTTTTCTATCCGGCTCGCTAAAACCTCGGCAATGAAAGGTATAAGGAAGCTTACCGTTTTTGGGAGGGTTTTTTTTGACTGGGTAGACGACATTGAATGAATTCTTCTTACACATATTGAGTGACCAGTGTTGAATATATGTTCAATTATAGCACTGCTTTAATGATCCACTGTTACCTTTTCGTAACCAAGCGGAATAATTTTCTCTGAGTTGTTTAGATAAAACACGCATCGAACGACCTATAGATCTCTCTCGCTCCACATGAGCAAGTAAATTGGTAGAAATACGCAGAAGTGGTCGAATGCGATAGTTAATCTTTGAAGTTGTTGAAGAACAGAGGATGACTTGAGAATTACAATCGTAATGTAGCAGCAGAAAATGTTCTTTTCGGGGAGTTAGATATTATTTTTCTTAGGATGTCAGCCATAAGGTTACCTTTAAACTCCACATTCATGTATAGCATCTTCTTCAGCATAGAGATACACTTTTGCTACTATGACTTTAATTGAAGTCAATGCAATATCACCCAACCTATTTGTCTACATCTTGTCTTTGTTACGCAACCCCTTTTCTTTTTGTATTCAAGCATTTATTATTACGCTTCGTTTTGTTTAAACTTAAGCCTTCTACATTTAAGTTAAATAAGTCTGGTTTCTAAGCACTATTTTGAAGTCTTTTATTGAGTGAAATCGTGTACATAAACTTTAATAATCTGTTCAGTCTGTACGCAGTTGATGAGAAAGCCCTCAAAATACTATTTGTGAGTCTCTTTGGCGGCCTGTTTAAAACCTGGGCTACCAAAAACTTCCATCTCTCTATTGCATACATATTTTCTCTATTTCAACTTGCTTCAATCGATAAAGATATGGCCTGTAATGGTATTATCTACTCTTGTGTGTATTTAAAATATTTACAAGCTTCTGTTTCGCAAGTTCCTACTCAACTTGAGGAATGACCTGATCGTCGGGGTGGCAACGTGTTCCAATACAACTGTTCTTCAGTTATGTCCTTGGGTCTCAAAATGTACTTCTGAACATCTTACAATTGGCTTTCAACTAGATATCGTGGATTTCTTGAAGGAGACAAAGCAGATATATCATAATGGAATGGTTTGTGCTTCAGCTCAGAGAGCATTGTGTCACAGGATATACTGTCAATTAATTAATATTTTACTTGAAGATATTGTACGAAGGGAAAATCAACTCCTGAGAAAATTCTATACATTTTATAAAAACTGTCCAGAAAAAGATGTAAATATTAAAAAAAATAAACGATTGTGCCATCATATTCTGCATAAACCCTTTGTTTTAATTTTTTTCAAAGAAAAGTGTTTGATTGTTAGGAGGGGGTTATTTTGGTCCAGTGATTAGTCTTCGTTAAACAAAATACAAAATATAATTATACCTCTTAGCACTCGCATTCAACTCATCTGTACCCGTCACGTTCTTAAAGAAGAATAAGAACTTTTGTAAGAAATCCTCATCCCATAATTGATTTATTGACCGGAATATCAAACAGAAAGCTCAGAGAAGCGAAACATGATTTGTACTAATGAGAAACTGTACATGAACGTGGATTTCAATGGGAGGCTTAACCTGTCTAGTCCTCAAGAAAAAAATTTCAACATGCTTTAAAGCAACGTTTATAAGCGGTGTTCTCCAGTCGTCCACCGATCTGCAGAAACATGAAGGACAAGATTCCGCATTTGACCACATCTGCGTGCATATACGAGATCCCCTGATACTGTGAAGTCAGGCATATCAGTCACTTGGTGCGTTTCCTCTCTAAAAGGGTTCAAGAACATTACCCTCCATGGTTGGAGAAAGGCAGCAGTAGATCTATAGGGAGCTCGATAACTAAACACCATTTCGACAGTGGTCATTCTCTCCCAACAAATTCCTCTTTCAAAGTAATCTACGGAGTGAAGGGAGGACTACCAAAACTGCATTGTTGCAGTTCCATTCATTCAAAAAGAGAAATCCAAGTTCTACAGTCAACAACTTGTCTTTAATCAATTTCCTTTTACTTTGTTGGTTTGTTCAACGTTTTATAACTCTAGTGTTACTTCCAAACGCTTACGCTATACTACATTTTCTTTCGTTTCTCTGTTCTTATGGACCTATCGCTCATTAATATGATTGCGTCGACAGTCAATATTACCGATTAGACTTATGCGTGGGTATAAGTATACTGATGCAATGAACACAACTCAACTGATATTGCTAAATGCGCCCACTCGTCCGTGGTACCTTCCGCTTCACCGAGTCGCGTAAATTTCAGAAGACAAAGACTCACCCATGACTGTCAGGATACAATTTTTTTTATCAGGAAAAAAGCACGTCATGTTTAGATATTTTTAACCACATTAAAATCTGCCCAAAGCGGTGAAAATAGAGTGTTCTGATTGGTGAATGATTTGCCTAGGACCAAGGTGAGATAAAAATGATGAAATGTTACAGTCATTAGATCACACGATGAATCACATGATGAATCATAAGGTAATTGCTATTTTAAGCCGTCTGCCTGATCACAACTAATCCATTAAATTATTTATCTTATCACTTGATTCCAATACCTTTATTCCACTCCTCTTACGTAATAATTAATATTAATAATTATCATCGTAACAAGTCATCGCTTTTATTAGTATCCTCTTTAGTGCAAACTAAAGGTCTTATTTTCTATACGACCGATAGTGATTCCCCAACTGAAAGATGAAGTACCTAGACAAGCCACTTCCAAATGTATCTACCACTTCAACTGGGCATTCACTAGTCTGCAAGGCGTATCTGCAATCCTGAGAACATTTATATCTCTTCTGAGATTCAACACCCGTGTCACCTAGTTGTGCTCTCAGAGATGTTGACACTGACCTATTCGGGCTCGTGGCTGACCTCTTGTAGGACTGGCTGTATTGGATCGTTTGATTGGGCACTAGTTGTAGATACGCCTTGCTTACAAGTGTTCACTAGCACGAAACCTGGTCTGAAGGCTTCCTGCCTACTGCCTTCAGCTGTCTAATATTTACAAGAGAAACCAGAGTTATGCAGTCAACAGCTTCGTTCTTGTGTGTCTGTTTTTTCACCAGTTATAATTCTTATATTACTTTCAGACTCTTACGTTATACCACATTTTCCTTCGTTTCTATACGCATCCTGATGACAAATAACCCATCATACTATTTACTTTATCGCGTAATTCTAACACGATTTACTCCACCACTCTTGCATACTAATTGATATTAACAGTTATGATTATGGCAACTCATCACTTTTATTACTATCATCTTTCATGAAAATGCTTCAGCCAAGAAGAGCCTGTTTTCTGGATTAATTGTTTTATTCTTTGCACAGCTGACACACACAGATTCCTCCATTATTATTATTTATTTGATTCCTTTACGCTTCCAGTGGGCAATGAGGAGATAGGTTTGAAAGGGACACACAAAAAACTTGGAGGATCTGGACTGATTTTCAACAAATTGGAATATTTGCGAGTGAAAAGCAACAAGTTGGCAGAAGAAGAATTCAGAGAAGATAGGACACTAGGTGAACTTAGAGAAAACAGAAGTGGGTGGTGAAGATTCCTGACCAACACCAACAATGGCAACAACAACAGACAACAATCAGCATAAATGGGAGAAATCTGAGAGGAGCAACCTCCTCCATCTACCCATCTACCTGGGAAGCATCGTTTCAAATTCAGGCGGACGGAAGTGATGAGGATATCAAAGCAGCAAGAATCGGGAAAACAAGCCAAGCCTTCACCACTGTCAAGTCTGTGTGGAGATAGATCAACAGCACTCAGCATGAAAGATCCTGATTTTAATCTCCAATGTGAAGTCAATGCTACTATCCAGATGGATCAGAAAATTGGCACGTCACGGAGGGCACTTCGGACAAACTAAAGACTTTCATCAATAGCTGTCTTCACTCAATACTACTCAAGATCAGATGGCCGGCCAGAAGAGATCAGCAGTAGTGAGGGATCTCTTCGAACAGACCCAGCAGGAACCAACTGTGCAACACATATGCAGGAAGAAATGGAAGTGTATTAACCATACTCTGAGAAAACAAACCATCAAGTGAGTGACATAACACACCAGACCATTGCTAGAGTGAAACCGGAATGGGAAGCAGTGAGTTAGCTGGTAGTCAGTGCGAAGGTGACTTGGAGGAGGTCAAGAGAAGAGGAGATGAAAGCATGTGGGCGAACTTGGAGCTAGGTGGAAACGTTGGCAGAGAACCGAACGCAATGGAGAGGTGTGGCTGAAGCCCTATGTTCCTCTAGTAACTAAGGGAAACAATAATAATACGCTCCCGGTTGCACATAGGGCTGCAAGCTTCAACTTTCAAGTCTCGGTAGCAGTGGTGTTTATTTCTATGGCTTTGGATTACTAGTCTGAAGCCTAAACTTCCCTCTATACTCGTCTTATTACATGCTTAGTGAGGTTAAGGAGTCCGATGCCTGGGGATCGAACAGATGACCACACGAGTAGTTGATACCCACACAGATTCGTTACTGTAGTAACATTGGTAAGTAATTGTTAAACTTGAGAAATAGAAATAGAAGTTAGAATCATGGGTCATTAAGTCAGGTCTCAGTGGCTGAATGGTTTACGAGCCTTCCTTGTAGTCCGAAGGTCTTGAGTTATAATCCTGGTGGATGCGTCCTGATGATGAGTCCCAAACTGGGACGAAATAGATATCTAGTACTCCAACAGTGGTTTCCAATAGTTCTGTAAGTGATATCAGTGAGTGATCAAACGAGAAAGGAATTGTCGAAAAGCGTATTCCCTGATCCCTTTCTTCTCTCTCACCATTATATATATATATATATATATATATATATATATATATGTAAAAGACTGTTTGTAAGACAGAACACGTTAATACTCTAATTGAAATAACCAACCGTGACGTGTAAAACAACGACGCTATTAATTATCCTCACTTCAACAAAAAGACTCCAATAATTGGACGTTGAGCAGCTATACATGAATACTACACAATAACACTGAGCTAGTCTTTCATTATTACTAGAATACCTTTTTTAAGGCGACAAAACACACACACGCACGCACAGACATTTCTTTTTTCCTGAACGAACAGTTATCTTTCACTAAGTAATTCATGCTTGATTAGTTTCCCATAGTTATAATAAAGGTGTGCGTTTTCTTCCTTTTTTCTTCTAATGAAAATGCCTAGAAACTTTCCAGTTCTGTAAGCACCATGTTATTTATTTATTATGTTTCTATTTCTAAATTACTCACATATATAAATACATATTGGTGTGTACTGATTAGTTGCGCTTTGTTTACTGGACACATCTCAGCTATTATCCTCACTAGTGAATATTTGAATGCAGTCCAAATCATGTGATCTGAAAACTTTGTGTCCGATTGACTAGTGAACAGTAATCAGAATGAGACGAAAGATATTTTCACACTCACACAGGGAAACAGTATCATTATTTACTGGATGACGAAGTTTCGAACAAAATCTATTGTTCGTAATCAAAGCGGTTATAATTACACGACTTCAAAAATTGAGTTTTATAGTTTTCTTTATCCTCTCCTATTCATCCTATTTTTTCTTATCCTTCACGTTACCCAGTGGAATATAGGCCTTCAAGCTAGTGGCTTGAAGTTTCTGTAGCAGTGTTTATTTTACAGGATGGGGTTGCTAGCCTCATGCCCAACCTTTCCTCTTCACCAGCATTATTTTTGGCTTAGCGAGGTAAAGGAGTGCTCCGGCCGGGGATCGAACCCCGGATCATGTGCATGGTCGGCGAGCGTCCTAACCGCTATGCCACCGACGCCTAATCATCCTAGGGGTAGTAGAATTCTCCAGATATCTGAGACAGGTGTTGAATCATCCCTATTACACGTATTTGCAGTTAATTTGATAAACAAAGCTTCCGTTATCAATCTCTCCCTCCACCCTGTGACATTAGATTTTGAAACTGTCATCTTATCCCATCATCCTATTGTATGGTTGTGTGTGATTGCACGTAGTGAGTGCTACCTACGGCTGAACTATTCTCCAGATTTCTTATCTTATTCGGGTCAACTAATCCAAATTTCGCTAAGTTTTGTGCTCCGGTAATCTGACAGATCCTATCCTATTTATCTAACCTGACAATCATTGCAGGAAGAGTATTAGATAAACTAAATTGTTTTGTTTAAGTAGCTCCACAGGATCCTTTAACCGAAAAAGCCTGTTTCTAATTGAGTTGATGGGTTTGACTGCTAACCGCTTTCATTCCTGCATTGTCAACAATTTTCTGTAAGGTTTCCGAGGTTCATACCTTGTATGGAATTACTACTGATGATTTATGTTCCTTATTGCTGGTGTTGTCATTATCCTGAGCATGTCTGAAATGCATGTCGTCATTAATATTACTGTTATTATTATTATTACTATCACTATAACTACTATTACTTTCTGACTAATTTATCAGGGTAATTATTAAGTTTCAAAACTTCTCTTATATGCCTTATATCCTGTCTTAGATTTCCCTTGGTACTACTTAGTTTTTGTGCTCTATTATTTAAACGTTTCACTAATCCTATTTTAACTGACACAGGATGGGATGATCGTAAGTCTAAATATCCGTTTGAATATGTGAGTTTCCTGTAAACACTAGTGTTTAACTTCCCATCTCCTTTCCTTTTTACGCTACAATCTAACACTGGAAGTTCCCCTTCTTGACTTTTCAATTCATAAGTGAACTGAATTGCCTCCATCTTTGAGTTAATTTGTTCGAAAAATATATCTATATTCTGTGTCTTAGGTGCAGTGAATGTGTCATCTACATACCTCTACCATACTTTTAGGATGGGGATGAACGTTTCAGTCGCTATGTTTTCCCACCTCTCTATGAATATATCTGCCACAACCGGGGATATTGATGACCTCATAACAACTCCCCCAGTTTGTTCGTATATTTTCTCCTGGAATTAAAATACTGTGGGAGTCAGGCATAGCTACACTCCCAGCAATAAGTCCTCAAGTGACAGTTTCTTTCTAAGTTCAAGAACTTGAGGTCGAAAACCGAATTTAGATTAGTCCACCCAAAAAAGATAAGAAATCTATAGTATAGTTCAGCTATAACACCACATGCAATTACACACAATCATGCAATAGGATGATAGAATAAGATGACAGTTTCAAAATCTAATGTCACAGGGTTGATGGAGAGATTGATAACAGAAGCTTTGTTTATCGAATCAACTGCAAACACCTATCTAATAGGAATGATTCAACACCTTTCCATCTGGAAATCTTGAACATTCTACTACCCCTACGATGACAAATAGGAGAGAACAAAGAAAACTGTAAAACTCAAGTTCCGAGGTCGTGTGATTATAACTGACGATATGATTATGAACAATAAATTTTGTTCGGAACGTCAACCAGTAAATAATAATACTGTTTCACTCACTGTGTGATACATCTAATAAACAAACTAATATGGACTTACCACCACAGTGACCAAGTTTTACACATATATTAATATTTTCATACTAACTTTAAAAAATTATCTCTATATTGAGTTGTATTCAGAAATCATTCAGTCAGCTAAGTAACATGACAAATATTTTCAAACTTAAATATAATCGACAGTTAGACTATGTGAGACAGGCCTAATTTGAGACTATTCAACGTTACACAACCATGAGCCTCGTAGAGGACTGAACACAAGATCTTCAAGTTACATGGCAAACCCACTGATGAATTATAACTTCTGTCAACTTGCGGTATATATATATATATATATATATATAGTGCAACCGCCAGCCAGTAATAATCGAATCATATCAGTCAAATTTATGTATTCCATATACCTGAATATTAATCTAATGCTCGTAATTGGATTGATCACAGGATTAAGTTCTAGTGAGAAACCGTCACCACTGGGGGCCATTAAGTTGGATTTTGAAGATAAGTACTCGCTGATGACACTGGCAGAAGTCAAGACTCATGGGTGGGTCACAGGATTCCATCTAGTTGTCAAATAGTCAACAGGTTCGCATTGTAATCTAGAACTCCCGGGCTCGATTTTTAGTGGGTTAATGCATGTTCATCAATGCTGAGAAATCTCAAACTAGTAGGAAACAGTTACGCAACACTCCTTAGTTTTCGGTGGTTCCATTACCTGCACCAGTTTGTGATTTAACTTGAAAATATTGGCCATTGCGGTCACTTACCAATATAACTTGCGATGTTCGCTTGAGTAGTCAGTGGATACTGTCTAAAAGGTACACAGTAATTAATTCTCACAGTGTAATATGCTTTTTAACAACAATTTCAAAGGCTACGGCTAAAGGTTTATAATCATTTGTGAAGATCGTTTTCATTTCCGTAGCTGTCAGTCTAGATCCTTTTGAAATTCCCATTCAGTAAATTTTTATTTCTATTTTTTTTTTTAATATTTTTGATTATAGCTTGATTCCACACCGTATTTTTAGAATAAATTTGGAATTTTCTGGTTGTGATATCGGTAGCCCAAATTTTGCAGGCCAACCACTGATATCAGGTGTGCGTCGGCAGAGCATCGAACCCGGTAACACACGCGCGGTTGGCGAGGGTCCTAACCTCTTTGCCACCGACGCACTGAGTAAATCTTGTTTCTCAGTAATGTATCATGTAATACGGCGCTTGTATCTGTCATTATTCAGAGGCCTTTTCCAACTTAAAGCTATCAAAATCCATTAGCGCCGGAGGCTACTGGCAAGATTTTGGAAGTAGTATATTGTGTATGTGATGTGTTTTGCTAGATTATTGCGTAGCAGAGAGATGGATTCGCTGGCGAAGAAAAGAAATGAAAAATCCTTGTGAAAAAACATAGAATATTTGAAGGGAAGACAAAAGAATTTATGTGTATTTTGTCATATCTGTACACCAGCTTGCTAATTCTGCTAACAAATCCTATAATTTTTTTTTGATTTACAGCTTGATTCCACACCGTATTTTCAGTACAAGTGTGGAATTTTCAGCATGGATATCGGTAGCCCAAATTCAGGCCAACCATAGATATCGGGTGTGCGTCGGCAGCGGATCGAACCCCGGACCATGTGCATGGTCGGCGAGAGTCCTAACCACTGTGCCTGGTCTTACACGCTCTTCCATCAAAGATATATTCCACTGAATAAATCTCCCTGAATTTTGTTCTAATAAATTCAAAATATCGTTAAATCATGGAACTTTCACCTGTTCACAATTCATGTTCCCTACAAATTTGTTAAAAAACAGTAAAGTCGTAGATGGCAACGAGCAATAAAGTCTACAAACGTTAGCTAAATGACTTTCCCTAAATTTCGTAACATACACAGCAAATTTCGGCGTTATTTCTTTTAATTTCATTTGTTTGTTTTATTTTCATTCAAGCTTTAGCCTGGAAGTTTCAGTAGCGATGATCACAATTTTTCTACGATGTGGGGTTGCTTACCTTACACCCAACATCTTCTCTTTACTAGGAGGGGTGCGATGCCTAGGAATGGAACTGTGAGGACTCAGACCCCTACCTCATGCATGGGTGACAAACATCCGACTTTCAAGTATTAGTTTTGCAGAGATTTCGTTTGTTTGGTTGGAGGATTTCATCATGAGCTGCTATCAGATAGAGAACCATCGGAAAACCTGGGAGTACTGGAGTACTGTTTCGTCCTAGTTTGAGACTCTTCATCGGTACGCGGTACGTCCCAAACTAGGACAAAAAGTAGTTGTCCAGTGCTCCCAGGTTTCCCAATGGTTCTCTAACCAATGTTAGCTCATGATGAAATCCTCCAATCGATCAAACATTTTATTTGTATTTTTATTACATTATTGTTTCCTTTAATTCCTAGAGGAAAATAGGGCTTCAGCCATACGTCTCCATTGCGTTCGGTTCTCTGCTAGAGTCTTCACCTGGCTCCAAGTCTGCCCACACGTTTTCATCTTCTCTTCACATGACCTCCTCCAAGTCACCCTTGCATTGACAACCAGCTCGCCGCTTCCACTTCATCTTCCACTCGAGCAATGGCTTGTCTAGTGATGTCACTTGATGGTTTCCTAAGAGTATGGCCAATCCATCTCCATTTCTTCCTGCCTATTTGTTTCACAATCGGTTCCTACTGTGTTGGTTCGCTCCCAGAGATCCCTCCCTGTTGCTGATCTTTTCTGGCCGGCCATCTGATCTTGAGTAGTATTGAGCGAAGACAACTGTTGATGAAGGTCTGTAGTTTGTTTGAGGTGCTCTTTATGACGCGCCAAGTCGCTGATCCGTATAGTAGCTTCACATTGAAGTTGAAAATCTGAAACTTATTTTTGATGCTGAGTGTTGTTGACCTCCACACAGACTTGAGAGTAGTGAAAGCTTGTCTTGCTTTTCCGATTCTTGCTTTGATATCCTCGTCAGCTCGGCCTGTTATTGAAAAGATGCTTCCCAGGTAGGTAAGGGAGGTTGTTTCTTTCAGGTTCCTCCTATTCATGCTGATTGTTTTCAGTTGTTTCTGTTGTTGGTCAGGAATCTTCATCACCTGTGTTTTCTCTATGTTCACCTGAAGTCCTATCTTCTCTGGATCCTTCTTCTGCCGACTTGTTGCTTTTCACTTGCAAATCTTCCGCTATATGGGAAATCAGTCACATATCGTCGGCGATTTCCGGACCCTCCAAGCTTTTTTTGTGAGTCCATTTTATGCCTGTTTCCTCAATGTCCACTGTCTGTCGCATTGTTCAGTCAACTGCAATCAGTAAAATCATTGGAGATAGTAGGCAGCCAACCTTGCCTTACTCCCGTCTTCACTTCGAAGGATTCTGTAAGTTTTCCGTTGTGGATTACTTGGCATGCAGCATTGTCGTACAGCTGTTGGATGAGATGTATAATTGTCAGTGGCACCCCGTAGTAGCGAAGTAGTTGCCGAAGCACATTTCTATTGACGCTGTCGAAGGCCTTTTCAAAGTCGATGAAGTTGAGATAGAGAGGTGACTGCCATTCCAAGCTTTGTTCAATGATGATCCGTAATGTGGCGATTTGATCAATGCATGACTTGTTTGTATAAAGAGTAAATTAGGTTTAGTATGAAAATCCTGGAGATGAAATTCCTCACAAAATACCACTGTTGGAAGAAATTATTGTCATTATTTCTTCAAAACTCTGGAGCCATGTGTCTTTTTTCTCATTTTGTTTCACAGATTCCCAGTTGTTTTTCTTACCTTCGATACATCACACCTAAGATTTTAAATTTACCTTATTCTCATCATATTACAAGCATTAAATTTCACAATCTTCTTTTTCTTTTTACGGTTATAACCCCTTCTGTATGTGTTGTTTACTTGTCTTGTGACACTTATAAGTAAACATACTCTTTTATTTATTTGTCTCTTATTTCTACAAATATTGACCCTGAACACAACCTAATTTTTGTTTTTAACCATAAAATGTTTCTTTCTTTCTCATATTACATTTGAAGAGCTAAGATTGACACTGTCACAACTGTGTTACTTTAATAAGAGTAGAAAGTATTATATGCTTATGTTGTTTCTTCTGTGTTCTTATTATAGATGGTTCATTAATGTATTTAAGCTATAACGGAGAACATAGTAGGATACTTTAGGCGGTAAAATATATATATCAACTTTATATCGTAACCCGTATTTGACACTCTGGTTTATTAGTGTTACTATTGTTCCCCTGGGGTTCTGAGTGGAACATACGGCTTCAGCAGAACACACATTCACTCTGCCTTTATTCTCTGTGGTTCTGTTTAGCTGACTCCACAAGTGCTCATAGTCTCTCATCTCTTCCTCTGAATTATTGTTATTATTACTGTTTCCTTTAATTCCTAGAGGAACATAGGGCCTCAGCCATGCATCTTCATTGCGTTCGGTTCTCTGCTACAGTCTTCACCTGACTCCAAGTCTGCCCACACCTTTACATCTCCTCTTCACATGACCTCCTCCAAGTCACCCTCGCAATGACGACCAACTCGCTGCTTCCCTTTCGGGTTCCAATCGAGCAATGGTTTGTCTAGTGATGTCACTTGATGGTTTTCTCAGAGTATGGCCAATTCATTTCCATTTCTTCCTGTCTATTTGTTTCACAATCGGTTCCTGGTTGGCTCGCTCCCAGAGATCCCTGTCTGTTGCTGATCTTTTCTGACCGGCCATCTGATCTTGAGTATTGAGCGAAGACAACTGGCTGTTAATGAAGGTCTGTAGTTTGTTTGAGATGCTCTTTATGACGCGCAGTGCAAGTCTCTGATCCGTATAGCAGCACTGACTGACTTCACATTGGAGTTGAAAATCTGGATATGTCTTTATTTCATGGCTATTATACTGATTCACAGTCCTTCTAATTTCTTCGCTTGGTTGTCTATTCATGACTTTTATTGAAGATAATTACGCAATATACTTACAGTTGCATGTTTATAGTAAAATCGCTTATCGTAAACTGATAAAGATGTCTGTTATAAATGTTGTCCCTTATAATTTTGCATAATGCTGTGTATATGATATTATTGTTAATATTCCCTTGGGTTCCGAGTGGAACATATAGCATTACCAGCACATTTCCATTCCTTGTATCATCTCTCAAATCTTTGTTACCTTTTTCCAGGATTTCCATAAACTTCCATGTCCTCCTCACGGCATCTTCACAGTGTTAATTTTGAGACTACACCCACCTCGCCACTACCTATTCGGGTTTCACTTGAGGGAATATCTGGCACATAATGTCACCTAATCGTCTCTTCAGAGTATGTCGCACCCAACCCCACTTATTTTTTCTGGATGTTTGTTGCTGATTATCGTTTCGCGCAAGCCACCTAATGTTCTGTATGAAATGAAGGCAAGTGTTGATGAAAGACTGTAGTTTTTTGAGAATGCTTCTGGCAACAAGCAAGTCCTTGAGCCTTATGGAAATGCTGATTTGACTGGTGATACTTTATGGAGAAGTTGAAGTTGGAGATCAATTCAGGAGTCCTTTAAAGTGATCACTCCAGCGTTTTATTTGCTTCTCCTATGTAGTAATTAGGTTGCCTCCACTGCCTTTCATTGGTTTCATCTGTGTTGAACTCTTCTTTGATGGCGACCTGGTTGTCTGATATAATGTTCTGAAGTCTCTTTTAACTAAGGCCTGTTCTAATTTAGCTGATATCATGCAATGAAATTGTTTAGTATGCTTTGGATTGAACTCAGTTTCCCTTCCCCTTCGTTGTTCATCTCTGCATTTATTCATCTTCTTTTGGCCTCATCAACGTGTGTCTAGCAATTCACTTGCTGGTGTTGAGCCAGGTATGCCAGCCGAACCCAGCGTTAGCTTTCCGAGCGTATCATCGAACACTTACCAGCATGATTTTACAAAGGAGAAAATCGATGCACACGCAAGTCTATCTTAGAACATCTGATAGATTCCGGACACCCAGCTACACCCCAATCAAACTTCAAAGTCGTCTACAGAATACGAAGCAGTCTTCCTATAAGTGTACGCGTCAGACTTCTTCAAACTGCAGAAGCAATGGCAATTCACTTGCTAAATCCTGAACTCTGCATATAGAGGAAATTCGTTCAATCACGACAAGTGCAATGGACGTAACCTATTTCTTTCTTTCTGTCTCTTCATTAGTATTATTTTGTCTTTTCAATTGTAATACCTTACATTTTCAACTTTCCCACCCGATTTAATTTCTACACTTCATTACCACTGTTACTGAATTAACCAACGCTCAATTTCTAGTCATTTACGTTACATCATCTAATTCATTTGCTCAATTTTAGTCCTAATTTAAATAGCATTATTCTCTACCCCACCCCTAATTAGTGTCTACCTGTAATTACCTCTGTTGCTATCCTGACCTAAGTTGAAACATTTTAGTCAATTATATTACATCATCGAACTTACTAACTCAATCTTACTTCAGTTGCTGTCTAATTAAGCTTGTTTCTATATTAGATCATTCTTGTATTACCTGATTAATTATCTAAACTCGACAAACCTCATGTACACACACAGGAAAATAATTGTATATAAATGCGATTGTACAGCTATGTGTATGAATTTTCCATCTAAAAGAGTCTCTTCGCTGAAATTCTTCTCTCCTCTATTAGCTTTCAAGTGTCTGTAGACTCCCATTCCTTATCTTGCCTCTGCTTTCTTTCGAAGATGGTTATACAGGTTTTCTACAATAAAATTCCAGTAGGTTCCATCGGTGTCATGAGCAATGTCACATAATGTCACCAACTTTTCCCCGATGACTTCAGTGAGGGTATTCTTTGGCATATTGAATGATAGTACCATTGATGATTGATCCCACAACTTTAATTACATTATTGATCATGCAAATCTTACAAAAATAACAAGTATTTACCTTGTGATAGGAGATGAAAAAAAATCTCTAGTACAGTATTATAATAAAGAGTGCGTTATAAGATGGGTGTGCGTCGGTGGCACAAAGGTGGAATGCTCGCCAGCGATGCAGGTGGTTCGGCGTTCGATTCCCGGCCACCGACGCACTAATTTACCTCGCTAGGCCAGTAATAAGACTGGTAAAGAGGGAAGGTTGGGTATGGGGCTAGCAATCCTATTCCGTAAAAGTAATAAACATCAGTGCTTCCGAAACTTCAAAGCCCACGAAGCTTGAAGCACTATGTCCCACTGGGAACGTAAAGGAATAGAAGAATAAAATAATATAACGCGGGTGGATCACTATACTAATGTTTTTGGATCATATTTTTTTCAAAAGATCATATGTTTACTCTATTCTGTAAAAATATGCACAGCATGAAACAATGACCCTAAATTCTAATTCGCATTTGGTCATAATCTCCTACTGCTGAAGTACTTGAATTCAGATGAAAATGTTTTTTATTTTAACAGATGTTTGTTACTTTCTTCCTCTTCAGGTGAAATCAGATTATAATAAAGTAAATCTCTGGGTTAAATCAATGTTTACAAATTTAATAACTGGAAAATTATAAATACAAACACAAATGTCAATTGAATGGAATTTTTAGACTGATAATCAACGAAAACTATCCTACTGTTACTGTTATCTATGAGGATACTTTAGATAATGACTGAATATATACATATATTGTTTTGCAGGATGATTGGGGTAAAGGCTACCTATTCGAATTACCAAAGAAAGGAGACCTAAGTTAATGCAAGAACTGACGCGGCATTATAGTCCTGTCCATCCCAAGCAAAATACTAAGCTGCATCATCCTGGAGAGAATCAAACACGCCGACTTGGATGAAAAACTTCGACCGGAATAGTCTGGTACAGGAGGAACAAGACATGCATCGATCAAATCGCAACACTACTGATCATCATTGAACAGAGCATGGAATGGCAGTCATCTCACTATCTCAACTTTATTGACTTTGAAAAGGCTTTCGGTGGACAGCGTTGATTGAGAGGTGATTTGGCAAATACTTCGCTACTACGGGTTGCCACCAACAATTATACTTCTCATCCAAAAGTTGTACGACAATGCTGCATGCCAAGTAATCCACAACGGGAAACTCACGGAACCCTTCGAAGTGAAGACGGGAGTAAGACAAGGCTACCTACTACCTCCAATGATTTTCCTGATTGCGGTAGATTAGATACTGCGACAGACAGCGGGCAACGAGGAAACAGGCATAAAACGGACCCACGCAAAAAACTTGATTTGGACTTCACTGATGATATATGTCTGATTTCCTACAAACTGGATGATATGCAAGTGAAAAGTAACAAGTTGGCAGAAGAAGCATCCAGCGAAGACAGGACTTCAGGTGAACATGGAGAAAACAGAGGTGATGAAGATTCCTGGCCAATAGCAACAGCAACAACAGACAACAATCAGCCAGCATAAATGGAAGAAATCTGAAAGAAGCAGCCTCCTTCACCCACTGATCTGCGAGGTATCGTTTCAACTACACAAGAGACGGAACTGACGAAGATATCAAAGTGAGGATGGGGAAAGCAAGACAAGCTTTAATTACTTTGAAGTCTGTGTGTGGATAGGTCGACAGCACTCAACATGAAAATTAAGATCCGGATTTTCAACTCCAATGTGAAGTCAGTGCTACCATACGGATGGACCAGAGACTTGGCGCCACGTGACGCGGACGAGTCATCTGTCCGAGGTGTCCTAATTTCTAGTGAATCTCTAAATGTTGTTGATTACTGAAAAAATCTGCAATAAAATAAATCGAAACTAATACAAAATACGAAATCTGAATCACCACATGTCGTTACAGTTTGCCACTGGCGAAAATGAGCGTTGAACAGATTACATTTTTACATGTAAGTCTGTCAGTCTGTAATGCAAATCTGTTCAAATTCTGTATCTATGCATACACTTGCATCATTATTATACTGCGGTATATATTTAACTGTAGGGGAAAAGAGGAAGTTTGAATTACTCAGTTACGCATTATGTTGTTATAAGTCAACATTTGTCTTAGACTACCTTCTTTATTTTCAAAGAAAGATTTGCTCGTATACGAATAGAAAACTTAGATTTACTTGTACGAGACTACATACTACTGGCTGACTGATATCAGTAGTTCAACGCAACTGACGTTAACCAGTAATGCCTGCTAGCCAGCCAGATTATCGAAGTGATCTAAATATCTAATGGCCACTTCGGTAGTTAAGAGCCAACCTCGTCTCAAGCTAAACTTGGTTGACTCAGCCGTCAGGGCCAAGTCTGGCCAGCTGACTGGGCAAATTGATAATACACTCGATCGGATTCACGATGTGTTATTTACAGAAATTAAGGTGGTACAATTTTATCACAGTTTTCTTTGTAAACCAGTTGAAAACTGGCTGATGTGACTGGTATGAAAATTTTCATGGTAATCAATCGATCAGTAACTTATAGCACTACACAACCGTGCTTTCCTGCTAAATTGTCATTAATGGTGCGTCGGTGCGGTTAGCACACTCGCCGACCATGCACACCGTCCGAGGTTCGATCCCCTGCCGATGCACACCCGATGTCTATGGTCGGCATGCAAAATTTGGGCTACCAATATCCAAGCTGGAAATTCCATACTTGTACCAAAATTACTGCATGGTTTCAAGCTATAACCAAAAAAATGGTATCGTCAAACACATCCTATATACTGTAATCTGAACCAATTCGATCTTCCCCAAAGCAAAGTATATTCTGAAATTTTGCTTACCCGAAATGTGTAAATTGCAAAAAATGAAATCATACATTTTGCCTAGCCGGTAGTAAGCCTGATGAAGAAATAGGGTTGGGCGTGAAGCTAGCAACCCCTCTCGTAAAAAACCACTGCTGCCGAAACAACAAAGCTATAGATTGTGGGCTTATGTTCCACTTGAGTCGTAGAGGAATTAAATAATAAATATTATATATATATATATATATGTGATTACAAAGCTTGAGAGTGGTATCGCTGGAAAGACTAACACTTCGCCGAACATCTTTTCACAGAAATTTCCTCAACAATAGTTTGGCAGTACCGTATAAATCAGAAGTCAGTTTAGATTAAGTCGAGACCAGTAGGGTGAAGCAGGTCGGATGTGAGGAAACCTACTCGTCGAAGACGTTGGCTAGTGGTAGCACTATGTCAACAATTGGAACAGGTCCCAGTGGCTTCTTGGTCATGGGTTCGAACCACAGTGGATGCGTGCTTCTCAAGAGTCCTGAACTAGAACGAAACAGATGTCCAGTACTCTCTGGCTGGTTTTCCAGTGTTTATCTAACTGATGTCAGCTCATTTCGAAATCCTCTTACCACATAGATTCAGTTCGTCCGTCCAACTTTTCCGCAGTTCGCATTCATTATTTCACCAAATCAAATTGTTGTCTACCTAGCTGTTCATTTTTCAGTTAGTTAGTTAATCAATCAGTCACCAGGTTAGTTATTTATCAGTTTTCTATTATAATGAGAAATGTCATCCTACACAAGATCGATTAAGGTCATGTCTAGACATAATAAACTGTAGATAAAAGATTATTGACGGAGAGCTGAACTTGTTTCATCCGAATGGACTGATACCCTTGTTTTACTGTTTTACAGTTTGATTATTAGTGATGCAGTTTTCCTCTTCTATTTCTTTTTATAAAATACATTTGAGTGATTGTACGCGTTTTTTTCAGTCTTCCGCCTATACGTCAATTCTTTACTATGAATTCGCTTCTATCAGTATTTTGTCATTTTTGTCTCATTCTCGAGACATTCATTCATCAAAAGAAATTACGTCAAAGTCCGTTAAATCGGCCTTTCTTCAATCAGATTAGACATGGAAACAGAAAAAATAAGGAGACAGATTATTCCTTCGTATCACGTGTTTAGTGAAACAAAACGGATTATACCTCTAGAATACGAGAAGTAATCAGTCGATGACATGCAAACTATGTATTGTACTCTCTTGTTTTACGCTTGTGTACAGCAAACATGGATGTCATTGGCTTTAGAGTTAGACGATGAAAATGATATGTACACTTCACCTTCAGGAAGTATTGTTCAAATTTGAATAAATCAGTTTTCCCTTTACATTTTGCTTTTATTTCAAGTGGAACACAGTGCGTCAACCTGACGGAGTTTAAGTTACTGGGCTGTTACTTTTACAGATTATAGTAGAGCAGTCGCCAACTACGAAGGTGGTTCGGGATTTGCCTCTCCGCTGACACACTCGTCAACGTCGTTTAGGCCTGTAGTAAACGGGGTAAGGAGTAAAGGTTGGACGTCAAAATAGCAGTCCCACAATGTGAAAACAAACACCATCTTTACTGAAACTCTAAAGCTCAAGCTTGATGCCTTCCTTTTCAATCAAATGAATGAAAACAAAACATACAGATCGGTGAAGAGTCCCTTAATGGCGGAATCATTCAATTAGTTGTACAATCACAGTTACGTATTGTTATTTTTGTATATGTATGTGTACATTAGGTTAGTTACAAAAGCATAAAAATTAGTTAGGGCTATTGTTTACTTCAAAATAATTCAAAAAATGTAATGAATTAACAAATTATAACTACTTGGGGGGTGGGTGAAGATCAGTAAGACGGTATTAGTGGTGAGCTGTTAGTCCATAAAACAAGTTGAATAAGTATATTATAGTTGCGTAACAGAATGAACGATTTATTGAGTGACTTGTGATCAGGATGAGCATAGAGACGAAAGAAACTGTGGAATCAGATAAGGATTCTAAAGAAATACGAATGTTACATGGAGTTAGAAAAACAAACACACAAAACTCAAGGCAGTGGAAATTAGAAGCTTGTTACCATGACAAGAGACGTGGTTGAATGACTTTCTTTTGCATCCATAGCTCAAGGTTTTTCAAATTATTGGCCAAGGCATTCAGTTATCGCAAAGCATATGAGAAAACATACAGTTCCGAAATCAGTTGCTATAACCCTCTTGAAATATTCACACAGGATACCTGCTGAATGATCCATGCACCTGACTCCGCAAGAAAAGTTAAACTGATACATGGGAGATCGTATTGTTAAGGTTTCTGCAGGTCAATGAGCGACTGGAGTACACTACTCTTAGCGTTGCTGAGGAAAATGTTCATCTCCAAGATGCGGAAATTCTTCTCGTAAGGATATTGCAGGCTGAGTTACTGTCAAAATCCAGATTTATGTTAAGTGCCTTCCTTGGAATAAGTAGTGTTTCGTCCCACTGGAATTCTGGTTTGATATTCTTGTTGATGGATCTTGGTGGGTACCTGATTTTGGTGAAGATTTCTTTCAGAAGACATAGCTCTGCATCTAAGGCGTCAGGATTACAGATGCGTCGAATTCGACCTCCAACAGACATCCAAATGTAGGAGCTTCTTAGTTGATCTTTCCAAGTCGACTGACCTTATTAAGGTCCCATCGAATTATCTTGCTAGCTCCATATCAAAAATGGGAATCTTGGATTCGTTTAGCATTTCGAGAATGGATTTTTATTGCTGGACTATATTTGTTAAATACTCATAGCAGTTGAATGAGGTTGCAAGTGCTTTCCCAAATTATGAAAATACCATTTACGTACGTAGTATACAGTTGTACATTGTCAATGATAGACTTTAATGAACCGTTCCCAAGGCTAGCCATGAAACGGTCTGCTGGTAATGGACCCAGGGAACGTCGCATTGTAATACCAGCCTTTTGTCTGTAGATGGTGTAACTGAAATTGAAGTGCACATTGAGAGTCAACCTCAGCAGAAGTTCTTTCAAACGTGTTGTTGGTAATCCAATGGTGAACTGGTCGTCATCTATATATTCACATGCAGAACAGACAGTTTCTGTAAGTGTAAAGCCAAGTGAATAAATTCACTGAAAAGAGACTCCTCGGTGAACTACGTGTTTTGTTTTCATGAATTTCCATAAAGTTTGCTATATTGTCGGAATGTATTTCGACAC
>OX235274.1:42190774-42221051 GCA_944472155.2 Trichobilharzia szidati
CTGTACAACCAAGTACAGGAACTCAACGATACCATACTTGGCCCGTGTTCTAAGCGACAGAGACAATGTTAGGCGTGAAACCTATGACTTGCTCTGTTATTAACAACATAATTTTAGGCTCTTTTATTTCTCTCTTATTTTGTATTCTTTAGTGAACTCCTTCTCAAACATACTTAGCTACCTAAAATATTAACATTGGCTTCCTTTTTTGTACTTTACTATATTCCTTCTATTGTGTATCCACTGGTTCCGACTCTATTAGCACTATGAGTATTACAAAATTGTCCTGTCATTAACCATCATGTAATATTAGTTTTGTGGCTGTTTTTTTCTTATTTTCTATACTTTTCGGCAATATTAAACTGACAATCATTGGTTGTGAACGCCATAGTCACCACCTTAATAAATTTTGTATTATTCAGGATTACTCGCACTACCACCACAAACACTGCATTAGACTTTGGTAGACTTTGGTACTTTTTCGCATTTATAATTATTTTGTGTTTATCCTGTTTTTTTTTTGCTGTTGGTGTCTTCAGATTTATCTTTTTGTTTGTTCGATACTTATTTTAAAGGTCTGTAAAATTAGATGCAAATATTGTAGATATGTGCTGAAAATTCCACACTGTACCACTAGTACCGTTTCTGGAATAAAGCAAATTATTATTATTATTAAAAAATAAACTCGACTACTAACCACAGCAGACATCAATCACTTTCAACGGACTCACTGGAACGTATAATTATAATTACAGTCATTTCTGTTCACCAGTTAGTAACCACTATAGTCCTAAAGGCAGTATATTGGCAGGTGTCTCTGATCGCAACGCTGTCTGATGCAGGTTCAAATTTCAGAAGGGGATATTAACACCTTCTAGCCTGCTGATGTGCATTGCTGTGACAAGTGCTAATCTAATTATCACTAAAACTTCAGTTGACGGCTTCCTACTGATTGTTTCCAAACTGTTATCAACTGTTATTACTATTAATGGGATTATTTACAGAGTAATTAGAAGACGATGGAGAAGGAAACAAAGTCTGGAAAATCTCTGTTATTTTTCATACTGTTGTTTATTATCGTTGTTGTTGTTGTTGATGATGATGTTGTTGATGCGAATGATGTCATTACAATTAGTATTAAACTTTGTTTTTAAGCAGACCGGAAATTAATATAAATATATTATAAATATTTCTCTTCCAGTCATGATCAATCTTACTATTATTTTATTCCTTTACGTTCCCAGTGGAACATGGCGAGGGCTTCAAGCTGAAGGCTTGAAGTTTCGGTAGGAGTGGTGTTTATTACTTTTACCGGATGGGGTTGCTAGCCTCATGCTCAATCTTCCGTCTTTACCACTCTAATTAGTGGCTTAGCGAGGCAAAGGGGTGCGTCGGTGGCCAGGGATCGAACCCTGAACCACCTGAGGCGTGGTCGGCGAGCATTCTACCGCTGTGTCACCGACGCAAGTGATAAATATTATTGCGTAAAAATGTAAATTTATCTTCTTCACTGAGAAAGCTAATAACTCCAGTCTGCATTTATCATGTGTTCATTGGGAAAGAAGCTGTTGAATCAAAATATCCTTCAAACTATTGCTGCTTTTCAAGAATTATTTACAAAATGGTTGATTTTTGAAGAACTATGTCCGGGAATCAACCAAAAAGGGGCCTTATCATAGAAGTTCATAATTTGAAGATAATTAGTTATACAGCTTGAGAATCCCCATTGAGTCACATAAAAAAGAGAAGTCGTTCAGCGAAGAGACTCTTTTCGACGGCGAATTCCTTCACATAGCTGTACAATCGCATTTATATGCAATTATTTGTGTATGTGTGTACATGAGGTTTGTCAAATTAAGATAATTAATTAGGTAATACAAGAATGATCTAATATAGAAATAAGGTTAATTAGACAGCAACTAAAATAAGATTGAGTTAGTAAGTCAGATGACGTAATATAATTGACTAAAATGCTTCAACTTAGGTCAGGATAGCAACAGAGGTAATTACAGGTAGAGACTAAGTAGAGGTGGGGTAGAGAATAATGCCATTTAAATTAGGACTAAAACTGAGCAAATAAGTTGGATGATGTAACATAAATGACTAGAAATTGAGCGTTGGTCAAGTCAGTAATAGTGGTGATCATGTGTAGAAGTTAAATCGAGTGGGGTAGAGAACAGGACAGAAAGTTTAAAATGTAAAATATTACAATTGAGAAGACGAAATAATACTAATGAAGAAACAGACAAAAGAAGGATTAGGTAGAATTTGCTTGTCGGGTAATAACAAGGATTACGTCCATTGCAAGTGTAGTGATTGAATGAAATTCTTCTGTGTGCAGAGTTCAGGATTAAGCAAATGAATTGCCATTGCTTCTGCAGTTTGAAGAAGTCTGATTAGCATACCTTAAGGAAGGCTGCTTTGTATTCTGTAGATGACTTTGAAGTTTGATTGGGTTTTAGATGTTCTAAGATGGAGCTGCGGGGGCATCGTTTTTCTCCTTTGTAAAACCATATTGTTAAGTGTTCGGTGATACGTTTGGAAAGCTATGCTATTTATTGTTATTAGGTGGTTAGAGGCAATCAACATGAAGCCCTGCTTGACCTAGGTTTCGTATTTGTTGGCACTCAACAGTCAGCAAGGCATATCTGCAGTCTTGAATGAATTCATTTCTTTCCTGAGATTCAAAGCTGTGTCATCTAAAGCTGCTTTCGGAGACGTTACCACTGAGCTATTTGAGCACACGGTTGACCTCCTGTAGGACTGATTGTATTGGATACCTTGATTGAACAGTAGTGAAATAACTAGTGTATAGACCTTTGTTTGGTGTAGACTGACTTCTGTCAGTCAGGTTTGCCATATAACCATCACGGTTTCCTTCAAGATTGCAGATATGCCATGTTGGAGAGTGCCAGCAAACACGAAACCTATATTCCAGTCTTCTTGCCAATCTCCAATCATCTAATAACAACAATTCTGTTACGGACTTATTGCCAGTTTGTTATGATCTAAGTCACCAATTGACATGATCTCGTGGAGAGTTGATATGACTGAGTAAACTTGGATACGTGGATATAATAATACTGACGTAATCAACAATTCAACTGCTATGGCGAAAGCATCCACTCAGACATCTAGAAAAAACAAAAACTTCAGCAAAGAATATTCTTTTCGATAATTTCCTCTTTTGGTTGTACAATTATATATTTGTGTTTATATATATGGAATATTCTCAAGTAGTCGTCATTAACAATATTAGTGTTATTAAATACTATCGATTTGTTAACTAATATCAATGAAATTACAACTCTAGAAAGATGCATAATTTATAATAGGCATAAAAATGTAATAGTAAATAGAATATCAAATAAAATTAAAATTAAGGAAGTCTCTACAACGAATTGAGAATCAATAAAAACCTTGATGGTCAACGTAGGAACAATATGTGAACAGGGTTTATTTTGGATACATAAGTTAGGCTTCTTAATATGGATCCCAACAGCCAGCTTCAGCAATATGTAACAGACGAACTCTTAAGGTAAAGTTAAGATTAGTTGGTGTGCACGGTAGATGACTTTGAAAGCTGCCTTGTTAATATCAGTCTTGTGTTCTGTATCCACATGATGAGACAGAATAGAGCTATGAATGGATTTTGTTTGTCCTTTACTTAAGCACTATGCAGGGTGATGTTCTGAAATCCGATGAGATTGTGCGGGATATGTAACTGGCTCCACAGAAACAGTTAAACTGGTAGATACACATAGAAGAGCAGAAATTAGGTAGTTTATCTTTTACTCCCGAACGCAAAAAATGGTGAGTGGTTTTGAAGACAAGGCGTAATTCGGCAGCAGGGAATGCTCTTTTTATCACCGTATTCCTTAGACGTTTTGTTAATATCTCGCTGATGTTATCCCCGAGGAACTGAAATTGTGAGAATAAGGCCTTTTTTCGGAACTATTGGTACCTTGGGCTGCCTTGATTTATGATTCAAATTGTTATCAGTGAATTTTTTGGATAACCGTTTTTACTCAGCAAGTGTTGAATAATATTAAGTCCTTCATTAAGACATTCATCAGAGCAGATTGCTCTTGCTCTATGGACCAAACACTTTATCAGAATGCATTTGTATTTCAAAGGCATGAAGTTGAAAAAATGAGTATACTGACCAGTTGATGTAGGTTTTCTATATACACTTCTTCTTATTGTATCGTCCTCTTTTCTGGTCATATGGACGCCTAAAAATGAAATACTAGAGTCACTGTCTTTCTCTATGGTAAAATTTATTGCAGGATGGACATCGTTAAATTTTTCCAGGCAGGATGTTCTTTGCTTTATCCTCACTTTTCATAATCAAAAGTGTACCATACATGTACTGACAGTAGAATTCTAGTTCATCAGTTACATCTTTCAAAGGCCCATTCTCTAGTTTCGCAAGAAAAATGTCGGCTAGAATGGGTCCTAGTGGTGACCCCATTGCCACACCATCGATTTGTCAATAAAAAGTAGACATTCATTAGGCATTTCAAGAGAAGCTCTTTCATAAAAGATATAGGAATGCCAACATCGATGTTTCGTCTTATGAGTTCTTTGCATTCAAAGTCTACTGTTTCCATAAGGTACATTGGTGAATAAGGAAGATACATCAAATAATATCATGAATTTATTGTCAACATTTAATTCTTTTACCCTTTCAACAAATCCAAAGGTATCTCTTACGCTGTGTTTCACCAATTCAGTATGTAGAGGTTGTAAGAGTTCAACTAACCATTTGGATATGGTATGGTGAATTTAACATATCTAACACTGATCAAATTGGTGAATACGTCTATTTGTCCGTGGTATCTTCTGCTTTACTGAGCTAGGTAACTGTCAGAAGATAAAGATTGACCTTTGACTGTTAGGATACAATTTTATTCAGGGAAAAGCACGTCATATTTATATATTTTTAACCACATTAAAATCTGACTAAGACAGTGGAAATAGATTGTTCTGATTGGTAGGCAATTGGGCTAGGTCCACGAAAAATGAATATTCTGATTGGCTAACAATTTGACGAGGGCCAAGCTGAGAAAAAGATAATGAAATTATACAATCATTCAAGCCCATCCGATCACAAGATAAATCGTATGACGAATAACAAGACGATGACCATTTTAAGCTGATTTCTATCAAATTCAGAGTGCACGGTGATGTTGAGCCACCTAGCTTGATAATGGCCATATTGCAAACTTGACTGATAGAGTTCGATCTGCACCAAAGAAAGGACTAGACGTATTATATTGGTCACTAAAGCATGTGGTATTTAGTTTTGATATGTTAATGTCACAAATGACCAGTTATAACTTAAACAGGTCATGATGTCAAGTTTAAATCACACAACAATAGACTGATAAGTGGCACCATTATTTTTATTACTGTTGTTATTATTATATATTGATATTTAATAAGATATAAGTAATTTCTTCTCACATATGCCTACCCTCGATAATAAAGTTCAGAAAGCCAGCTAGAAAGAATAAACAACAGGGAGGTTTTGCAACAAACCAGCAGGGAAGAATCTGCTGTTATTATTATTATTCCTTTGTGTTCAGAGTCGAACATAGGGCTTCAACAACACATCTTCACTTTTTTCTGTTCTCTGCTATCCTCCCAAGCCCACGACTGACCACAATCTCTCACCTCCTCCTCCTCCTCAACACACAAACTCCTCCATGTCACCCTCACTTCGACAACCTACTCGTCGCTTCCCACTGGAATTACAAACGAGCGATGGCCTGCATTGAGAGCGATGTCATTTGATGGCCTCCTCAACGTATGCCCAATCTATCTCCATTTTCTCCTGCATATTAGTTGAGCGATCGGCTCTTCGTTGGTTTGTAGCCAGCCAGAGTTTCTTGTTGCTATTTCATTCTGGCCATTTCATCTTCAGTATAGAGTCAGTGAAGGAGGCAGCTGTTGATAAAAGTCTGTGACTTGTTGGAAATCCTTCTCGTGACACGCATTACAAGTTACTGAACCGCATAGAAGGAGCGACTTGACATTTGTATTTAAGGTCCGAATCTTGTTCTTTATGCTGGCTAAGTAAATGTAGAAGATTTCCTAACCGGTTTCAGGTTGATGAAGGCGTATCTTGCTTGCCTTTCCGATTCTGGCTGACTGGTTTCGACATCTTCATCCTTGCCATCCCTCTGTGGTTGAAACCGTGTTTTATAGATAGGTGAACGAAGTAAGCTCCTTCAGATTTCTCCTGTTGATGGTAATTGGTGCTGGTTGTTGTTCATGGTTGGTTGACTGGTTGGTTTGTTATCTTCATCACCTCCATCTTCTTCATATTCACCTGAAGTCCTGTCTTCACTAGCTGCTTCTTCAGTCATTTTGTTGGTTTTCGACTGCAAGTCTTCGAGTTTATCTGACATTAGACATTTATCGTCTGCGAAATATAGATCTTCTAGAGTCTTCTTATGGCTCGTCCAGCGTATTTCTGACTCCTCACTCCCAACAGTTTGACGCATAATCCAGTCTATTAGCCAAAATAAAAAAAATGGAATTAAGACGATTGAGTGATGCTACACACGATGCCGTAGAGTGGGAGAATAATGGGAAGCGACAACTTGGTTTTGGATCTGAGAATGACATGAAGATAAAAGCTTGTAGGTAGCTTTAAAGCCAGTCAGAAATGACGATAGAGGATAGGGTACAATGGAGGTGTATCTCAGAAGCCTTTTGTTGTAATCGGAGCTTCTTAGATGAATATTAATATAATAATGAGTCATCTATACCATTCAATTTACCTAGTGATACAAACACCCTAAAAGTTGCTTTTACTAAAAGATCAAAATTTTTACTGAATAGAAACACCGTTGACATTTCTGATTACGAAGAGAACAAGAAGCGCAGCAAGGATATTTTTAGGTCCATTGCCGACAATATCGATGTCTTTGCTGAGCTTCTTGTTCTTATGTTCTTTTCTAAGGTTCTAATGAGTATTTTCCATGATTTCTGATTTTATTGAAACATTAACTTTCTTTAAAAGTTTCTTCCTCCTCGCACTGTTTTGATTGGATTCCTGTCTATAAGTAGTTTAATTCAGTTCACAGTTAGAACTATATTTAAGCTAGATTAAGGTTTTCAGTGCAATTCACAAACCTTCATGACTGATTAAGAACGTTGAATTAACAAGGCAGATAGCATAATCATCGTGGGCAGTTACTTAGAGTTGTTGATGAAAAGTTTGTGATTAGATAACAAAGTTTGGAGAAGTGTTTAATACTCATTCCTAGTCTCAATCTCTAGGGTTAAACACCTATGCAAATTTGAATAGCTTAAAATTCTTGAAAGTTAATTATAAACTAATTCTGGTCCCAATATATTTTAATTACCACCAGCAACAACAATGAGCACCAATTAATTTCAGTAGGAGAAATTTTCAGAGAAGTCATTTCCTTCACGCATCTAGGCACCATCCTTTCAACTGCAGGCTACAGCACAGATAAGGATTTCAAAACCTGAATCGGAAAAGCAAAACATACCTTCTTCAACCTGAAATCAGTTTGGAAATCTCCTACACTCAGAATAAAGAACGAAATTCTCACTTTCAAAATCAAATTTAAATCACTCAGTTATTCTGTATGGGTCGTAGACTTGCATTGCGCCTTAAGAAAAAGATTGTGAAGAGGCTACCGAAGACTTTTATCAACAGCTGCCTTCTCTGGGTCCATACTGAAGACCAAATTCCCGACCAGAAAGAATTAATAACAAAAAAACTGAGAACCAGCCAAATAAGAACCTATCGCTGTACAAATATGTACAAGGAAGTGGAGGTGGATCAGACACACACCAATGAGAACGTTTGGTGATATTGCACTCTTGACCATTACTCGAGTAGAACCCCAATGAGAAATGGTGAGTTGATTATCGGAGGATAACATGAGGAGGTTGTGTGTGTGTGTGGGGGGGGGAAATGAAAGCTTATGTACAACTGCAGGGCCAGCTGAAAAGGACTGCGAAGATCAGAACAAAGTGGAGTTGTTCTGTTGAGGCCTCACGTTCCACTTGGAACCATGTGCGTTGGTAGCACAGCGGTTAGGACTCTCGCCGACCATGCACATGGTCCGGGGATCGATCCCCTGCCGACGCACACCTGATATCTATAGTCGGCCTGTGAAATTTGGGCTATCGATATCATATGCTGAAAATTCCATACTTGTACCAAAAATATTTTGTGGTTTCAAGCCATAATCAAAAAAATCTTTGAATCTTGTTTTTGACCAGCTAAGTCGTAGACAACCAGACACTGAATTATTAGTGGATTCACTTTCTACCTTCGAACTACTCGGTAAAAGGGGAGAGAAATTCTATTTTATTTGTACATTTTCTTTGACTTCTCCTGTTTCCAACCACTGGCTATTTTTAGTTCATGATGAATCATGTAATTTGCAGTTGTTGTTCGAAGGTAAATTCGCTAGGTCGTCGCGGTTTTTACCTATACATATGACCATGGAATTGAATCTGATCCTTTCAACCAATTCTTTGTAAAGTTGGCAAGATAAACTGAAAGGATATTGTAATTTACGTTGAGTGCTTACAAGCGGGTAATCAGCGTCATGTTTCCCATTCTTAATTTTCATGCTTACTGAATCCTTTTAGTCTAATATTCAGTCTTCTCAAAAGACTAGGTATCTCACCATCGCGATGCACTTTGAACTAATCTTAGGTGGTTGGAGTTCATCAGCCAGAAAACTTAATACTAGAACTTGAGAGGTGTATAGATTCGAAATGTTGTTAAAAGATAATAATATCAAAGTTACCGTAAAAACTACGCGAATACATAATATATGTGTGTTAGAAATCTTTATCTAATTCCTTTGTAACAACAGAAGACAAGGGCCAGGCAACAGATCGTTTATTACGAAAAATCAACACGTATTTATAGATTTTTATGTACATTATTGTAGGTCAATGTTAGTAGAAAATACAGTCTGTTGATTGGTTGTTTCTCACACAAAGTTAACCTTGCATCTCTTGTGGCTGTGTCAGGTCATCTATATGTTAACTGTAACCGCCTGTCCACCTTGACCTTTGACCTCAATTACTGTCAACCAATTTGGCCAGCAACCATCTCTCACCACAACATGACTAATATTTGATACATAAACATTGACCTCAATTACTGTCCACCACTTGGCTAGTAGACAGCTCTCACCACACTCGTCCCCCCGTCAAATAGTTTGGACTGAAGTCGGCTCGGTCTTCTCGGTTCTTGGGGCTTTGCTCTGTTGTCTTGCTGTCTGGAATCTCGGCGCTTGCGGATGTCCACTTGTTTAACGGTGTTTACCATTGCGATTGTGTCTGCGTAACCCCATCTCAAAGTGACCATATATGGTCCTTCCCACTTTGGAAACTGTTTGCCTGACCCTGCCGCACATTCGTAGGTATTTCGCCTCACACTTCCATATGCTGCTTTCTCCCGACCTCCCAGCAGCGTCCCAAGTAGCAGCCTTATCGCTGACAGATCTTGAACGCCACTCAACTGCGAAGAAGCCTCGAAGTCCTGCCCGAAGATCCATATGTCTCCATCAAAAACTGCAGGGCATAGGCTTTCCATTTGTCGGTAGGCAGCGACACCAAATGTAACAACAGAAGACAAGGGCCAGGCAACAGATCGTTTATTACGAAAAATCAACACGTATTTATAGATTTTTATGTACATTATTGTAGGTCAATGTTAGTAGAAAATACAGTCTGTTGATTGGTTGTTTCTCACACAAAGTTAACCTTGCATCTCTTGTGGCTGTGTCAGGTCATCTATATGTTAACTGTAACCGCCTGTCCACCTTGACCTTTGACCTCAATTACTGTCAACCAATTTGGCCAGCAACCATCTCTCACCACAACATGACTAATATTTGATACATAAACATTGACCTCAATTACTGTCCACCACTTGGCTAGTAGACAGCTCTCACCACACCTTGTCTATCGTTTTCTATTTCCTTGGGTTCCGAGTATAAAATTAGGCTCTTATAATACATCATTCTATCTTGTTTTGCAAAATCTTTACTAGTTGACTCCACAACTGCTCACAAGCTTTCGTTTCCTCACATGATTTCTTCAATTTCACACACGAACGTCCAACTTGAATTCCATTTAAAGGCGTACACAAAGTGTCATACCACTCAACGGTCACTTCAGCGTATATCAAAATCATCCCTATTTTCATTTGCACATTTGTTGGACAGTACGTTGTTGGCTGTTTCGTTGCCTGTCAAAGTTCCTTATTGCTTCACCTTTCCTGCAGGCCGTATGAGCGAAGCTGGCAGCTGTTGATGAAAGTCTGAAGTGGCCCATTGAAAATGCTTTCGTTTCTAAACCATATAGAAGCACTGATTTGAGATTATTGTTTGTGCATTACACTAAGGAACAGTAGATTTCCATACTGATAATCCAGTATATCCAATCAGCAAAATCATAAATGAAAGTAGGAATCCTTATCGTACTCTTGTCATCATCTCAAAAGCTTCTCTGGCCTTCCTGGTGTGGATCACTTAACATGTAGCGGACTAACCTGTTGAACTCGTTTACACACGATGGGTAATAACAAAACAAATATATAGATCTATGCATATATATATACGATACCGTTATTTTTTGTGTTATTATTGTCCCAAAATACACAAATTATGACATACGGAATTTAGTTAGTGAAGTAGTCCTTTTGATCTGCTAATGCTCACCCCACACAAGGGTATGCCAGCAGCCCAAAGAGGTACCTGTGAAGAGAAGAGGAGGCTGAATCAAAAGATGCAAAAGGTGGATATACGGATTAGGCGCCTGTCAGCAATGATTGGTAGTAGTGAGAAGCAAATGGGGAGAAGGGAAGTTGTATCTTTCGTAGTGCGCGGTGAACAATATGGAGTCCTTATTCAATATATCAGTGAATACCCATGATGTGCAGTGAATTCATTGTTTTTACTATTTTACAGTGAACGTATAATTTGATATTTTTCGGGCCTCCGCAGACATGTGGCATATCCATATATCTGTTGAATGGAGTCGATGAAGGTTTGAGGCACTCTATAATGTTGGAGTAAATTCCAAATAACTTCATAGTCAACGCTGTTGAAGACCTTTTCAAAGTTGATGAAATTGAGGTAGAAATTTAATTGATACTCTATGCTATATTCAATGATGATATGTTGCGTTGTGAATAAGTCTGCAGGTGATTTGACTTTCCCTGAATCCGGATTGTTTCAAGAAGAGTGTTACGTATCTATAAAGACAACAATTTGGTAACTTTATCCTATGAAGGCGAAATAAATGGTAGTTGTGAATACTTTGAAGATTCCATATGTTCCTACTCTTTCATAAACTAATATCTCTTCTAAAAACCTCCATTTACTTGTATACACAGTGATTAGAATGGTAAATTTTTTCACATGAATCAAAGTAAGAATTCAATTCAAAGTTATCAGACCACTGACTGATATTAACGGTGACATACAGAACGTGTCATCTCACAAAAATATATGCACGTAGGCCTGTATATACGCAATGCATTAATAATTCATATTCAACTTGACGTAAAGTGGAATCTTGAAAACGTTCGCAGATAATCACTCTATAACAGATAAATTCCTTTAATTCCATATTAGTTTGTTTATCAGGTATATCACACAGTGAAACAGTATTATTTACTGGATGACACAGTTTCGAACAAAATTTATTGTTCATAATCATATCAATTATAATCACACGACTTTGACACTTGAGTTTTATAGTTTTTTTGTCCTCTCCTATTTGTCGTATGGGTAGTAGAATTTTCCAGATATCGGGGAAAGGTGATGAATCATTCCTATTACATGTATTTGTAGTTGATTCGATAAACAAAGCTTCTGTTATCAATCTCTCCCTATACCCTGTGACATTAGATTTTAAAACTGTCATCCTATCCCGTCCAGCCTATTGTATGGTTGTGTGTGACTGCATGTAGTGCTATAGCTGAACTATTCTCTAGATTTCTTATCTTATTCGGGTCAACCAATCTAGATTTTGCTAGGTTTTTATGTTCAGCTAGTCTGACTGACCCTGTTCTACTAGTTTGACCTATGTATTTGACCTGACAATCATTGCAGGGTATTAGATAAACTAAATTGTTTTGTTTAAGTGGCTCTACAGGATCCTTTAACCGACAAAGCTTGTTTCTAATTGAGTTTGCGGGTTTGGATGCCGTTTTTATTCCTGCCTTGTTAAGAATTCTGCGTAAGGCTTCCGAGGTTCCTTCCTTGTATGGAATTACTACTGATGATTTATATTCTTTATTGTTGGTGTCGTCATTAATATTATTATTATTATTATCACTACTATCATTATCATTATTATTGTTATTATCACTATCGCTACTATCATTATTTATTTTATTTTTACATTTCCTTACAAATTTCCTGAATAATTTATCCGGGTAATTATTAAGTTTCAAGGCTTCTTTTATATGTGTCAGTTCCTGTTTTAGATTTTCTTTGGTACTACTTAGTTTTTGTGCTCTGTCATTTAAACATTTCACCAATCCTATTTTTACTGACATAGGATGGGACGATCGGAAGTCTAAATATCTGTTTGAGTGTGTGGGTTTCCTGTAAACACTAGTGTTTAACTTCCCATCTTCTTTCCTCTTTACGTTGCAATCTAACGTTGGAAGCTCCCCTTCCTGATTTTCCAATTCATAATCACAGAGTATAGGGAGAGATTGATAACAGAAGCTTTGTTTATCGAATCAACTACAAATACATGTAATAGGAATGATTCATCACCTTTCCCCGATATCTGGAAAATTCTACTACCCATACGACAAATAGGAGAGGACAAAAAAACTATAAAACTCAAGTGTCAAAGTCGTGTGATTATAATTGATATGATTATGAACAATAAATTTTGTTCGAAACTGTGTCATCCAGTAAATAATACTGTTTCACTGTGTGATATACTTGATAAACAAACTAATTTGGAATTACTTACTACCACAGTGCCCAAGTTTTACACATATATAAATTTCTTTAACACCGAAGTTATTTTAGCATTAGAATGAAGAATGTGTGTGTATGTGTGTGTGATAAATCTTCATACAAATATAATAAGGTGTAAGATACATTGTTATAGAATCACATTCAGTTGTAAAATCAAAAATGCCATCAGCGACGGTGGTTTAGTGGAAGAACCACACTCGTCAACCACTCTACAGCTTGGGGGTTTGATCCTCAACGGACGCACTCTATAATCTCACTTAGTGAGCAGGAAGCTAGTTAAAGAAGGGAGTTTGGGAGTGAGACTGGCAATCCTACTCCATGAAAGTGCCCCCAGCGCAACTGAAACTCTAAGGCTCTCGCTTAAAGCCGTATGTCCCACTCGTAACGTACAGGAATAAAATGGAAAAAACTATCAGCCTAATGTTTTGAACAGACCTTATTCTACTCATAAATGTTTCGTTTTGTTCAGAAGTAAAAAGAAATATAGTTGTTGGTTTAGATAAGCATTTGAGTGATTAAAAATTAAGCTGTGCCATTAATCCTGTCTGTTGAGCATTCTACAATGTGTCAGAGTCATTATGTGACAGAATGCTCGCCAACCATGTAACAGGTGCGGGTTTGATTCTCGGAATACTCACTTCTAAACCTCGACTAGTTTAATTCTTTATAGTGGGTTCGAAAAGGAGAGTGAGGCTACCAAACCAAACTAACGAAAAGCGACATTACTGTTGCTGAAAGTTAAACTATTGGAGATAATTTTTCAGCACTGGATGTACAACATGACCTTCAAAAATGATAGATCTCACGTGCAGATGAGCTTCTGACTTCGTGATTATTCCTACAAGCCGTATAATGTTTTCAGTGTTGAATGTTATTGTCGCCTTTTTCTTATTTTGAATCTCATATCAGCTATTCATGACTGTTTGACTAACTCTACTTTGTCCAGGAAATCTCCTTGAAAATGTGGTGGCAGAATTTAAATAATGTCATGGATTCGTCAGAACAAAAAGTCGCTTTTGTCATTGTCAATGAAATTTAATCGGGATTACTTAAACTTGACCAAAATTAACTTTTTTTTAAATTCAGCTATTTATCAAAGATTTTAAATTTCACAATACTAAACCTTTAAATGCCCACGCTAAGCGTCCCGAGAAAACTCCTCTATATGAAACTTCAATTCAATGGAGATTTATCTGCGGAAACACTGAAAAATCGGCTGTTGCGTTCACTTAAGAAAACCTTCACAGCTGAATACCTTCTCCACGAAACCTGTGATTCGTATGAACATGTAGGATAAAATACCACTAGTAGCCTCATCAGTGTGTATCTACCAATTCACCTGTTCGTGTCGAGTCAGGTATGTCTGCCGTACCCAGCGTTCGATTTCCAAGCGTATCACCTAACACTTACCATCATGGTTTTACAAAAGAGAAAATCGATGCCTCCGCAGCTTAATCTTAGAACATCTGGTAGATTCCGGACACCAAGCTACACCCCAATCAATCAAACTTCAAATTCGTCTACAGAATACGAAACAATCTTCCTTAAAGTGTACGAATCAGACTTCTTCAAACTGCAGAAGCAATGGCGATTCACTTGCTAAATCCTGAACTCTGCATACAGAACAAGTTCGTTCAGTCACTACACTCGCAATGGACATAATTTGTTTTAATACCCGACAGGTAAATTTTATTTCTTCCTGTCTCTTCAATAGTATTACTTTGTGTTTACAATTGTAATATTTTACATTTTCAACTTTCTTGTTCTCAACTCACACCCGATTTAATATCTACACCTCACTACCACTGTTACTGACTTGACCGACGCTCAATTTCTAATCATTTATGTTACGCTATCCAACTTATTTGCTCAATTTCACTTCTAGTCTCTACCTGTAATTACCTTTGTTGATATCCAGACCTGAGTTGAGACATTTTAGTCAATTATATTACGTCGTCTAACTTCCTAACTCAATCTTACTTCAGTTGCTGTCTGATTGACCTTGTTTCTATATTAGATCATTCTTGTATTACCCGGCCAATTATCTAAACTTGACAAACCTCATGTACACACATACACACAAATAATTGTATATAAATGCGATTGTACAGCTATGTGAATGAATTCGCCATCGAAAAGAGTCTCTTCGTTAAACGTCTTCTCTAAAAGGTATCAGTAGAGTGTGAGTTGTTTATTACGCTGAATTGTTGTCACAAAAGCACATCTAATCCAGTAAACAGTTTGTCTATTCTCAATGACCCCTTTGAATTCCAGTCAGAATAAACCAAATGAATGCAATAATCATTCACAATTGTATCATAAAACTCGTGATTAACTTCAGACTGATTAATCATACTTTCTATGCATGTCATTCAGTTAAAATAAACACTTGAAAGATAAACAGAATTAGCAAACAAACATACAGACAAACAACAACACATGTCAAAGTTTAACTAATATCAGTGACAGTACACAAATGTTTCTTAGAATTCAGACACAAAACTGAAATACAATTGTAAGTATTATTACATCACACTATTCCCTTTGCTGACGCCATCACCGCAAAAGGTCCATAGTGAAGGAAAGACGCCAACTGATTGGGAGAAAGGTTACCTTCTCAAACGATCAATGAAGGTCGACACAGGCCTTGAAAAGAGCTGCTGCGAAATTATACTCTTCTACACACCAGGCAGAATACTAAGTCACACCATCCTGAAGAGAATAAACGATGCACTGAATGCAGAACCCCACCCACTACCGGAACAAGCTGAATTCAGGAAAGATAAATCATGTGTTGATCAAATTGAGTAATTGAGCTATTCGGGCTCACTGGTAACGTCTTCAGTGGGCCAACTTGCACGGAACCTAGGTCCAAGGCTTCCTGCCGATTGCCTCCAACTGTCTAATATCATCAAGTCAAACCTGTACTTCAACTTCATCGACTTCGAAAAGGTCTTCGACAGGCAGCATTGACCGAGAAGTAATTTGCAAACTACTTCAACACTGTGGAGTGACGCAACCTGTTTATCAACACCATTCAACAGCTGTGTGGATATGCCACATATCAAGTGATTCAAAACGGAAAACTTAGAGAAATGTTTTAAGCGAAGGCAGGAGTAAGTGGAGGCTGCCTTCTGCTATCACTTATGATGAAACTGATTGTGAAGCAGAAGAAGTTCAGCAAAGATATCTTTTCGGTGATTTCATTTTCAAAAGCTGTACAATCGCATTTAAATACATAATTTTACATGGAGACAATTCTTGTTTGATTCTACATAATTATGACGGCGAATAAAAGGTGATAATTATTTCCAACTAGATATGATTTTACGAGAGGCTTAGAAACAAAATTACGCAGGATTAGAACGGATATCAAGTGTGTAAAAATGAGCGTGGAAACAAAATAATAATTTTCAACCTGAGATGGGAACTAGGAGGTGCGAATATAAATAACAAGAGCCTTAGAAACACAAAAAATTGCACAGGATTAAGATATAATTGTAATTTTTTTCTTTTGTTTAAAACGAATTATAAATTGGAAAACAGGAAAAGCATGGAAACAAACTTAAAAAAACAAACTTTTTATAACTGGAAAGAAAATGGGGTGAATCGAATGAAGACTGAGGGAGTAAGAATCACACACATAGCGAACGAAAAGGGATCAAAAAACAAAAACAAGAACAAAAAAACAAAAAACGGAAGCTAAGGTAACATACCGAACTAAGCTCATGGTAGTTGTAGAGGTTGGACTAATTTCTTTTTAACACACAGCTCCGGCTTCTCGATGCATATTGCGAGGGCTTCTGCAGTACAGAGAAGTCGGAAACAAACTGCTTTCGGTAGGTTTCTGTTGACTTTGTAAATTACTTTGAATGAATCAGTTGAGATGTTGTGGGAGGTATTGATCAGATGCTCAATAAAGTCACTTCTGATTGAACCGGTGCCTCCTCTCTGCAGCCATGCTGGGTAATGTTCTCTAACACGTTTTGAAAGGACGCGCATACAACGACCTATGTACCTAGCTCCGCACGAGCAGGTGAACTGGTAAATGTACATTGAATTGGTCATATGCGACAATTTGTCCTTCCCATTGCTCCGAAGTAGTGGGCGGCTAGAGAATATGACTCTTAGAGTTGTTGCCGGAAAAGTCTTCTTCAGGGATTTGGAGATTCTCTTTTTAAGGACATCTGCTGCTAGGTCTCCTCTGAATTCCAGATTCAGATAGAGTGTCTTCTTTTGCACTGAAGCGTATTCTTCTCTTTTTGGCCTTGGTTTCATGTTCTTCTCCACGAAACGCGGTGGGTATCCGTTTTGAACCGGGATGCTTTTTATGAATAGGAGCTCTTCTTCTAAAAAGTCATCACTACAGATTCTTCTGGTGCGGTGGGCTAGCGAGATGATGAGAGCTCTTTTACGGCTGATAGGTATCCAACTGTAGAAGTTTGTCAGCTGGCCATTCCATTTTGGTTTTCTATGGATAGATCTTTTCAGAGTTCCGTCATCTCTTCTTGTCAGTTCGACGTCCAAGAATGGAATCTTTGATTTATTTTCAACTTCCATTGTGAATTTAATTGAAGGATGACAGTTATTAAACTCATGTAAGATACAATTTAAATCGGAATCATCTTGACAAACTATAAAAGTGTCATCGACGTATCTTTTGCACAGCAGCAATTTGTTAATTGTTGGTTTAAGGATGCCGTTTTCCATGCTGGCCATGATGCAGTTTGCCAAGAATGGGCCAAGGGGAGAGCTCATAGCACTGATTGTAGTGAACTGGATTATGCGGAATACTGTGAGTGGGGAGTGAGAAGACAGAAATACGCTGAACCACCGATAAGAAGACTCTAGATGATCTGGATTTCGTGTGTGGATGATTTATGTTTCACGTCATACAAACTCGAAGACTTATAGGCGAAAACCAGCAAGCTGACAGAAGAAGAGGCTGGAAGCAAAGAAAAGATTTCAAATGAGCTTAGAGAAAATGGAGATGATGAAGATAACCAACCAACCAACCAACCAACTATTCAACAACAACAACTGGTACCAGTCAGCTAAAATCAGAAAGGCGAGATACACATTAATCAATCTGAAACTAGTTTGGAAATCTTACGCACTCATCATGAAGAACGAAATTTGGATTATCAGCATTAATGTCAAATCGGTGCTTGTATATGTTTCAGAAGCCTGGTTCATCACATAAAGCGTTTCAAACAGGCTGCAGACTATTAACAATAGCCCCATTGTCATACTGAAGATCAGACTAGGCAAGGGATGACTGACGACAAGAAAATGTGAGAACGAACTAATCAAGAACCTATTGCTGAAAAAATACATGGAGCAAAATGGAGATAGATCAGACACTTGCTGAGGAGGCCTTCGGGTGACAGCATACGCTAAGCCATCCTTCGAGTGGAACCCGAATGGGAAATGGCGAGTTAGTCATCCGAGGATAACATGGATGAGATCGCGTGAGGAGGAGGAGATGAAACCTAATGGACAATCATGTGGCCGGATGAAGAGGACAGACGAGATCAGGATAAAGTGGAATGTGATGTTGAATACGGTTGCTAAAGATTTGTTGCACTTCATAATGTTGAGTTAATTTCCAAATTACTTCTTGATCAATGCTTCTGTCGAAGGCCTTTTCGAAGTGAATGAAGTTAAGGTACAGGTTTTGACTTGCTTTCTATGCTCCATTCGATGATGATGCGTAGAGTTGAAATTTGATCAGCACATGATTAGCCTTTCCCTAATCCAGCTTGTTCCGGCGAGTGGAGTCCCGCATCCAGTGCATCTTTTATTCTCTCCAGGATGATGTGACTTAGTATTTTACCTGATGTGGAAAAAAGCATAATTTCATACCAGCTTTTGTAGAGGCCTATGTAGTCCTTCTTTGATAGTTTGACAAGGTAGTCTTTCGTCTAAGGTAACAAGGTAAAACTGTGTAACCAGTGTCGTCTGTCTGTATCTTTGGATGACAAATCCTCACGTGATGTGAACTAATAGTGTATAAGGCAACAAGCAGATTTCTTATCGTAACTTCCTATCAAAGCCACACAGTCATTCAGAGGTTTATTTGTAAAATGTTAATTCCCAGTAAGCGTCGGAATTGGTTGTCAGTTAGTTATAAGTATATATATGCATAGTGTTTGCAAGGTGAAAATGTGTGCAAAATAGTGAATAATGAGTTGAAAAAGTTGACAAGTAATTAGTTAAGTGGCGAATCGTCATCTGGAAATAACAGATAGGAAACAAATCAAGAAAATAAAATTAACACTAAGATGATGACAGAAAAAAGAGACGAAATCCTTTAGATCTTATATTATATATGAAGAGAAGCAATAATGTGCCCTGTCTACTGTTCTGCGTTCATTTGGCAACAGCGCTTGCATGTGTAGGCAACAGCATGCTGGTAGGATCTATGTACTTAACTCTACAACAGCAAGTGAACTGGTGAATACACACTGAATTTGTTAAAAATGGATTATTGCGTTTTGACTTTTTGATGAACAAGAGCACATGTGGAGAGACTCAATAAAGAGCGTTCTTCAGAGAGCTCTCAGCAGACGGCTTCAGAAAACTTCACTAATTGTACCTCCCTTGAATTTCATATTCTCATTTGGTTGCTTCTTCGGTACATCCAGGTTTTGCAGATGAACATTCTTAATCATTCATTTTCTAAACACTGTCATCTAAAGAATATTTCTTTTTAATAAAGACAATAATAATTAATGGCTTTATTCCATATAGCACTTTTGATACAATATGGAATTTCCCGCCTTCAATACAATACTGCATCTAATTTAAATAGTTGAACAAGGCATTTGCATCGGTGTCATTATTCAAAAGGATATGAATATAAAATTAAAAATAAGAGTGGAAATATTATTAAGAATATAAAATAATGAAAAAAAAAAAGGGCCGTTTACTTACTGTTTCTATGTAAATTAGTAGTGTCATGCCCAACACTTTTCTCATCATATGAAGTATGTTTCAGGTAAGGTATTGTAGACTTTCTGCAATTAGTCTTCCCAGCATGAAGTCTTCTATAATTGCTTCTAGTTCCCCTACCTGATGAGATGCAAGCGCCGAATTGTGTATAGAGAGGAAACTCAGAGTCCGACAAGATAATATTCGTTAATTTCTTGCAACAATCTATGTGTCTATCTACAGTAGTATTAACAAGTTGGTTTAGCGACATCTCACTCACCCTTCTGACAGCTTTCAGTGACCATCACAGTGTGACGAAGTCTTTCACAGTTAGACCAGGAAAGATCAGGGCGAGTAATGAAGAACTGGTAGACTACAAAGATTAGAAAACTCAGAAAGTAGAGACTGAGTGATGCGAGGTTGTTTTAACTTCCTTACGTAAAACGTTAAATGAAATATCTTTCTAAAAACTGACATGATGTAAGAAGACCAGGAAAGATGATAAGAAAGACATAATTCAAGGTATTTCAAAATCAGTCGCTTCTATGATACAGTAATCATGAGGATAAAATCAGTTCATGAAAATCACGTCTGTTTCCGAAAGTGAAATTGACAACCCCACATTAGCGGAGACTTAAATTAAAACCATTCGACGAGGGCCACTGACCGATTTCTGATAAACAGCTTCTCATTTTGGAACAGTCTGATTAGGAATTAACCGCCCTACTTAACAAATTGGCTTAATCAGAATGAGGCAGGTTATGTAAGAAGAAAGAAAACAGAAAAAAAGAAAGAACAACACATTGAAGGACACCTGCTTCAGGCAATAAAGCAGTGGAAGGCTTATCCATATATATATCAGAAAAATAAGAATGCAACCATCTACTAATCCAGCACCCTGCCTGCGTCACAGCAAGCTTATTTAACAGAAGAGGCCTCGATACAGAGTCAAAGGCAGATGTGTAGTCTAGGAAGGCACACAGAACATATTTGACACATCTGTCTGAGACAATATTATGATGCAAGATAACAGTGTCATCTGATGGACACCTACTATGTTTATAAGCACATTGATTAGAGTTGTTGAAATCTATCAATGAAGTTTCAAGGTTAAGTAAAAGCAGTCTTTCCATTATTTTAAAAAAAGCTGAAGTAATGACAATAGGTCTGAACTTAACAGTTGGTCCACTTGATGAATTAGGTGCAGGAACAATTTTAATATCCATCCAAAAAACTGGTAAATTATTAGTGATAAGTGGTTCTCTGAAAATACCAGTGAAATGATAACGTTAAATTTCCGCACATTTTCTGGGGATAATAGTGGGCACACCGTCCGGACTAAGGGACTGGGTAGGTTTCAGGGACTGGAAACATTTGTGAACATCATTTATATCAAAGGAATAGACACGGAACAAAGAGAACTCTTCTCGATAAATTCATCATCAGGTTCTACAATTATATATACATTATAATGAATGAATGAGTTAGTCTTAGGAACGACATTAATGTTCAAATAAAATCAAATCAATAATATTGATAAATTACAGCTGAACAGCATCAACATAAAATAAACTGAATGTCAGAAGAATTAGGAAAGGTAATTGTACAAATTCATGAGTTTATAGTCTCTACTGAGGGCCAGGGCAGTAGTAGGGGCTGGACTTGTTTCTTTTGGACACAGAGCGCTGGTTGTTTGAGGCGAATTGCAATAGCCTCTGCTGTTTGGAGCAAGCGGTGCTTCGACGATTTTGGTAGTTTGTTAGGCACTCGGTATATTATGGAGAAGGATTCGTCTACGCTGGTTTTGTGACCGGTTTGCACCAGATGGTCTAATATCGAGCTGTTAATAGTTTTAACTACACCTTTACTTAGCCATAGTGGGATATGTTCTCGAGAGAGCACGAAAAATCAAGTTCCTAGAGCAACGACCAACATAACTCGCTCCACAAGCGCAGTTGAATTGATAGATAAATTTGAAGTGGCCAGTCTAGGTACTTTATCTTTCAGTCGAGTTAGCACCATCGGTCGTGTAGAGAATAAGATGTGTAGTTCGCCAGCATTAAAAGTCCTTTGAACTGCTTTTCCTAATTTCTTTGTAATTAACTCACTTGGTTTATCGCCCTTGAATTGTAGTCGTATATAAAGGGGCTTCTTGTTTACAAATAGTGGGTCTTCTTTTTCGGCCTTCTTTGTCATATGTTTCTTGATAAACTTGTCAGGATAACCACTTTCAATTAAAGTATCATATACCATGCTTAATTCATCTTTAATTACTTCTTCAGAGCATATAGCTGTAACTCTGTGGCTAAGGGTCTTCACCAAATTCCTTTTGTATTTGATGGGGACGAAGCTGTATCAAAACCAGAAAAGCAGTGATTATTTGCGCCTGCAGCATTTGAGATCATAACATCTGCTGTGTGACATATGAAGGACTTATTGGGCGTACCAGCACCAACTGAAGGAGGATTACTCATTATTTGCTCTCCACCAATGATTCCCTTGAATAGTTTCCAGTTATTTGACGAGGTTTTGTGATTTTATTCAATTGAAATGTTCAGTCTCTTAATACTAGGACTGTCCTTTATTTAATCTAACTTCTCTTTTTCTCTGTGAATCTTATTGAGGTGAAAAGAGGAGAAGCGGTCATATCTTAGAAAGAGTGTCTTTTTGGACAACAAACATCGGGACAGAATTCAACACCTGAAACTTGTTCAAAATGATGCAACCGAACCTGCCACGTGTGAATTTAGATTATGATTCTTCATTTGTATTTTGGAATATCAAAGGAAGCCATTGATGAATTTCCACGTCAAATTATATATTTTTTCTAATCACCATGACTTAGATAGTGAGTAGTATGATTGAAGTGAGTGGTTTCTGTCTACTCATATCAATTAGTAGTGTGTGCTGTATTGTTAAATTTACATTTACTTGAATTTGATGGAAAAGTTAAAATGAACTACGAATCACTCGATTTCATGAGACCACTTACATTCTGAATACTTCGACTGAACCACTTTTTAACAGTACCTATGAAGAGGGTGCAACGGTGTTCTTAGTCATATATTTCCTGATGAATTTGTCTGGATAGCTATTTTCAATCTACGCATTATTTCCAATCCTGAGTTCATCTTCAATTACATCTTCGTTACTAAATATCTTTTGTACTCAAAAGGAACGAAGCTATGAAAATGTGTACGTTGTCCTGTGCATATGCTTTTCCTATTCAAATATGATTGAGGAAGTTGAAGACGACTTTTCACCATCCGTAAACAAGAAGCCTTTCTAAATCCGACTGCAATTCAAGGCCGATATATCCTTAACGAAATAATTACGAAGTTAAGAAAATCAGTTCAAAGAACTTTTAATGCTGGCAAACTACAAGTCATATTTTCTACACGACCAGTGGTGATTCCTCAATTGGAAGATGAAATACCTAGTCTAACCACTTCTAATTGTCTCTACGAATTCGACTGCGCTTGTGGTGGAGCGAGTTATATTGGCTGTTGCTCTAGGAACTTGATTTTTCGTGCTCGCTCAGGAACATTTACGAGTGTGGTTAAATAAAGGCTTAGCTAGAAGAATCAACAGTTCAATATTAGAACACCTGGTTCAAACTGGTCACAAAGCCAATATTGAAGAATCCTTCTCTATCATCTATCAGGTGCCTAACTAATTGCGAAATCATCTAGGTACCACGTACTCCAAACAGCAAGGACTATCACAAGTTGCTACATGTGCAGAAGGAACAGGTCCAGCCACTACTACTGCTTTGGCCGGCTTTCAGTGGAGACTACAAATTCATGAATTTGTATTATTATCTTTCCTTATTTTTCTGATATTCAATGTATTGTTAGGCTAATGCTATCGAACTGTAATCCATTGATATTATTATTATTGATTCGATGTTATTTAAACAACATTAATGTTGTTAATAACACTAATTCATTCACCACTATGTATATATGACTGTAGAACCTGATGATGAAGTTATCGAAAAGAGTGTTCTTTGTTCAGTAGCCATTCTAATTTCCCTCTACATAGCAACTTGGCATTAGCTCTTACCCAGGTAACTCTGTGGTGAATAAATATTTCTATTGTTAGATTATGTAGTTGCTAACTTTATTTATTTCATTTGGTTAGGCTGAAACATGAGGTGCTTAAATAATTGGGCTACCTGAATTTCTATCCGACATAACGCCATTAAATTTCCCTTATTTCTTATTGCTTTAAACATTCAGTTACATCTTTGAGTCACAAAATATACTCACGAACACCTTTAACTGGCTTTTACCCTACCACTCTACATACCTCGGAGACGAAGGAAAAATATTATAAGGGACTGGTTGATGCTGCACAGCAGATGGCAATGAGTCACGTGATGTCTTATGGATTACTATTTTACCTGAAGATTCTAGATGAAGAGAAAATAATACGCCATAAATGATTACGCTGAGAGTCCATAATAAAGCTACTATTAACTCTCTACACCCTACTTTCATCACTTGTGCTTCTTTTCGCCTATTAAACTGTTTGGATTTTAGTACGCTGTTTTAATTGTCCCTGTTCTTCATTGATTATATTACAGCATATCTCATTGTATTATTTTTCTAACAGTTTATTTGTTGAGATTTCATTTGTTTTAAGTTTGATAATGGACTGATATCAATTAGAGAACCACTGAAAACCAACAGAGAGTGCTGGACAGCTGTTTCGCCCAAGTTTACGACTCATCGACAGTAAGTACCCACCGGGATTAAAACCCAGGACCTTGTGTTTAAAAAGAAAGCTCGTAGACCATTGAGACACTGGGATCCAATTCCATGTCTGGCCCATGAATCTTAACTTTTGGCGATTCGTGATTTTAGCGTGACTACCACTCGCCACTTTCATCGGCTAGTATTTGTCCACACTCCCGACCTGATAGATCCCACTGATCACGACTTCTTACTAGAAATTCAGGCAACTTCGTCTGGCAGTCAGTCACTAGCGAGCACTTTAATTATTTCCTATTTCAATCAGGTAACTCCTCAGTCAATTATTTACCTACTTTCAGAGTGAAATAATCACTGAAACTTAGCTAAATGTTTATACAACACTTAGCACTTCTCAAAAAACAAAATTCTCATGTCAATGGACGCGAACATTGAACGTTTGTTTATTGGAACTGGTAGCCATTGGCGGGCAACTCGAAGGCGCGAATGGTTCAATCGTGTACAAGTTGGAAGAAGACGAAAGAATACGAATAAAAGTACATTATATTTACTTGTAAAACATTTGTTTATAGACTTGAAATTATCTTGATTTTAATTGCCAAACAATGCAACCTTCTAACAAGTAGTGGTGTTTTGGAGCTAAAATCGAGAAACATACATAGTAATTATCGGTTCGTAGCGTCTTCGCAAATAATAGGAACTTAGGGTTAAGTTCCTTGACATCTCATGTCATAAAAGTCTGAAAGAAATTTTGAGTTGGTTTTTGAGATGTAAAAAGGAATGGTTATTGTCGTAGGATTACATGACATATCGCTTTCTTGAAATGGTGCCACCTGCTTTATTCGGTGGGTATTAGGTCGTTTCAATAAAACAGGCCGAAATATACCAGCATGATTTCATGAAAATCAAAAAATATACATTTAACTTTTGAACTTACTGAATTACATTGAGCAGATATCAGTATCAAGCGGCACTTTCTGATAAAAGGGAAGCAAATGTGACGGAGTTCAACAACACAATGCCAGCGATCATATGCATGGTAGAAAGGAATTTTAAATGGAAAATTTTTTTAAATAGTATACCAAAAATAGAACGTCTCATTTAACTACCATAGCAACAAATCACAACAGCACAATTAGCGGGGATATGCAACAAAGCCATTCGTTATTTTCCATTAGAATTTATTGCGACTCTTATTATTATTCTTGTATTGGTTTTGTAGGGATATTGTTTCATTGGTTGGAGGATTTCATCACGAGCTGACATCAGTTAGAGAACCATTGGAAAACCAACACAGAGTACTGGACAGCTGTTCCGTCCTAGTTTGGGACTCCGCTTCATCAGTACGCACCCATCAGGGTTCAAATCCAAGACCTTCTGGGTACAAGGCAATCTCGTAAACCATTGAGCCTCTGGGACCTGACCCAATGGCCCTTAAATTCCATCTTCTGCCATAGTGCGACCACTGTGTAATGTCTTCTTCGATGATTAACTGTCCTCACCTTCAACCTGCTGTACCCTACTGGTCATGGCTTCCCACTAGAACCCCAGGTCACTGCCTGAATAGGGCCAGTAGCTAGTTACGATTTTCCTTCGTCAATACCACTAGCTCGACTCGTTTTATTATTATTATGATGATCGCTATTCAGTTTACAATTCCTGACATTTTCAATTCTCTTTCTCCCTCTCTCTCTCTGATAACTAATTATCTACTTAAATGATGTAACTGAACCGTTATCCAATATAATCTTGAATTTTAATCTGTGTTCCTCCCCACCAACATCACTACTACCCGTCTTATCTGTTTGAATCTCACCTGCAACACTTTTGTACCAGTCGTTTGGCATAATTTATTCGCCTTAGTTTATTTTTTTACCAGTCGAATTGCAACGGCAGAACATATGAGTATTTAACGAGAGAATAATTTGCTGCCGACTCAAAGCACCTGTATAGGTAAAATGCGCCTACGAAGAATTTATTAAGATCACAATTTACACATGTATTCAATAGTGTGCTACTTTGCCTTCATGCAGATGATGTGCTTTTTTATATCTGTATCGATATACTACTAACAAATCTTGTCAGTAGCACATGCCACTACATATCTCCTAATGTATTTCTGATAGTATATATATATATATATATATATATAACTTAAGTACTAACGAAAAGCATCTGTTAATCTTAGACTAATGATTGTTAGTTATTTGACCATTTTAAATGATTTTTCAGTCCAAGTTTTCATCCTGTATGTTCTGCTGACCAACTGTTTAATCCCCTTAGAGCAAAATTTAGAATAATACACGTTAGACATGCAGATTTCCTTCTTATGAAACTTGAAAATCAACCACTGAAATGATGCTTTCAGTGACTCAGTTACGTAATACCAGCATGTCAACGATACATATATCTTGATTAGTGAAAATACAAATCTTATTGAATACCAGGGAGTAATGGATAGCTGTTTCATCTTTGTTTGGGATTCATTGGCAGTACGAACCCACCACCAGGGTTCGAACCCAGGACCTTCCGGCTACAACGAAAACTCGTAGACTATTTAGCCACTGGGACCCGATTGAATGGCCACTGCATGAATTCTAACTTCCACAAATTCGTGATTTCAGTGGACTGGCACCAGCTAGTTTCATTGCTGGAGAGAATTTGTCCTCATTATAGGCCGGGTGGACTCCTTTTGTCTTGACTTCTCACCAGAACTCCTGATTTACAATGGTTCTTTAACTGATATCAACCCGTGATCAAAATTTTGAAAGAAATCCCCACGAAAACATTCTTACAGGTGAATAGTTAATGAAATTTGATGGCATTGTAGTGGTAAATAATTCCCCAAAATTACTGACCACAGCAATCATCACTGAACATTGGATGCTGACCCTCACTGTTTAAGTCGACTTGTTTAGCTGAAGGCTTCCGGTCAAGCATCCATGCCATTTGGTACTCCATCGTGTCACGTTCGTGCACGATCACTAGCTAGTTAAGCATTCATCACGGTTTACTATTTGGTCCCAAAATATATCTCGTACTTTGGACGATCATTTGTGGCGTTTTGCTTTGTCTTTGGTACACGAGGAACGAATACTATAGAAGTTGTTGGTATAAGATCTTGCGTTAGTATACTCCGTACAATTCGCGAACGTCAATACCGTCAGCCTCTAAAGCATCCTCGTTTCGTTTACTTTCATTTGTGAAGTGGAGCAGTAAAATGCGTCATATTTTCTGAATGTCCTGCTAAGTGGGCGAGAGAAGATTGCCCTTTTAGGGGAATTCTGTATAGGAAAAGCACATTCACAAGGAAAGGCACACACACTTCCTTAGCTCTATATCTATTCAGTATAAAAGAAGTATTGTTCAATATATTGAGAACAAAGCAAAGGAGATATGTTTGGGAATTCAATATTTATTCATAATTCCTTAATGGAAATGGGATATCTAAGTACCTCTGTTAAGAAACATATAAATGAGCTAGGTAGAAAACCAGACATAATATTAACACGCAAATAAAATCTTCTCTAAAATGCATTACACGTGTGGCTGCTAAATATTACTCTAGGAATCTTTAATATTTTGTTATCTCCTTATGACAGTCTTACGTATATTTCATTCTTTCTTCAAATTAATGAAAACCAGTAACTACCAAAAGTTGATTTGTAGGGATTTGATTTGTTTTTTCAGTTTCACCACGGATTTATATCAGTTACAGAACCATTGAAAACCAGCAGGGAGTATTGGACACCTGTTTCTTCGGCCTAGTTTGTGACTCGTCGACAGTACTCACCCACTGGGTTTCGAATCCAGCACTTTCAGGTTACAAGGCAAACTCGTAGGCCATTGAGACACGGGGACCCAACTCAATGACCAGCCCATGAATTCTAACTTCTACCAGTGAGGTCCATCCAGTCAGAAGTTAGAACGGAGTTCCAGCTGATGACATTGGTTGGTGGTCACGCTAAATTCACGAATCGGTAGAAGTGAGAATTCATAAGCCGGCCACTGAATTAGGTTCCAGGGTCCGAATGTTATAAGAAATTGCCTTGTAACCGGAAAGTGGTGGGTTCGTACCGCTGAAGAGTTCCAAATTAGGATGAAACAGTTGTCCAGTACTCCAGTGCTGTTTTTCAATGGTTCTCTAACTGATATCAATCCGTGGTCAAACTCGAAAAAGACTTGTAACGCTGAGTTTTTTCCTCTGTGGGCTGGCAGTGTTTCTCAGTGTACACTTTCAACATCCTTGTAGACGTCAACTTCTAGGCGACATTTTAAGGAACACATACAAGCTAATGATTACGAATTCCGTTTCAGTGGTCGAATGGTCACCAAGCTCGCCTCGTAATCTGGAAATCGTAGGTTTGATTCCTGTTGGGGTTATGTGTGCGTAATCCTGAAGAGTCTCAAACTAGGACGAAATAGCTATCCATTAACTACTGATTTCCAGTGGTTGTCTAACTGATATGTTAATCTATGACCTAAGCTGAAACTACTCATAGTAAGTTTGCAGAAAGAATAACTACTTTAACAGACCTCACAATTTAACATATTTGGTACAAATTAATGAGGAGATCTTAACTGAATTGAATATATATATATATGTATATAATTTAATGTAAAAAGAAAAATATGACAAACTTTTAATTAGTTATTTAGTCCACCTTCTTTTTGTTTCATACAATCTATTCCCTTTTATTAGCTGGAATAAAGAAAGAACGAACTCGTTTTATTCCGTGGATTCTTCCCAACTGTGTACATCCTAAACAATATCAAAATATAAGTTAAGGAATTCTTGACGTCGAGTTTCACATAGTATAAGTAGTGTAACTAGAAAATTTATGTAAGAAGCCAAATTATTCAGTGTTCAAAGAGTAGCTATTCATGCAGTAATTAGACAAGAAAGGAGACTGAGTTTATATTTCTCTTGGAAACAAGGATCAAGCAAAGACAGGATAGTAGATCAAACAACAGACTGGATTTGCATAATATTATGATGGAGAGTTCAAAGGGTGAGAGTGAATAGTAAAGTAAAATTATGACATAAAGAAACAATTCAGTAAGTGAAAATCAAAATCAAGATTGACTGGAATGTTGCGCACCAGAACAAAACACAAAATCACACTAACAAAGCAATTACGGCATCAGGGTAATGAGAGATTAGTTACGCTATCTCTCTGTATATGGAGGTTGCGTCGAAGTCTTTTGATAGCAGTGGTTTCTGGAAAGTGAAGTAATCACGGTTTTCTCTTTGCATTGATTAGTTTGGGAGTCTGCTTAATTCCCACTGCATGTTCCGTGTCAATTAGGTTTCTGATAATTCCATTTGCTAACACTTTGCTGCTTCTTGAGCGAAGACTTTTAGGTATATACCCAGAAAATCTAGTATACGGTCTGCTCTCATTTCCTCCCATATACTCGCTGCAGCAAGTCAAAGTGAATTGGTAAATCCAGTTGAAGTTGACATGAGCAAGATCTACTTATCTACTTTTGACTGAGTTAACGAGCATACTGGGCTGTAAAGTGGAATCAGTCTGGAGGGCGGGAAATGTTCACTTCCCTGCATCCTTGATTCTTTTATCGGTTCTTGTCGATACTTCCTCCCCTTTG
>OX235274.1:42221551-42250044 GCA_944472155.2 Trichobilharzia szidati
GCTGGATATTATTTCACTAACTGACATCACACACACACAAAGAGAACCAGTGGAGATCATAAAGTACTAAACAACCATTATTTCTAAACTCTTAATCTCTCCCAGGATTCCTACTGCTCTATTGCGGACAGAATTCATCATCTTAAAGTTACAAGGTTATCATGTTATTATCGATCTACTAGTTTCGAAGTAAATGACCTTTTTCCAGTTTGTTTTACTCAAGGTTCTCAAAACTACGGCAGGACATTTCCCCTGGTATCGTTGACTTTTACTATATGACACATGATCATGTCACTGTCTGCTTTTGCTACTATCCTGTCGTTGCTATTTAACCAGATTTCGGAAACAGAAACACCGATCATAAGAGATCTTAAAAAGTCTTACGTCTTTAACAAATATCCATTGAAGATATTGACAAGATATGAAAGTGCGAGATGATTTCTGGAATCGTGAACTAATCTGCAAATCGGTGATTTGGTCGAGTAGCTATGGCCAACTCCAAACAAGTGAAACGGCAGACTTGCGTTTAGAAAAATTCGATAATCTGTCTAGTAAGCACCACTAGTAGGTATGACTGGCATGTGACTACTCAACTAAACCAATCAGTAGTATAGAGTGTCATGCATTTTAACTTGGTTTCTTGAATGGTTTTCATAGTATCAAACAAACTGGACATTGTGATCTAAATAAATTCGGTTTCTAAAAAAAACTGTGGCAAATTAATCACTCCGAACTGAGTAAACAGGGAATTTTATTTACACAATTGCAAATTTGAGCTACTTATAAAAATCAGAACACACTATTTCTTAAGATTTAACCTCTTATTCAGTAAAGTACTGAGATTCACCTTTGACTTGACCTGTCAGTCTGCCGGTACAGATGGTTTACAGTTGCTGAATCAGAACTGAAGATTCTTTGTACAAAAAGTAGCAGTAATTTTTGTGGCTCCTTTTCACGAAGAGGAAGTAGTTTGGTTTGCTGGTATATGATTATTTTTTACGAGTTGATCACAGATTGATATCAGTTACAGAACCGTTGAAAACCAGCACTGAAGTACTGGATGGCTGTTTCATCCAACTAGTTTGGGAATCATCCGAAGTACGCACCCACTGGGATTCGAATCCAGGACCTTCCGGTTACAAGGTAAGCTCGTATACCATTCAGCCACTGGGATTCGATTCAATGGCCAGTCCATGAATTCTAACTTCTACCAAAAAAACATAACTAACCCTTACAAACCAAACTATAGAAAATTAATCTGATACTCGCTAGTGACTTGCAACAGGATGGAGTTTCCTGGAGTTATGGTGAGAAGTCATGACCAGTGAAGTTCATCCAGATGTCAAGTGTGGGGATGGATTTCCCACCAATGACAATGGTTGGGGTCGCGCTAAATCATGAATTAGTAGAAGTTAGAATTCATGGGCTGGCCAATGAATCGGGTCCCAGTGGCTGAATGGTAAACGAGTTTGCCTTGTAACCGGAAGGTCCTGGGTTCGAACCCTGTCAGTGGGTGGGTACTTCCGAAGATTCACAAAACTAGGATGAAACAGCTGCGCAGTACTCAGTGCTGGTTTTCAATGGTTCTCTAACTGATATCAATCCGTGATCAACTCGTAAAAAAAACATAACTAACCCTTACAAACCAAACTATAGAAAATATATATGATTTTAACCGTTTGTTCAAGGGGTACGCTAGTAAACAGCGAACAAGTATCTTATGATAAAAGAAGTCTAATTCTTGTGAGAATTGGAAGGAGTCCTTGATACTGTCTGTGGACTGCCAGTTTTTTCGAATCAGTTTCAACTTTTGTGTCAACTATCTAGCGATTTTATAGAATGGAGAAAGCACCTAAAACTCGTCTCGAGTATACTCAATGAATGATAAGCCCCGATTGATCAATCTTTTGAAGGACCTGTTGTAGAGTTTGCTGAGCCCCCACCCTTTCATCCGCAGTCACAACTATTCACCCATAGATTAGTGACCAACTTCACAAGAATGATTAATTTTTCTGAAGTTCTATTGAGTAGCGCGACGTGTGGAGTCAATCCAAAAGTAGAAAACTGATAAGAGGTATTCTTCTATGACAAGGAGACAGAAACTTACCAAAAAAATAAATAAAAACAGACCATTACATATCAGACGAGTGTCTAGATTAATGATAGAGTTTTCGCTGTAAAGCTCAATGGTTCCAGATTCCAGGGATCATCTTGTCTTGAGTAAACATTACTGACAGACAGATAGGTCCTAAATTTGTATTATTGAGCTATCGAGTGACTTTGCTTTGTGCGTGATCCTTCAATCAATGAAATTCACTATTATAAGATCAATTATTTCTTCTCCATCGATCCAGTTAGGTAAATCGATAAATCAATAAACAACTATATATAACACTTCATATATATATATATATATATATATATGTATCACTTACAGATAATATCAGATAAAAGAGAGAATAAACAACTGTAATACCACATAAAGGCTTGTCTAGACTTTTCAATCGATACTCCTTTCAAAACTTAACCGATTCAAATCCCTAGTGATTTATCATATCAATGAATGAAGAAGAATCAATTGAAATCATGGAATTCAATAACTGTCATCGTAGAGAAATAAACTGTGAAATAGCAACATAAACAACAATAACATCAAAAACCACAAAAAAACAACAACAGAAAACCGTAGACAAATAACATCGAATGATGAATAGATTGAATTTGACTTTTTGTTTTGTTTTTTTGTTTTCAAAGGTAATAACAACCATTCTCGATAAAAACTTTCTATCAGTATAAAGATTATTGAAGAGATTGAAGGTTAGGGTAGAGGAAGCCGAAAAAAGAAGGATAAAACAAACATCACAGTATAGTTTAGGAAAACAAACTTTAAATTTCCCGGTGCAATTCACATCAATAAATAGGGACTATAATGATAACATATGCGTCGGTGGCACAGTGGTTAGGATGCTCGCCAAACATACACATGGTCCGGGGTTCGATCCCCGACCGACGCATTCCTTTACCTCGCCAAACCAGTAATAAAAAAGCCGGTAAAGAGGAAAGGTCGGGCATGAGGTTAGCAACTTCATCCTCTAAAAGTAAACACTGCTACAGAAACTTCAAGCATCTAGCCTGAAGCCCTATGTTCCACTGTTAACGTGAAGGAAAAAAAATAATAATGATAACCTCGCGTCGATGGTTCAGAGGTAAGAGCTTCACCAACCACACCTCACATATTCCGGGCTCTGAACCCCAATCAACAGACACACTCCTAAGCATCGTTAGGCCGGTAGTAAGGCGAACAAAGAGGTGAAGATGGTTTGGTGTGAGGCTGATAATTTCACCCTGTGAAAATAAAACTACTGCTACCGAAGCATGAGCTTGCCTTGTAACCCGAAGGTGTTGGTTTCGAATCCCAGTGGGTGCGTACTGCCGATGATTCCCGAAACTAGGATGAAACAGCTGCCTGTCCAGTACTCCAATGCTGGTTTTCAATGGTTCTCTAACTGATATCAATCCGGAATCATTTCATAAAAACATAACTAACCCTTACAAACCAAACTATAGAAAACTTACGGTAATATTGAAAAAATACTTATATTAAGGCAGGCACTAAGCGAATCGACATTTTTATTACGCTTCAAGACAGCATGCAAGCAGACACACATGTGGTATACTAGAAATGTTCACATATAGATTGGTGATATAAATTTTACAGATATTCGTTAAACAGTTCTTGGTTATGCAATCGTTTATTTTACAGGCTTTTTCTTCTGAATAATATATATAAAACGACTAGCAAATATAAGAAAATGAGAACTCAATAACTACGATTAATGAGTAAAACCAGTAAATCCTGTTACGTTAAAATGAAACTGAGAAGTAGAATTTTACACAGAAGGGTAATAAAAATGCTCGAACAGATGGGTATTATTTCATTTTATGAGGTCGTTAGATGTTTCTAATGCATAGTTAGTTATTTATGCTACCATTATCAACAACAGTAACAGTGGAGTAGCTTTTTTAATGCAGAACTTCGTTTAACAGCGCGTCCAGTGGATGCGTGAAGGTGCCTTGAAGATCTCACTGGGAAGGCTTAATCAGTAGCGTTTGTAGAGATCTCTTTTTTCAGTGAATTAGTCTGAAGATTTACTTCTTATTCTACTCTTACTTATTCCCCTTCTTCTTCTTCTTTTATAACCACTTCTACATTCTCTTCTTCTTCGTATTCTTCTTCATCTTCTTTGTTTTCTTCTTCAAAATCATATTCTCATTGCCCTTCCTTGTATTCTTCTCCTTCTTCTACTCCGTCTTTATCTTGCTGTTCTCTTTCTTCCACATCATGATCATCTCTTTCTTATTTCTCGTCTTCTTCTTTTACAACTTCGTTCTCCTCTTCTTCATCTTCTTCTCCAACGCCATATTCTTGTTCTTTTTCCTTATACTCTTCTTCCTCACCATCACTATCACGTTCTCCTTCTTCGTCTTTTGTGTCCTTGCCTCCTTTTCCTCCTCATCCATCTTCTTCTATCTTGTCTTTATCTTGCTCTTCTCTTTCATCCCCACCATCATCATCTTCTTCTTCTTCTACTTCCTCACTATTTCCTCGTCTATAATCGTCTCTGATTCTCCTCGACGGACAATGTTAGCTGACATAGGGTTGGGATGGTAAAGAGCCAGTGGTGGTCAAGCCAAAACATGGCTTCATCAGTCAATCAAATCCACAACAGTTAGTTTATGCCGGTCACGTAGGAAGGTGTAGACTTCCTGACTGGTTGGGGTCCTCGGGATGGTAAACACCAATGGCTGGGGACAATTAGTGATATGAATCAAAATCCTCCTTCTCAATGGCTGGCGTAGATGCATTTGCTGCTTGTGACCTATAATTTCCAATAAAATTATATTATTCTTCGAAATTACTATTCTTTTTGCCTCATATCTCTGTATACTGTCTCTATTTCGCATTCCTTTTTACTTTCTTCTCTGGCTTTCCATGCTGAGTGAATTGTGGCGGCTCGAAGTGGTGCACATCTGTGCAAAGTTCTATGTTGAAACCAGTCAGTCAGATTCTCCTTCAGTTTTCTTCTTCATCATCATCATCTCCTTTTCCTTCTCTTTCGTCTTATTCTTTTATGACTTCTCCATGTTATTCATCCCCTTCTTGTCCTTCTTCTCTATCACCATCCTCTTCCCATTCTTCTTCCTCTTCATATTTGCCATCATCTTTCTATTTCTCGTCTTCTTATCCGCGTTTCCCCTCTTCATTTCGTTCTCTATAGTCGTCTTCTTACCATCATTCTACGCCTGAACTGCCAGATCTGTACGTATAATCAATTATAAATAGCTAACATCGACTGGCTTTCCACGGTACAATTAATAGGGAATGAACTGTTCATACCATAATTCATATAATTGACATTTCGCCCATAACCTACGTCCAAATTAGTTCTGGGATAGATGCCTCGGTACTCCAACTCATATTGTCCAGTAGCTGTGGTCTAGTGGTTAGGCCATTGCATTGTGAGTCGACTATTCCTCATAGAGTCTACTATTTCGTAATCTGTGCATACAGAAGATAAAGGCGATGAAGATGCACAACAACCGACAATACCAAGCATCAATCGTAATCAAGGGCAGAAATCTTCTTAAGGAAGTCACCTTTTTCATTTATTTAGGCAGCATCATCTCCACTATAGGTGGCACATACGAGGATGTGAAAAGCAACGCAGACCTTCATTAAACTGGAACCAGTGTAGAAATCCACTGTACTTAGCATGATAGAAAACATCTAGATCTTCAACACAATGTAAAATCCATGCTTCCTAATGCTTTGTGGATTTGGCGCACGCGTCATAAGAACACTTCCAACATGCTACGATATAGTTTCACCAACATTTGACTTCATCGCCTAGACAATAAAGATAAAATTGTCAGTCAGAAAGGAGAAGCGAAAAGGATCTCTAGAAAATAGGCCAACCAAGAACCTGTCACCTTAGGAATCTGCAGAAGGAAGCGGAGATGGATTTAGCATACACTGCAGAGAGTGTACAGTGATATCATGTGCCAGTTGCTAGAATGAAAACTGAATTGGGATTGACGTTTTGGACGTCGGAGGGGAGATTGTGTGAGGAGCAAGTCAAAGGTTGTAGGCAGTCATGGAGCCAGCTAAAAATAACGATTCAGAAAAAAGGGCGAAATGGAGATTTACTGTTGAAGCCGGATATTTCCCTTGGAACCCAAGGGAATAATAGTTTTGATATTAATACAACAAACAATTCTAACAGACGATGAAACGCACATCCTGTCTTCCATGAATTCTTACCCCCACCCCTCGTCAAATAATATCATCGTATCATCTGTGTGTGTGTGTGTTTATAGCGTTGCATTTGTATGCATATATAAGTTTGTAAAACACAAAATAAATAATTTCCACAACAAAGTGAGGATCATTAAAAGCCTTGACCTCCAGAGGGTTAAGGATAATGTCTGAACTAACTTCTTTTGGATGCATAAATTAGGCTTGTTAATATGGATCCCAACAGCCAGCCTCAGGAATATTTAGTAGTCGAACTCTTATGGTGAAATTGAGATTTGTTGGTATGCAGTAAATGAGTTTGAAAGCCTGGTGTTCTGTATCCACAAGATGAGATAGAATAGCGCTACGAATAGATTTTCTTTGTCTTTTACTCAATTAACCACACAGGGTGATGTTCGGAAATCCAACGACAAATCTTAACTTCGCCTTAAGGGTTCGATTAGTAAATATTGCTGAGGCTAGCCATTAGTATCCCCATTCAGAAACCTAACTCATACATCCAAAAAGTTGGTTCAGACACTGTCCTTAACCCTCTGCCGATAAAGGTTTTGATGATCTTCAGTTTGTTGCGGAAATTTTCCTAATTTTACTTGATATTCTAGTTGCTATTATATCTTTAAAATTATTATTTAATCAGAAGTCCTGAAGGCAATCAAGATGCTAAAAGCTGGAAAAGCAGCAGGACCAGATAGAATCCCAGCAGAAGCATTGAAAACGGACCCAGAGACAACAGCAGACTTGATGATGCCACTACTGGAGAAGGTTTGGAAAGAGGGCAGAGTACCCGAGGATTGGAAGAAAGGATACTTATTCAAACTTCCAAAGAAAGGTGACCTAAGTCAATGCCAGAAATGACGTGGCATTACGCGCCTTCCATTCCAAGCAAAAAACTAAGTCGCATCATCCTGGAGAGAATCAAACAAGCCCTGGATGAAAAACTTTGACCAGAACAGGCTGGATTCAGGAGAAACAATTCATGTATTGATCAGATTGCCACATTACGGATCATCACTGAACAAAGCTTGGAATGGCAGTCACCTCTCTATCTCAACTTCATCGACTTTGAAAAGGCCTTCAGCATATAGCGTCGATCAAGGGGTGCTTTGGCAACTACTTCGCTATTATGGGGTGCAAACGACAATTATTAATCTCATCCAACAGCTGTACGACAATGCTGCATGCCGAGTAATCCACAACGGGAAACTCACGGAATCCTTCGAAGTGTAGACGGGAGTAAGACAAGCTGGTTGCCTACTATCGCCAATGATTTTCCTGATTGCAGTAGATTGGATAATGCGACAAACAGTGGGCAATGAGGAAACAGGCATAAAATGGACTCACACGAAAAACTTGGAGGATCTGGACTTCGCCGATGATATATATCTGATTTCCCACAAACTGGAAGATATGCAAGTTAAAAGCAACAAGTTGGCAGAAGAAGCATCAAAGATAGGACTTCAGGTGAACATAGAGAAAACAGAGGTGATGAAGATTCCTGGCCAACAGCAACAATAACAATCGGCAACAGACAACAATCAGCATAAATGGGATAAATCTGAAAGAAACAATCTCCTTTACCTACCCACCTGGAAAGCATCGTCTCAACTACAGGCAAACGGGATTGATAAGGATACCAGGACTCGGATCGGGAAAGCAAGGCTAGCTTTCATTACTGTCAAGTCTATGTGGAGATAGGTCAACAGCACTCAGCATGAAACTGAAAATAAGATCCGTATTTTCAACTCCAATGTGAAGTCAGTGCTACTATGTGGATGGATCAGAGACTTGGCGTGTCGTAAAGAGCATCTCAAACAAACTACAGACCTTCATTAACAGTTGTCTTCGCTCAATACTCAAGATCAGATGGCCAGAAACGATCAGCAACAGAGATCTCTGGGAGTGAACCAACCAGGACCCAATTTTGAAACAAATAAGCAGGAATAAATGGAGGTGGATTGGCCATACTCTTAGGAAACCATCAAGTGACATCACTAGACAAGCCGTCGAGTGAAACTTGAAAGGGAAGCGGCGAGTTGGTCGTCCATGTGAGGGTGACTTTGAGGAGGTCATGTGCAGAGGCAATGAAAACGTGTGGGCAGACTTGGAGCCAGGTGAAGACTCTAGCAGAGAACAGAACGCAATTGAGACGCACGGTTGAAGCCCTATATTCCTGTAGGAATTAAAGGATACAATAATAATAATGATAATTTAATCATCTTTAATGAACTGTGGTAATTCCACTGATCATACTTTACAAATCGATATTATTTAAAAAACACTAATATTGTTATTGACTACTATTCTAAAATATTCTGTGCATATAAACATATATATAATTGTAGAGCCAGAAGAGGAAATTATCGAGAAGGATATTCTTTGCTCAATTATTTCGTTTCTTTTCTAGATGTCTGAATGAATATTTTCGCTATATATAAGTTTTCTGACGACTCTGACCACCTGTTTAATAAATCATACATCAAAACTATGAAGTTGATTGATTTCTTTACCACCTACTCGTCAGAGTGAATTCGGCTTAAATAACTCTGTGTGTGAATGTGTGTTCAAGCATGTGGCAAAGCTCGCCATAGCATTATCTATATAACCTAATCATGTTGATTGATTGTTCAATTAATTGGTTAAATGATTGATTAACTAGTCGATCGATCGATTGGTTGACTGATTGATGGATTGATTGATTTGAGTATGACGAAATATTTCATTTTGAATTTACTAAACTCTATTGCTTCAAATGAAAGAAAGAAAAAATTAAAATTTATAACCTGCTGAGATTTATGTATTTGCATAAGAAAAAAATTATGCTGTTTAGAAATGTGATTACATTTGTTGGTGAAACGTCAGCTGCATAAGTAATCCTACGAAAACGTTTCCTTAATTTTGGTGGTCTGAGTAGGGTAATACTGTCTACATTCCTGGTGTATTATTTTTACTCTTCTGAATTCCTGGTGGAACATGAGGCTTCAGGCTGGTGCACTGAAGTTACAGGAACAGTGGTCTTCATTTCTATGGAGTGTTAGTTGCCTGTCTCATGCCCAACCTCCCTTGTTTACCAGACTCACCTGAGAGTGCGTCGTTCAGGCACCCGAGGAAGAATACATATCAGCTGCTTGTAACACTTAAGGTGCCCTATGTGCTGTACCTGCAAAAAAGTCAATGGGATGGGAGGTAACCAGCCACTCCGAAAAGTATTCACTCTACACTCAACTACTCAGTTTCAAACAGAACAAATTTTAGTACAATGACATAAAACAGCCTTAAAGTTAAGGAGAATATCCTCTGAATTTTAAGTAATTTTGTGCATGGTGACCATGATTAGAATCCAGGATAGGCATTTCATCCTATTTTTGACTCCTCACTATCCACCAAATTGTTTCAAGTTAATGCACAGATATCGTCGAAGCATCCATAGTACGAGGCGACATGTTTGTTATCAGAGGCCGAAAATTTCGGCCCAGTCACTCAGGGTGAGAATCGAAATTTCCTTCTTCAATTTGTTCACCTCATCAAAGGAATGTCCATTATGAGATCGTTTGTTTGAGTACCACCGATTGGGAAAATTTCTCTTCTGTACTAAACCCAAAATAAAATTGTAGATCAGATCAGTCGTTTAACAACTGCCACCCCGCGATTCAGTTCACGCTGGAGAAAGAGTCCAACTCTAAAATATCCTTTCTTGGCGTCCAACTAACAAGATGAGAACAGGATGGAACACTGAAAAGGTTTATCCACAGAAAATTGACGTGCAACGGACAGCTTAATAACTTTCACAGTTGGGTACCCCTATACACCAGACGAAACCTGATCCGTTCACTCAGCTACAGAGTTCGCAGAATTTGCACCCCGGACACCATAGAAGATGAGCTGGACAATCTTAAGAGAATCCTCGTCGAGAATTGCTATCCACAAAGATTTATTGCAAAATCTATGAATCCTAGACCACAAAAGCCGCCCATACTTAGCGTCAAGAAAAAACTACTTTACATGAACCTTCAATTCAATGGAGATATATAACACTAGAAAATCGACTGTCGCGCTCACTTAAGAAGACCTTCTTCACAGCTGGACTACGACTAACCTTCTCCACAAAACCTATGATTCATGTGAACGTGAAGGATAAGCTACCGCTGCTGGCCTCATCAGTGTGTATTTATCAATTCATCTGCTCTTGTGGAGCCAGGTATGTCGGCCGTACCCAGCGCTCGCTTTCCAAACGCATCACCGAACACTTACCAGCAAGGTTTTACAAAGGAGAAAATTGATGCCCCCACGGTTCCATCTTAGGACATCTGATACAATCCGGACACCAAGCAACACCGCAAACAAACTTCTAAGTCATCTACAGAGTGAGAAGTAGTCTTCCTAAAGGTGTACGAATCAGACTTCTTCAAACTGCAATGGGATTGTACAGCTATGTGAATGAATTCGCCGAGAAGAGTCTCTTCACTGAACGTCTTCTCTTTTTCATATGACTCAATAGGGATTTTCAAGTTAAAGATATTTTTCTCAGCAGATTATCTAATAAAATATTCAAAGATGTTTATATTCAAACCAATGGATGAATGTTTTGAATATTATGACTTTTCTAACCAGAATCTAAAAAATATACCGGTATGAATCGACTACTGTGGACACCTATCCTATTGTAGGTATCAAGTCACAGAAAGATTTAAGAAGAATGATATGCTGAGGGTGATATCACACTATTCAGCTTAATTTATCACTTTTCGAAATAATAGAGAAGATTTGTAGCTCAGGTGGATGATTTACAATTAAAAGCGTTCTCTGAGCTGGTTGGTTTAATCGCGAAGCTTTCGTCGTCCTTCCGGACAACATCTTCAGCGCCATATTTATCACGAAGTGAAATGATTTAAATTTTCTCATGCGTGATGTAATTGCGTCTCCTGGTTACTATCTTCACATATGTATTGACCACTTTCTATTGACTAGGATTTTAAACTTTTTGGTCACCTGATTTACTTTTTATTAATTGGTATACTTCATCTATATTAACGTGTTTGTTAATCGCATTTTCGCTTGAGTACCAGGCCTCTAGGAATTCTCTGGCACTTTTCGTGTTTCCTCTGTTTAAGATTTTGACATGATCCCAATCAAACTGATGACCATAGTTGTCTGCATGCATTGATACTAAAGAATTCATATCATGTCTTTTCACGGCTGATTTATGTTCTTGGATTCTGATTCGAAGGGGACGCCCACTTTGGCCGATATAATGCTTGTTACAGTTCATACAATTTATTTTGTAGATGGTATTAATTTTATCCCCTTTTTCTGTTGGATCTTTCGGTTTGCATAATATCGAATTAAGCGATTTGACTGGCTTGTGTGCTATATCTATATCAAACGGTTTCAGTACTCTAGCTGTTATTTCAGAGATGTTCCTCATGTATGGTAGAATGAATTTCCTTGTGGTCTTAGATGATGGTTTCTTGTTGGTGTTCTGACTCGACTTTAAACACTTTTTGATGAAATTTTGTGGATAACCATTCTTTTTGAAGACCGTTTGTAGGTACTTTTCTTCCATTCTTTTCAGCTCTGGAGTGCTGCAATGTGTCTGAACTCTTTTAAACAATGTCTGCACACAGTTTCGTTTGTGAGTAACTGGATTATTGCTAGAATAGTTGAGTATTTGATCTGTGTGCGTTGATTTTCTATAAACTTGTGTCTCTAAATCTCCTGTGTTGGTTCTCCTGATTAAGACATCTAAAAATGGGATTTTGTTATCTAATTCTTCTTCTCTCGTGAATTTGATGTCTTCAAATATGTTGTTTATTAATTTGTGAGTATATTCTAAATCATTTCTCTTAATTATTACAAATGTATCATCCACGTAACGTATCCAGATTTTCGGTTTAATTATAGGTAGAGCTATTAATTCTAATCTTTGCATAACGGCTTCAGCTATTAATCCTGATATGGGCGATCCCATTGGTGTTCCTTTTATTTGTTCATATATTTGAGTATTGAACTGGAAGTATGTTGTAAGGCATAATTTTATGAGTTCTATCCAAGTTGATAATTGCGTTTTTGTGTTTTCATCACTATAGAGTAAGGATACAGATCAAATACTCAACTATTCTAGCAATAATCCAGTTACTCACAAACGAAACTGTGTGCAGACATTGTTTAAAAGAGTTCAGACACATTGCAGCACTCCAGAGCTGAAAAGAATGGAAGAAAAGTACCTACAAACGGTCTTCAAAAAGAATGGTTATCCACAAAATTTCATCAAAAAGTGTTTAAAGTCGAGTCAGAACACCAACAAGAAACCGTCATCTAAGACCACAAGGAAATTCATTCTACCATACATGAGGAACATCTCTGAAATAACAGCTAGAGTACTGAAACCGTTTGATATAGATATAGCACACAAGCCAGTCAAATCGCTTAATTCGATATTATGCAAACCGAAAGATCCAACAGAAAAAGGGGATAAAATTAATACCATCTACAAAATAAATTGTATGAACTGTAACAAGCATTATATCGGCCAAAGTGGGCGTCCCCTTCGAATCAGAATCCAAGAACATAAATCAGCCGTGAAAAGACATGATATGAATTCTTTAGTATCAATGCATGCAGACAACTATGGTCATCAGTTTGATTGGGATCATGTCAAAATCTTAAACAGAGGAAACACGAAAAGTGCCAGAGAATTCCTAGAGGCCTGGTACTCAAGCGAAAATGCGATTAACAAACACGTTAATATAGATGAAGTATACCAATTAATAAAAAGTAAATCAGGTGACCAAAAAGTTTAAAATCCTAGTCAATAGAAAGTGGTCAATACATATGTGAAGATAGTAACCAGGAGACGCAATTACATCACGCATGAGAAAATTTAAATCATTTCACTTCGTGATAAATATGGCGCTGAAGATGTTGTCCGGAAGGACGACGAAAGCTTCGCGATTAAACCAACCAGCTCAGAGAACGCTTTTTATTGTTAATTTATCACTCCTAATGGTATCTTTCAAATTGAAGAGTCCAGAAATACCACCTCTATCTAAAGACGTAGACAACGTTGTTGTTTGAAAGTAGTCAATTCAAGTTTTCAATGTATTCTCTGCTTTACGAAGTCAGCAAAGATAAACTATAACAATTTATGGAATGCGAACATGCAGATGACCTTGAGCTGACCAATCAGGAATTACAGTATTTTCTCGCATGTAAATGAAGTTTAATTACAAGAAGAATAAACGAAAACATGACATGACTAAAAATTACCTCCAAATTATCACGAGGAGTATCAGTTCTTAAGTTAAAGCAGTTTCTGTGCATGTATTCACGGAGGTGAATTCTATTTGTGACACATTTATTGCTCTTTATACGGGTCAGAAACTTGCACCTTGTCTCCCGAAAAGCATTTCCAACGAGTCACAGACTTTTATCAGCAGGTGGCCCCTTCGCCGGCTGCCTTTAAACTGAACATCAAATGGTCGGCCAGCTGACCACAAAGAGTTAGCAACAAGAAACTCTTGCTGAGAACAAACAAACCAACAGCCGATCGCTCAACAAATATGTAAGAGGAAATACAGATAGACTGATCATGTATACGTTGAGGAGGCAGTAGAATGACATCGCGCTCAATACAGGCCTTCACTCGACTGTAATCCCGATTGGAAGTGACAGGCAATTTCGTTGGTGCAAGGGTGACATGGAGGAGATAGTGTAGTAAAGAGGATGAGGAGATGAGAAATTATGGTCAGTCTTGAAGCTAGCCAGCTGAAGAGGACAGTGGAGAGTAGAAGAAAGTGGACATGTGTTGTTGAAGCCGAATGTTCCACCCGGAACCCAAGGGAAAAATAGCAATAACAATATTGCTCTTATCCCGTTTTTCAATCTTCCCCAAAAGCCCTCGATTGCGAATTGTAATGGGTTCCAATGAGAGGGCCAACAACTATTTACCAGAAAAGTGCGGATAATGAAAACAACCTAATCCCTATCGTAACCTTAAACATAACCCTGACTCTAACCCTAAACATGATCTTGACCCTAACCGTGACCATAACCCTAACCACCTATTAACATATCGTGGAAACAGTGCCCATAAACGAGATTGGAATGAAATTCGCAGCTTGATTAGTGTACAGTTTTCACAGTGGCATTTTAGTGATATTAGATCTCCTTATCCAACAAACAACATACGTTCAAGGTCATTGGAGGGTTCACACTCCTGGACCGTTATACTTTAACTTGGCCAAGAAATCTGAGCTTTTCAATGAACTTCATTCAATTTCAGGTTGATAAGTTATTATTACCATTACCATAATTGTGACTGCTCATTTATAACATTTTCTAACCTTTCAAGCAATTAAAGTCAAGCAGCAAAAATTGATTTTTTTCAAAGTTATCTACCATCTGTTTCTTTATGAATACAATTCAAACTATAATTTTGGCATAAAACACTTTTATGAAAAGTGACAATTTTATTTTGAATAATTATTGTGTTATTTTATTGTTAAATATGTATATCATACTGTGGCATGTGCTACTGATAATGTTCATCAGTAGTATATAAAGAGACGTTCATTGGCGTAAAAAACATCAAATAGTAGCGAGATAGATTTGATGTCAGTGAAAGCAGATGATTCAGCGTTGTGGTGATACATTGCAGAGGTGAAAGGAATACAAAGAAACACAATACGAAAGGCAGAAGTATCACAACATAGAAGATTTGTACAAATGCTGCCTTGAAGATAAGGTGAACATAATACTGCTTAATTTTCTGCTGGTAATTAATTTCCTACAGCTAGTACTTACTCTCCTCGTTGTCAGTTAGTACCTACTGTTTAGTTAGACTTTCATCAACAACTACCTTCGCTATCTTGACAGTTAAGACTGGATGACTAGGAAAAACAAGCTGGTAACGGACCAGCGAAGGACCTACTAATAATGAATATGCAGTACAAAGTAGAGTTGAATTGAAGATTCACTTAGAAGACCGTTAAGTGAGATGTCACTCACCTACCAAGACCTAGAAATGAAGCCAAATGAGAAGTGACGAATCGGGCGTGGTGCGAGGAGAGAATAAGAAATGAAATTCAGAGAGAATTTTTGTAGCTACGTGGAAGTGGCAGCTCCAGACAACCTTATACAACTTATATATGTAGCTGAAGTCCTATTTACCAGTCGCTGTTTAATTATTTACAAGACTAATTGCAATTAGAATACCTAAGCTGTTACATTTCTGATTGTAGGGCTGAATAACTTCAGTATGAACTCGAAAGTTGTAGATGAACTCTTCAATGAGTTGAACGCTAGCATGTTACCTTTTAATCGATTATCGATCAATAAGAAAATAAGTCTTTATATTTGTCCTTACAACTTCAAAATCAATTTGGAGAGAGAACATGAGTGACACAAGGATTTGCAACAAATATCTCTGTGGTATGAAGAAATAGTATGTCAGTCTAATGACACTTAAGACAGTTTCATGAGGAAGTTTCATGGCTGTTTCATATATTATTGATGCTGGTAGGACAATGAGTAAAATTCCTGTTAGTGTTGACCACTTATAACTAGTACTAAAACAATACTATTTCTATTTAAGAATCACGATACATCGGTATTTAAAGGGTAGAATGCGCTCCAACCACACATGTTGTACGGCATACGTCCCCTGGCCGGCACACTCCTGAATCCCTCTTAGTTTACTAGCTCATTGTAATTTAGGGAAACAGGAAACATTGGGTGTGAAGTGTGAGGTTGGCAACTCCACCATGTAAAGAAAACTGCTACTGAAGGTTCCAAGCTTAAACTTCAAGCCCTATGTTCCACTTGAAATGCTAAAGGAATATGTAGAAACAAGATTATTAGGCTTTCAGGTGAACTTAGACGTTATTTGTTTTCAATTCAAAATAAGGAACCATTTATTTCCCGGTCAATTTATATTTAAAACATGTTTTTATCTAATAATGACAAGTTAGATTATTCAATGCTCAGTACTTGAACGGATAAAGATGTCAAAGCCAGCCAGCCAGCAAGAATTGGAAACAAAAGCGAGATATGCCTTCATGAACCTGAAACCAGGTGGGAAATCGTCTGCACTCATCCAGCATAAAGAACAATATTCAGTTTTCAGCACTAATTTCAAGTTAGTCACTTATTCCATACAGGTCAGAAACTTGCAGTATGCGTGTGTCATGAAAAGGCTTTCCAACAAGTTACAGGCTTTTATCAACACCTGCCCACTTTGCTGGCTGACTCCATACTGAAGATCAAATGGCCAACCGGCTGGCCAGAAAGAATTGGCAACAAAAACTATGGCGATGAACAAACCAACCGAGAGCCGATTGCTCAACAAACATGTAGGAGAAAATGGAGGTGGATTTATTGCACATATATTAAAGAGACTGTCGAACGAAATCACTCACAATGAAAGCCATCGCTTGAGTGGAATTCTAATGGGAGGCGACGAGTGGGTCGTCGGTATGAGAGTGGCATTCAGGAGATCGTGTGGCAAAGAGGATAAGGAGATGACAGATTATGGTCAATCTTGGAGCTAGCCAGCTCAAGAGGACAGAAGAGAATAGAAGAAACTGGAGAAGTGTGGCTGTTCGAATCGGAACTCAAAGGAATAATAATAACAAAATGCCCTGTTTAATCATTCCCCTCTTTACTTTGTAAAGGGAAAATTAAAGGCATTATTGTATTACATGCTGAGATTTCCATATTGTATTGAAAGTATTGCCTGGGATAAGACCATTATTATCATTATTTGTTTTAGCTGATTTATATTCCCTATTGATTGATTATGTTGGAAGAGCCAATATGCTGACAGAGACCAAACATGTAGGTCAAATATAATAAACCGACTGGAAATAAATACTGCTTACACAGGTTCAACAGACTATCATAAGAAATGATACTCAACAATAATCAGTCAACTTGTGAAATGAGTTACTTGTAAGATCAGTATTCTGAAGGAGTATGTCTCAAGCTGTCTAACGTTATTTGAAAGTTAAATTATTATTATTCCCTTGCGTTCCGAGTGGAACATAGGGCGTCACCAACACATCTCCACTTTGTTCTGTTCTCTGCCGTACTCTTCAGCTGGGTCCATGATTGACCAAACTCTGTTATCTCTTCTTCACACAATCTCTTCCATGTCACCCTAGGACGACCCACTCGTTGCTTCCCAATTTGGATTCCACTCGAGGGCCTGGAGTATGACGTCATTCGGCGGCCTCCTCAATGTATGTCCGATCCATCTCCACTTTCTCCTACATATTTGTTGAGCTATCGGCTCTCGGTTGGTTTGTTCCCATCCAGAGTTTCTTGTTGCCAATTTTTTCTGGCCATTAAATCTTCAGTATGGAGCCAGCGAAGTCAGCTGTTGATGAAAGTCTGCCTCTAGCTGTTAGAAATCTTTTCGTGACTGACATGTGGAGCAAGTTTCCGACCCGTATAGAAGAACCGACTTGATATTGATGTTGAAAATCCGAATCTTGTTCCTTATGCTGAGTGACAGCAGAAGATTTCTAAACAGGTTCCAGGTCGATGAAGACGTACCTCACCTTTCCGATTCTGGCTGACTGGCTTTGACATCTTCATCCGTTCTGACTGCCTGTGGCTACAACCGTGCTTCCTAGCCAGATAAGTGAAGGAATTAACCTCTGTCAAATATCTCCCGTTGATGATGATTGGTTCTGGTAGTTGTTGCTGTTGCTGCTGGCTGGTCATCTTTATCACCTCCGTCTCCTTTATGCCCACTTGCAGTCCTGTCTTCGCTACCTCCTTCTTTAACCAGTTCGTTTGTTTTCCCCAAACTGTAGGTCTTCGAGTTTTTGTGACATTCAACATAAATCGCCCACGCCAAAAATCCAAATCTTCTAGAGTCTTATTTAAAAATAAACAACATTAATAATGATATTCAATATAATAACATGGAAATAAATCGTACAGCGAAGTAGAGATCGAATTGTAGGCGCTTATCAAAGTTGTTTCTCTGACTAGTAGATAGACAGTGTTTTCAGAAAAGTTATAGAAAATGCCGACAGTAATCAACTGTTAATGTCAGTTGGTAACAAAACATGAAACTATCTGTGCCAGGAAGATAAATAATATGATAAAAATTTGAAAAACTTGGTTAAGTAAGCTTACATAGGCTGAAAACATCAGGCGGTGAATAGCATTAAGAAATGATTATGATTAAAACTGTAGGCGCCTGAAAATAAAGGTGTTTTTCGTAAGCTTTTCACAAGCAGTAGTATAAAGAATATTTTGAAATGTGGAGTTTGAAAATGAAAGAAGAAGAAACAAAGAGAAGATGAATTAAGCACAAAATTATCTTATAAATCATGGTACGAAAAGATAATGAAAAGATGGCTTTTGTATACATGGTTCATGGTTTTCCATATGTATATTACGAGCTTTCCCAGTTGACAGAAGAATGTTAACCAGAAACCCATCAAATGACTTGACCTTATCCACAGTATAACTTTGAAAGACTTCTCTACTGTCACAGAATGATGCATAAGAACATGACGCTGAAGAAGTAAGCCAAAGGTCGGTTTAATTTCTCCTTTACACAACCATATTTGAAGATGTTCTTGTACAGATCTAGACAGCATTGTACTAGTGAGGTCTCTGCACAATTTAAATTCAAGCTGGTAGGCTGTCGGGCTAGTCTGTAGTTATAGACATCAGGTTTTCTTTAAGCGGTAATTTCCTTCGAACAACTGAGGTGCAAGATGGTATCCACTTGTGATATACAGGGCCAGTGTAAACTCTGTACAAACTTCATCGTGATTTTGCCTTTAGGCACTGTTTCGACAATGGGTTGACAGCAGGTTAGGGTGAAGGTATTAGGATTAGGGTTAGATTGTTTTATTATTTTCTGCATTTATCTTGTAAATAAATGAGTAAATAGGAGGAGTGTTTCGTTCCTCATATAGATACATCTGTTTCGATAGCTATGAAACTTAATAACTGATACCCTTTGTTTTAATTAGGAAGCATCTTTAAGTCACGTCAGGGTAAAATATCGTCATTTATGTATTTCATTACTATTACGTTAGTTTTTTGGTAGATAAACGGCTTTCTGATGTGTAATACACGGCACTTTCTGTAATCCAACGAACGGTATGCGTTCAAGGTCATCGGTGCGTTCGTACCCAGTGTTCACTATTCTTTATGTCTGCCACGAAGGGGGTAGATGTTGATGGAAGTCTGGAAATTGTTGGAAATGCTTTCTGAGAAGTGCTTACTCTCTAAAACAGCACTTGAAATCAACATTGCCCCTTGTGCTAAGTGAAATAGACCTTCACACTTACTTCAGAGCAGTGAGAGATTGAATTGCTTTCCCAATCCTAGCTTTGACATCCTCATCCGTGACGCCTGTAGTTGAGACGATACTACTTAGGTAAATTAAACGAATGATTTCATATATAAATCCCTATCATTGGTGGTGATTGATGATTGTTGTTGTTGGTAGTTAGATATTTTCATCAGCTCCGTCTTCTCTACGTTCAATGGGCAATTTTTGTTGGTTTTATTTGCTTCAAGTTTAGCTGAATGGTGTACGAGCTTGCTTTGTAAACAGAAAGCTGCAGGTCCGAACCTGTGTGGGTACGTACTGCCGAGGTTTTCCAGCATGAGACGAAATGGATGTCCAGTACTCCCTGGTTTTCACTGCTTCTCTAGCTGACATCTCTATTTGCACTGGAAGTCACGTCTTCTCTACCACCTCTTTCTACTTGTTGTTTTTCAAATTTGTGTGACATTACACATTAATCCTCCACAAAACTCAGATCTTCCTGATTTTTTTTGCCGACCCAATTCACGCCTGTCTTCTTGCTGCCTACAATCTACTACACACATGATCCGATCCACCAGAATCAAGAATAGCGTCGGTGGTAGGACTTTTTTATTTATTCCTGTCTTCGCTTCAATCGCTTCGCTAAAATTTTAGAAAGACAAAACTCGTCTTATTGAGTATTACAGTCATAGACTTGCACCAATGAGTTATTCGAACTATTGAGTGATAATGTTTCTGAATGACGCAACTGAAACTACTGCTCATTTTTAAAGATATTGCTGAAATGAACTGACGGATCTAATTTCTCCAACTTTTCCAAATGTGTACTTTTACAGTGTGTAACATAATCAAATGGTAAAATTTCTTTTCATCAAGAACAGTTAAGTCGTCTTTTAAATAAATATACAACAACCTAGACCATGCACCACTTGATTCATTCCCCTACTTCACATATAGTATATATAAACCTTCACATATCTCTAACTTAATACGTCACAACTATATGATTCTGACAGAAATGAACATATGGTGATTGCAGAGATGCGATAAAGCAAACGATGGACTCAATTATTACATTGAATAACAGACAACCAGACAAATGACCCCTAGAGTGAGTTGATACTGTCTGGATGCATGTGCATGTGAGCTTCACAAATTCTTATGATGACATCTCTTCTTTTTCTTCACATGCTATCTATCACTTGTTATCATTGAAAGCAAATAAACATATGTGAAGGATGTTTCACATTATTATTTTAATGCTTGAAAATCTCCCCCAAAGAACATACATGTGATTAGTTTTATTGATTAGAGTTAGGTTTAGGTCATTCAACCAATGTTGAGATAATCAATATATCATGACACTGTCATGATATAATAATAACAACTAGGATACAAAACATTTCATTCGTCAAGGATTAAACTCACTTAAGTTGAGGCATCAAGGCATAGTCGAAGCGTGTGTTCAATATGCCAGCCAGTATGATAGCACAGATCACTGTGCTCTCTGTGTGGGTAAAATCAGACGATGAGGAATTCGAAAATTACAACAGATTCAACACTCAGATGACCTTTCTTATCTAACAGAGATTTATGTCCTCCATATGTGGTTGGCGATGAAGTGAATTAACAACTTTCACTGTCAATAGGATATCGAGGGTGATTTGCAGGAATTCGATTTGTTTCAAGTTTTGTCCACGGACTGATTGAAAACCAGCACTGGAGTATTGGACAACTGTTGCCTCCTAGTTCTGGACTCATCGGCAACACATAACCACTGCCAGGGTTCAAACCCAGGACCTTCCGATTACAAGTCAAGGTCACACACCATTTGGTCAATGAGATTCAACTCCTCAATGGCCAGCCCATGAATTCCAACTTCTATCAATTCTTGATATACTTAATGTGACTGATACCAGTCAGTGTCATCGCTGGTGAGTATTTTATCCTACCTCCTGACCGAATGGACCTCACTGGTCACAGCTTCTTACTAGAATGCCACTCAACTTCATCCTGGAGCCTTTCAAAAATAAACATCAGATTAGTTTTCAAGAGTTGGTTTGTAGGGATCTGATTTGTTTCAGTTTTGATCACGGATTGATATCAGTAAGAGAAGGCGTTCGGGAGTGAGGGGTAAATACTGACCACAAATGACATAGTCTGGTGCCAGTCGCTCTAAAGTCACGAAATGGTAGAAGTTATAATTCATGGGCTGGCCATTGAGGAGTCAGGTGCCAGTGACTGAATGGTGTACAAGCTTTCCTTGTAACCTGAAGGTGATACGTTGATAGCTAACGATGAGGCTTAAACGAAGATGAAACAAATGCTCATTGCTCCTTGGTTTTCAATGGTTCTCTCACTGATTTTAGCCTATGATTAAACCTGAAAATATCGACATTCTGGGTGTCATTTAGGCATATTATATGTATATATTCATATCACTATACCTATCTGTTGTAACACAGACGTCATTATTTCTATCCCGTATCTAGGATCTTATCAATTAAGTGTATTTCTTAATAATTTCGAAATACAGAAAAACAAGTAAGTTGAACAATCATCCATGTACAGATTATGAATTTTGTAAGAATCCAGACTAACTTTAGCGTAGATTTTGTCAAGAATCCTTGAAAACCAGGAAGTGTGATATAGATGTTTCGTCCCAGTCCGGAACTCTTCATCAATGAACACCCAAAAATAGATTGAAGCCACGGCTTTTAGGTCGACATATTGGCTGACTTCATTACCTGAAAGTCATTATTGGAGCCATGGATGCGTACTGTTGAAGAGTTTTGGACTAGGGGAAAACTTGTCATGATGGCACTGTGTCTGATAAAATGCATGAAAAAACTTCATTAGGTTCATAAATACAGTAATCGAGAAGATTTGTAGATCAGGCGTTTTACACTGAATTAGCTGTGTTCCCTGAGCTGGATGGTTGATTTAATTGCGAAGCTTCCATAGTCGTCTTTCTAGACAACATCCCCTTTCAACGCAGGTTTCAGTACAAAATTAACTCTTTTAAATTTTCTATGAATGATATAATTGTATCTCCTGGTGAAGTGAAACACAAGTATACAGAAAATCAACGCACACAAACACACAGACCAAATACTCAACTACGATAGTAATAACCTAATTGCCTACAAAAGAAACTGTGTGCAGACATTGTTTAAAGGAGTTCAAACACACTGTAGCACTACTCCTGTATTGAAGAGAATGGAGGAAAAATACCCAAAAATCAGTCTTCAAAAGGAATAAATATCCTAACACTTTTATCAAAAACTGTTTAAACTCAAGTAATAACACCAACAACAAGCCAACATCAAAGACCAAAAGAAAGTTTTTTTATATAGCTTGACCACAGATTTGTCACAGGTGTGCGTCGGTAGGGGATCGAACCCTGAACCATTTGCATGGTCGGCGAGAGTCCTAACCGCTGTGCCACCGACGCGCATCATCCCACCGTGTATAAAAAATATCTCCGAAATAGCAGCTAGGATAGTAAGACCGTTGGAAACAGATGTAGCACACAAGCCAGCCAGTACAATCACTTCATTCGATATTGTGCACACCAAATGATCCAACAGGAAAATAAGATAAAATTAATACTATTTCAAAATTAGCTGTATGAGTTGTAATAGACATTACATCGGTCAATGTGGGCGTCCCCTTCGAATCAGAATCCAAGAACACAAATTGGCTGTGATAAAAAGACATGATATATACTCTTTCATATCAATGCATGTGTACAATTATGGACATAAATTTGATTAGGATAATGTAGAAAGTTTAAATAGAGGAAGCACCAAATCCAACGTGGAATTCCTAGAAGCCTGGTACTCAAGTGAATCAACAATTAACAAACACGTTATTATAGCATTCAGCCACTGGGACTCGATTCAATGACCCGTGAATTCTAACTTCTATCAATTCGTGATTTTAGCACGAACACCAACCAATATCACCTGCAGGAACTTCAAATTTACCAGCTAATAAAATGTAAATCACATGACAAGAAAGTTCAAATTCCCAGTCAATAAAAATGATTAACAGAGACGTAAATTAACAACCAGTCACGACAGTGGTTACCAGGAGATACAATCACATTATTTATGGACAATTTAAGAGTTCATTTTATGTTAAAACCTGAGATGAAGATATCTAGAAGCTTCGCAATTAAATCAACTAACTCAGAGAAGACAACTAATCCAGCATATATAAACTTTCCCTAGATGACATTAACTAGAAATGGAATCCAGGATGTCTACTTCTTACCACTTAGGACTTCTCAGCCTGATTTACATGCATTCCAAATGAGTGATAGTGTTCTCAACAAGACTCAAACTCTTCATCCATGCTTTGCCGTTTGAATTAATGGGTTCAGTATCCAAATCTCAGCAGGATTACTATCGTTCACCAAGGATTATACATCGTACAACCAGATGACGAGTTTCAAATAGGATGAGATACGCATCCGGGATTTCACTGCTTGCTTGTCACCACTGACCAGAATAACTCCATGTTAATCACTTAGATATTGTCGAAGCATCCGTATTCGGGGGTCAACATGTCAACATAAACCCAGCATATCGATGTGCTACAATCAACCAAGTGGAAATCTAAATCAATCAAAAAACAAATAGGCACCCATCTGCCTAAAAATATTTACTGTTAAACGAATAATGTAAATTTGCTTTCTATTTTAAGCGTTTTTTACGTCACTGGGTAAATAAGTGTTATTTAAATCAGAGTTACGCAGCAGTACTTGCCTGTATTTATTAAATGAAAGTTTATCCATTTCCAGTATGAATCTGAAATAAATGTTTGAGTGTAAATAAATTATTTAGGAAGTAAAAGTAAATTATGATATCATTTTTTTTCTAGTTAAACATCACTAATTAGCACAGAAGTGGTTATAGGATAGAGAAAGCCCTATAAATGCATTCATTCTTATTATTATTATTATTATTATTATTAGGATTATTGATTATTCTCTTCTCAGATTTAACTTGTACTCAACTGATAAGGTCATCCATCACTTAGAATGAATAACACACTCGGTTTGTGATCAGTTCGCCTTTTAATGATGCTCACTGTTTACGCGGGCAGCGAGGAAACAGGCATAAAATTGATCCACACAAAAAACTTGGAGGATCTGAATTTTGCCCGGATGATGTATGTCTGATTTCCCACAAAATGGAAGATATGCAAGTGAAAAGCAAAAAGTTGACAGAAGAAGCATCCAGAGAAGATAGGACTTCAGGTGAACATAGAGAAAACAGAGATGATGGAGGTTCCTCGTCAACAAAAACAGACAACAATCAACATAAATGGAAGGAACCTGAAAGAAACAACCCCCTTCACTTACCTACCTGGGAAGCATCGTTCCAACTACAGGCGGATGGAACTGACGAGGATATCAAAGCAAGAATCGGAAAAGCAAAACAAGCTTTCACTACTCTCAAGTTTGTGTGGAGGTCAACAGCACTCAGCATCAAAAATAAGATTCGGATTTTCAACTCCAATGTGAAGTCAGTGCTACTCACCATACGGATCAGAGGCTTGCACTGCGCGTCATAAAGAGCATCTCAAACAAACTACAGACCTTCATTAACAGTTGTCTTCGCTCGATACTCAAGATCAGATGGCTGTCTAGAAAAGATCAGCAACAGGGATCTCTGGGAGCGAACCAACCAGGAACTGATTGTGAAACAAATATGCAGAGGGAAATGGAGATGGATTGGCTGGCCATACTCTGAGAAAACAAACCATCAAGTGACATCACATGCTAAGCCATCGCTCCAGTGGAACCCGAAAGGGAAGCGACGAGTTGGTCGTCAGTGCAAGGGTGACTTGGAGGAGGTCATGTGAAGAGGAGATGAAAGCTTGTGGGCAGACGTGGAAGCAGGTGAAAAGGTTGGCCGAGAACCGAACGCAATGGAGACGTCTGGTTGAAGCCCTATGTTTCTCTGGGAACTAAAGAAAACAATAAATAACACAGTGTTTACGCTAAGTGTTCATCTTCTTCTTAAGTAGACGTGACAATACTCCAACAATCCCTCGAAATGACGAATAGCTTCTATGACTGTAGAAAGAGTTCAGAGGAAATGTGATGAGTGATTCGAGCATTCGATGCTGTGAAGATGATGAATATCTATAAATGCTAATTAAAGTAACTTACTTGAAAATAAAAGTCAGTTCATAACGTGTGGGGATTTACACCGTTTTAGAAATTGGATACAAGTCTGGAGTGAAGTTTTTACTTGATAAACGATATAACTCATCAGGCTTAAATGATCATTATCATAAAAAAATTAATTACTGAGTTGTATTCATATATTGGTACCATATAATTCGAATAAAAGTCGTCAACGTTTTGAGGGGAATGACGAACAGAGTATTTCATCGTTTGAAAAAGAAATCCATCTTATCGAAACATACCACCTTGTTTAAATACATACTTTGCACAATATTAGGCGTTTTTTTTTTAAAAAATTTTCCAGTGTCGGTTTATAGGGATTTAATTGACTTTTAAACTTAATTGTGAAATGACTTCATTTAGTGAACCACTAAAAAGCAGCTTATGAGATTGATGCCTGTAACGTTACAAAATCACGAACTGGCAGCAGTTAGAATTGACAGGCCTGCCATTAAATCCCATCCCTTTGTCCGAGTGGTCAACCAGCTTACCTCATATTCGGAAGGTCTTGGTTTCCGATTTCGGTTGACATATACTGATGAAGAGTCCCGAAGTGGAACGAAATATTTGTTTAGTACTCCCTGAGTTTTAAAGATGGTGAAAATATATTAAACATGTCCAGTATGAACAGTGAAACCTGTGATAAATATTCTAAATTTTATACACAAATTGACTGGCGTCACATAACCAATGTAATCCTCTTTAGTCCCTGCTGATACCCTGCGACAGCTTTCAGCCATCTGGAGTTCTCTGAAGATTATTTACTGTAATACAAATCATCTGGCCAGGTGACAGAATGCAGTTAGTAACCAGAATGAAATAACAAGGCATCATTTATTCTGAAACCATCAGTCAGTTTTTCGGAAACTGTCTCAGGATAGACCAATTTACTGTAGAAAAAGGGAGAGGTTAAATAGCAGTGATGGAAGACCATGACAGCATGAATGAGTTCCTTTATAATAACGAAAGCTACTCATGATTTAAGGTAAACATTTCATTCAGAGAATTGCCATATACCTAATCTAACTTTAGTCTAATCGTCACCCTAACCTAACTACAATTCAGCCCTAGCCATAAACTATTATATTATTACTATTTATTCCCCAAGTACCACGTGGAAAGTGAAGCTTCAGCCCATTTGGTTCTCTGTCACCATTTTCAACTGGCTCTATGGCTATCCTCTGGCTTTTACTCCCTATTCACATAATCTCCTCCATTCTCTCTTCCAGTTCAGGTCCAACCCTTCGTTTCACGCTCAAATTTCAAGCAAGACTCCTGCAAGTGAAATTAACTGAAATTCTCCTGAGCATATGTTCAGTCTACCACCATTTTTCAATCAGCAAATTTGTTTTGTAATACATTCTCGATTGATTCACCTTCATAGTTCCTTGTTGCAGTTCCCCTCTGATCGATTATGTCAAGTTAAGAATCAAGCTAAGTTGCCAGAATCTCGCCTCAATCTAATTCTAACTTACATCAACCCATGACTGACCTATTCTTTACCTAACACTAATCTGACCCTTAATTTGTACTAAGATAGAGTCAGGATCCTTGCCCACCTTAAATAAACGTCATTTGGATGAACACTTTAACAAGAATGAGAAACCGAGAGCTGTTCTTGTTGATGTCCTCACACTTAATCAAACAGATATAGGCCAAGTTAAACTTTAAGCGCTAGTAAGTAAGCCTGGAGTACGACCGCACCAATGACCTTGAAATTCCCAGTGAGCAAGTCAGTGAAACTTGGCAAATAATATAGTTACCATGAATAAAACATGCTTAATGAAGTGTTATGTTGTTAAATAGGATATATGGCAAGTTTCACCTTAGGTTTGGAGAAGAATAAGTTACGGTTTAGGCTAAGGACAGGTTAGGGTTAGGTTAACCTAATGAGAGCGACATTTTGGTTTGTTCAGGAATATTTCCACGTTAGTGTTAGGTTCAGGAAACATTAGGGTTACTGTTGGGGTTAGAAGACCTAGATAATTATATGCAGAGAATGTGGTTAAATTACTCTGTTGATACTCCGCAATCCAAAACTAAGAGGAATTTTCGACACACGCCGCAGAAAGGTATCCTGTGTAACAGTTTCATGCCTTTTAATTCATTACTTTCATGAATGTGTGTATCCTATAAGCAAAACTGGCCTTTATCATGTGGTTGATGTGTTCAAGATCATTGGTCAATTGGTACTTACTGGTGCTTAATGTTTAACTTTACCAAGATTTCTTTGGAAAATATTACTTTTCACTACTGTTAGTCTACTTAACTGTGACAGGTTGCCTCAGGGTGACTAATATGCTCATTCACTGTGATAGAAGAGTCTTGACGCTCAGGAGATATCATTTCTGCTAGCAAGACTTGTTAACAAGTACCAGCAAACAAGATATTCTAAAAATGACCCTTGAATACAGAGAATATTTGTCAGGGATTTTTGATTTCATCAGATGCCACATTTGCAGGTTCTGAAACCTCGGTCAAATCCCGTTTCTGACTTGCCTTGTAACATTGTAAAAAAGGCAGAAAAGCCCCAGAAAAAATTTAAAATGAATGGTTCAGATACTCATGATAATCTCAACGCTCAGGAGATTTTTGAATGACATAGTTATCCTTCTATCACTCATTGAATCCCGAGTGAAACACAGGACTTCAAGCTTTGGAAATTTCACTAGCCGTAG
>OX235274.1:42250541-42635945 GCA_944472155.2 Trichobilharzia szidati
CCTACAAACGTGCATTTCTTGTTTATGTGTGCCTAGACTTAAGTTTTTTTCTTACCAATCAGCGTTATCTGCCTGTCTAGTTATGCCTTCCCCCCCTTCAACCTAATATCCAATGAGAGTTAAATAAAACTGTGCGTCACAACATGCAAACGATCACTTCAAGGCCACACGTGACTAAGTCATCTGATCGTCATAGGTTATGCACAAATAAACCAATCAAAATTATCTCTGTGTTATGACTGACCCAAACGTCTGTGGTTGGTCGATTCAGTGTTAAATTCTTTTCAATACATTCGTTTAATTTCGTCAGCTAGGTCTATGCTTTAATTGGTTTGGTTGTCAATTGCGTAATCCATTTAATTTTAGCGTAAAAAAATCTAGTGTATTGCTCATTGACGAAATATTTTCTGCATGTATATTTTCAACATACTGCATTAATTGTAAATTATTTAAAGCAATAAGTGTGCTTAATGTTCAGCTAATTGTTCAGAAATATTTTGTTTTCATTTTCTCTTAAACAGAGTAAGATTATTTTAAAATAATTTGTAGTGATTCAGTCTGACTTGGTGGTCAATGTAATCCAGGAAATACTCCAATAGCAACTACATATAGGGATTAATAAGAGGGAAAAATGCATTGACCAAGACAGACTGACTCGTCTTTTTTCATTTTTTGCCTTCCAAATGGAACAAAAGGCTTTAACTCCTTGTAATTTCAATAAATATGGTATTATCAAGTGTTGGTTTGCAGGGATTTGATTGGTTATAGGATTTCAACATGGGCTGACACTGGATAGAGAACCATTGCAAAACCAGCTGAGATTACTGAACAGGTATTTCATAATCAGTCATGTAGTCAATAAAATTCCTACAAACCAGGACTTGATAATTAATCTGATGCTCACTAGCAACTGGTCCTATACAGGAGGTTACCTGGGGTTAAGAGAACAGTTACTGATCCTGACTGGCGGCTGCGCTACACACATCGCGAATTGGCAGAAGTATGAATTCATGGACTGGTCATTGGATCGGGTCCCAGTGACTCAGTGCTCTAAGAACTATCCTCGAAACTGGGAGGTGCTGTGTTCGAACCGTGGTGGTGTATGTGCGCTGATGAAGAGTTTCAGAGTGGGACGAAACCGTTATCCAGTACTCCTTGACTGCTTTTCCAATGGTTCTCTAACTGATGCTAGCTCGTGATCAATCCTGTAGACATAATAGTAGTTCTGTTGTTGTCCTCACCTTCACTCTTTTCTAGGCTTACTACTGGGTAGGGGAAGTTCTGGAGTGCATCTGCCTGGAATGGAGACTTTACCTTCTTAGTGATTAGCGATAGACTAAAATTTAACAGAAAGTGTTGTTACATACTACTTTTTAATGAATGCATGGTTTGTTCTCTTCAATATATATTTATGAAATAACGATAGAAGTATGCAGCCGAGTCTATTAAATTTGTCGGGATATACTGAAACTAAGCTTTATTATTGTATGTTTTTAAGTAGCTAAATAATAATAAGTTTAATCGATCAGCAAGAGCTACTTTGTAGGGGGTTGGTTTGTTTCAAGTTTGACCAGGGATTGAAATGAGTTATAGAACCAGTAAAAGCCAGAGAGTACTGGATAGATGTTTTAGTTCTTGTGTTTAGGGCTCTTCAGCAGTACACACCCCATGACTCCCGCGCCAGGGATCGAACTCAGGACATTTGGACTACAAGGCCAGCTCGTTGACCATTCAATCAGTAGAATTGAATCCAGTCACCGGTCCATGAATTCTAACATCTGTCAATACGTGAAACTTGATAAGTCTGTACTATTTAAAGGAGAGGTATTCTGTACTTCCACGCAACCTAGCCTCTCTTCTGAGTACAAATAAATGATGTTTCCAATGAAATATATGGAAACTAAAAAAATTAGAACAAAACTTCAGTCTTCTACTGTTATATGAACTTCATTTTAGCTTTTTTAATGGCCAGAATATGAATCTAGACAAATTGTGTTTGGCGATTGCCAAAACTATTTACGTGTTAGGCTAAATAACTTATTTACACGACAGTTTACTCCCACTGCTGACCTGTAATCAGTACAATTAGGCTGACTAAGGAATATTCAAATTTAATTCACTAGTTCAAGTATTTTCAATTGTATCCTATGTATTTCAGCCATCAGTAGCTGAAGAGTCCTACACCAGGACGAAACACCTGCCCAGTACTTCATAGTTTTTAAATATTCTTTAACTGATATTGATTTGTAGGGAAATTTACAATGAATTTTAATGCAAATCTCTGGAAAACCTATCATGGAAAAGGTTCTATTAACAGTGAGGTTCTAGCACAAATTATGTCATTACGAATTGGTGCAAATTTTGTGTGGAAAAAAGCGTCTATTTTGTTTCCTCAATTAGTTCGTGCTTATCGTCAAAGTATATTTCTACGCTGAGCACAGCACTATATATAATGATAATATATGAAACTAAAGTCCCTAATTACTGAAAGACTAAAAGTAGTATGACTATTAGTCGATGAGAGTGAAAAAGAAAGAATTTATAAATCTTTTAAGTGATACCATGTGTTATGTAAGTGATGTATACCTTTAGAACATAATTTCCTTCTATACTGAATTCATCTATTTGATAAAAATATATAACACCGCCCTTTTCTTAATGCAACCTTGAACTTGTATTAACGTTATTGTTTGTGTTTGAAAGGGCTAGCAATTCACTAATCCCTTTATATGTTTACACACTATTCTGGATAGAATATAGAGCTTTAAGCCTAAGCTTTTGAAATTTCAATAGTGCTGGTGTTTTATAATCATCCATGATTCTTTTTTACGGCGATAGGTTTGCTAATTTCGAGCCCAAGTTTCCCAGTTTACCGGACTTACTGCCGTCTAAGTGAGGTTTACAAGTATATCGGCTGGGGATCGATCCCCGAATCACGTGAGTGGTTGGCAAGCATTTTGTGCAAAGGTGAATTACTGACGCATAAGGTGAGATGAAACTATCATTATCTCATGCTCAAATGTATTAAATACTATGAGCACAGATTAATCTTATTGCACAACATATACATGTGTGCGTCAGTGGCACTGTGGTTGAATGCTCATCGACCACGCCTCATGTGGTCCGTGGTTCGATCCCCAGCCACCGACGCACTCCTTTATCTCGCTCGCTAAGCCAGTAATAAGACTGGTAAAGACGGAAGATTGGACATGCGGTTATCAACTTCATCCAGTAAAAATAAACATCACTGCTACCGAAACTTCAGGTCTCTATCTTGAAGCCCTATGTATTCCACTGGGGACGTGAAGGAATAAAAAATAAAACAACATATACATGCAGACACACACTTGTAGACATGGAAGGATCTACACAATCAATTCATGAGAGTTAAGGGAAACTCGAAAATACTGATAGTTAAACTAATTAAAGTAAAATAACCACTAAGTTGGGTATGAGAACAATTGTACTCCTATGGATAACACTGACTAGCGATTGTGCTATATGTCACAAACTGGTAGAAGTTAGGATTCATCAGCCGCTGAATTCTGTTTCAGTAGCTGAATGGTCGTTTCCAATTAATCTCATCACCTAGAAATTATGATAGGAACTTTGGCGGGAAACGAATGAACCAACCAATCAATAACCTATCGCCCAACAAATATGGGAAAGAAAAAAAATAAAGGATATGGCTTGACTAAAATGTTGAGGAAACTGCTGAGTGATATCACGTGCCATGAATCCCTCCCCTCAGCTAAGTGGAACCCAAGTGGGAAACGAAGAGGTGGGTGTTAATATATATGTGTAAAACTTGGGCACTGTGATAGTAAGTAATTCCATATTAGTTTGCTTATTAGATATATCACACAGTGAGTGAAGCAGTATCGTCATTTACTGGATAACACAGTTTCGAGCACAATTTATTGCGGTTCATAATCATATCAGTTATAATCACACGACTTCGAAACTTGAGTTATATAGTCTTCTTTGTTCTCCCCTATTTGTCGTCGTAGGGGTAGTAGAATATTCCAGATGTCTGGGTGGACAGGCGTTGAATCACTTGTACAGAACATATTTTCAGTCGATTCGATAAATAAAACTGCCGTTATCAACCTCTCTCTCCACCCTGCTGTTACGTTAGATTTTAAAACTGTCATCTTACCCCGCCATCCTACTGTATAGTTGTGTGTAACTGCATATAATGAGTGGTATAGCTGAACTGTTCTCCAGATTTCTTATCTTATGCGACCCAACTAATCTAGATTTTGCTAGGTTTTTATTCTTCGCTAGTCTGATTGCACCTGTTCTACTACTTTGACTTACGTATTTGACCTGAAGGACCGTGGGTGACGTGGAGGAAATCCTGCGGGAGGGAAGAGAAGGCCAACAGTGAAGGATAGATAGCACAACCAAATGACGTTGGACCGGCTAGTCAGATTGCTCAGCATTACAAACGATTGCTTCTCATAATCTTCACTCTGATTCAGGGTTACGGTTAAGGTCAGGGTGAAGCTTTTTTGCAACGAAGATCAAAATTAGTGGATCCTACAACTTGTACTCATAAAGATTCTGGTTTATTTACTACAGCTACTCCTAAGTAGAACTGAGGCCTCTTTTTGCAGAATATTACAGACATAAACCCTTTATTATTCATTTTTGTTATACGTATATCAAATAAACATACATTTTTAATACTATAAATGGCATTTTTACGTGGAAGCATGTGATTGGTTGGTTCAAGGTCATTTGACCATGATACTTATGCTTTACTATTGCCAAAAGAAGCCATCGGGAAATAACGGAGCCAGTTAAAAAGGTGAGGTATTTCAGAGAAGAAAAATGAAATAGAAGTGTACTGCTGACGTTCTAAATGACAATTACGTATAACACAGTGTGGAATTCTTCATCACTACGTACAATATTGCATCTGATTTATCCAAAAACAGCAAAAACAAAAACTAAAAATAATATTACAAGGTACACGTAACCATTTAATTCAATTTTAGATTTTTCCCGTCGATCGATTAGACCGAAGTGCTCGGCCTCACTTTGACATGTTTGCCTCTTGTGCAGATGCTTCGACGATGTTTATGCATTTAATTAGAAAAAGTTAATTGGTAGATGGTGACTAGCAGTGGAATCCACCAGGATGCGCATTTCGCCGATGTTCATGAATTAAATAATTAATATGACCTGTTGCACAAGAGGTGGCTGTCATGGCCAAAGTGGTTTAGTGGATGACGCTTTGGCGTTTGAAACTATGGGCACTGGGAACAATATGACTCACTGCGAAATGCACGTACATCCGGTTGACGAGTCCCAAATAGGACGAAATGTGCATTCTGGATCCCAGTGCTAGTCACTATCCACCATTCCATGTGTATCCATTATTGATAGTAACAGCATTTGGTATTAGCAGTGATAATAAAACCAAAAATGTACACAGTGTAAAAATGATAATAATAATAACAAGTGAAAAAGTGTCACCATAGATTACAAATAGTCCAAATAATAAAAGAGCCGATTATTTTGCCAGTTGCATAGTTAGTCATAGGTTTTTATCTTTCTCACACAGGTCGCTGGCCAAATAGAGTTTCATTGAATTTTTCTCCTTACTTGTACGCGCGTATAATTGCGCTTGCAGTGACTTCTTACCCCACCTGATGAGATACAAGTCGAATAGAGTTGACAATGGGAGGGTGTTGAGTGTCGGACAATACGGATTTGGACAATTTCTCACATAAGTTCAGGTGTTTACCGGCTATTATAGTAACGAGCCGACTTAGTGACTCACCACTTGGCCTACTGACAATCTTTAATATCATTCTAAAACTGATATAGTCCTTTTTCAGTAGCCCAGAAAAGACCAAGTGGTGGGGGAGCAGTGTAGAGTACAATAGTTAACAAACTGTAAAAGCAGAGGTTGAGTGATTCCAGTTTGTCTTATTCATGGGCTGATCAAGTAGGTTCAGAGGATAGAACTATTCCAAGGTATTTTATGCTTGACTTACTCCTTATTTCAGTGTCCTTCATTCTCTTCAAGCATCTTGTGAACAGACCAATTCGTGTAGACCACGTTTATGCTTGAAGGTAAAGTTAACTGTGTGACATTTAGAACGAATTAATCTAAGGCCACTGATTGATGTCCGGCAAAAAGTTTGGAATAGTCAGATCGGGACGTAACTGGTAACGAGACAGTCAGATCATCAGCATATTTAACAAAGTTGATTTCAAGTCGACAGCCTGTTTGATTGTTGGGCTACCTAAACTTTCATTTAAATAATGTATCTAATAACATATGTATATATATAGAAGTTAATTGGTGAATGATGACTTGTAGTGGAATCCAGGATGCACATTTCGTCCTATTTAGGACTTGTCAATCGGATGTACCTGCATTCCACAATGAGTGATGATGTTCCCACCGAGGCTCAAACCCAGTGCCTATAGTTTCAAACACAAAAGCTTTATCCACTAGACCACTTGGGTCAGGAGAGCCACCTCCTGTTTGTGGGAACATCATCACTCACTGCGGAATGCAGGCATATCCAGATGACGAGTCCCAAATAGGACGAAATGATCATCCTAGATCCCCCACTGCTAGTCACCATCTACCAATTAACTTCTTCTAATTAAATGCCCAGACATTGTCGAAGCATCTGCACAAGAAGGCGACATATCAACCTGAGACCGAGCACTTCGGTCTAGTCGATCGACAGGAAAATCTAAAGTTGAATTAAAAAATATGTATATAAATGTTTTTGTGAATTTAATATAACTGCCTAACTAATATAACTCATTCCTTGATTAACAGACATAAAATAGAGGCAATGATAAGAAATATATATTGTTATTATGAAACAACTGACAGATAAAGTTTGAGGTGTTTGGATTAATAATGGTGGATACTCCCCGACTGGGGCTTATGATATAAACAAGCCTAAAATAGAAAAGATTAGAAAGTATATCATCTTAGAAGTAACCTGAACTTTTGTTAAATTTAATTAACTAATTGTACTATCGAAATCTTTGTCAACAATACTGGGTCAGTCAGTCAGATAATCAGTCCTACATATACTGACAAGTTTGACACTGATTACTTATTCTACTCAACATCATCTAACATTTTGTTTTGGTGTGATTAGATTTCCAAAATGAAATTCATATATAGCGATTCATTCTCTCTCTAGGGTTATCTACAATTTAATATGTAAATATATATATACTCTTTTCGATAACTTCATCATTAGGCTCTACAGTTATATATCTATAACAGTGAATGAACGAATTAGTGCCATGAACAACATTAATGCTGTTTAAATAACATCGAATCAATAATATTGATAGATTACAGTTCAACAGCATCAACATAACAATAAACTGAATGTCAGAAAGGCAAATTAGGAAAGATCATAATACAAATTCATGAATTTATAGTCTCTACTGAAGGCCTTCTAGGGCAGTAGTAGGGGCTGGACTTGCTTCTTTTGAACACAGAGCACTGGTTGTTTGGGGCGAATTGCAATAGCTTCTACTGTTTGGAGCATGCGGTGCTTCGATGATTTTGGCAATTGATTAGGCACCCGGTAGATAATGAAAGAGAAGGATTCTTCTAAGCTGGCTGGCTTTGTGACAGGTCGGTTTGAACCAGATGGTCCAATATCGAACTGTTAATAGTTTTAACTACACCTTTACTTAGTCATAGCGGGAGATGTTCTTGCAGCGAGCACGAAAAATCAAGTTCCTAGTGCAACGGCCTATATAACTCGCTCCACCACAAGCTCATTTGAATTGGTAGATACAATTTGAAGTGGCTAGCTAGTCTAGGTACTTCATCTTTCAGTCGAGGTAGCACCGTCGGTCGTGTAGAGAATAATACGTGTAGTTCGCCAGCATTAAAAGTTCTTTGAACTGATTTTATTAATTTCCTCGTAATTATCTCACTTGGTATATCGCCCTTGAATTGTAGTCGTACATAAAGTGGCTTCTTGTTTACAGATAGTAAGTAGTCCTTTTCCGCTTTCTTTGTGCGTCGGTGGCACAGTGGTTAGGACTCTCGCCGACCATGCATATGGTCCGGGGTTCGATCCCCTGCCGACGCACACCCGATATCTATGTTCGGCCTGCAAAATTTGGGCTACCGATATCCATACTGAAAATTCCATACTTGTATTGTAAATACGGTGTGGCATCAAGCTGTAATCAAAAAAAGTAAAATAAAATAAAAAAAAGTAGGAATAAAAGTTATCGCAAGGTGTTTTCGCGCCTACGGTACAGCAGATGGTGCAACATATATTGCATTCCTATAAAGAGCAAAATCGATAAAGAAAACCTTTTAAACAGCCTACACATAACATTTGGAATGATTCAACACGCATTAAAAAATCACATAAGATTGTGCACAACATAAAGTTACTCTGGAACCTGCTTAAAACTTGGGCTATCAAAAAACCTCCATCACAATATATTGCATATAATTTCCCTTATTCAGTTTATTTAAATCTATTAAAATATGTAATTAAATTTTAGATTTTTCCTGTCGATTGATTGGACTGAAGTGCTCGGTCTCAGGTTGACATACCGGCTTCTTGTGCAGATGGTTCGAAGATGTCTGCGCAAGTAATTAGAAGTTAATTGGTGGATTGTGACTCATCAGACGACAAATCCCAAATAGGATGAAATGAGCATTGTAGATTACACTGTTAGTCACCATCCACCAATTAACTAGTAAAATATGGCCTGTAATAGTATTGTTTATTCTGACGAGTATTCGGAAGTTTGTGCTAAACTTGTGGTAAAGCATTATCCTCGACGTCAGCTTATCTTAATACATAAAATGACTGTTCCTGAGTGGTGTCCTTAGTTCGTAAAATGTACTTCTGAACTTTTAATAGTTGACATTCAACCAAGTGTCGTTGATTTCTTGAAGGAGACAAAGAAGAGATATCGTCATACTGGATTGGTTTGGTAATCAGGTCAGATGGAACCGTGGTACACTACCTACTGTCAGTCAATCTTTTTTTGAAGATACTGGAAGTCAAGAAAATATCATGCAATGCACTCTGCTGACATTTCTGTACATTATGTAAAGATTGTTCAGAATAAAGCTTTTATTGTTAATATTATTATTGTAATAGGGAAATTCAAGCTTAAAATCGACCGCTTTTCTCCCATCTCCTATCGAGTTGGCAAAAATGAAAGCGAGGTAAAAATTTCTATTGATGGCTGCTTATTATACTCACCCTTGATTTACTGTCCATCTAATATCATCATCACAAACAATGTACACCATGATGGCGAGCTACCTAGAATGGTGGCCACATTACAACTTGACTGATAGAATTCAGTCTGCACCAAAGAGAGGACTAGACGCATCACAATAGTTACTAGTGTCAAATCAAAATATCCACTACAGTCCTACAGGAGGTCAATCGCGAGCCCGAATAGCTCAGTGGTAACGTCTCTGACTGCAGCATTCACTAGGTGACACGGGTTCGAATCTCAGAAGGGATATGAGTTCCTTCAAGGTTGCAGATACGCCTTGCTGACGTGTACCAACTAGCACGAAACCTAGGTCCAAGGCTTCCTTCCGATTGCCTCCAACCATCTAATATCATCATCTTCTATTATGCTGAATTCCTGGGCTGTTTTTAATTTAGAAGGATAAGAGCAAAGCAATCTTTGCTCACAGTTTCCTTCTCATCCATTATTCTAAAAATGAAATAGTGAGAGTAATGCTAACAATAATAATAATAATTTTTCTATAGTTGGTTTGTAAGGATTAGTTTTGTTTTTACGAGTGGATCACGGATTGACATCAGTTAGAGAACCACTGAAAACTACATAGTACCAGATAACTGTTTCGCGCTACTTCGTTCGAGCTCTTCACCGGCGTACACACATGATCCCCCTGGGATTGAACCCAGGCTCTGAAGGCGATGGGGCGAATCTTCGACTATCCAGCTACTGGGAAGGAATCTAATGGTCCATGAATTCTATCTATGTGTCAGTCAGAGATTTCTAGCTTCCCCCACTGGCCTATGTCCTCAGAGAAGGATAACCAGTAGGGTTCACCAGGTTAGGTGTAATAGAAGGCAACGCTCACCGATGTCAACAAGCTTTTTTAGCAACCTGATGGGCCTAGGTTCGACCCAGTGGGGGAAGGAGGTTCGTGGATATGTACTGATGAAGAGTCTTGAAGAATAAGGACGAAACAGCTATCCACTACTCGCTCATTTTAAATGGTTCTTCAAACCGACATCAATCTGTGATCAAACCTACAAACCAGCACTTGAACTGTTAATATTATGTAGACGAACTAGAATGACTATGCAGCTGAAACTCCGATTGTCAGCAAAAAATGAAAATTAAGAGAGAAATCTGGTTGATCTTCTCTAGGTATAGTAATTTCTTTATTCAAGCCATTCATATCTTAAACTTTTATAAAACATTTGTGAACTGTTAGACTTCTTAATGAGACTAGTGCTGATGACTTTATCAAGCATGATAATGAAATATTCACAGTCAAATAATAAAGCTAAGACACTTTGATTGGACAGCCCAGTCCTCTGCTTGGTGCACAATGAATTCAATGAGTCAAGTTTGCAATGTGGCCACCATCAAGCTAGGTGGCTCACCATCACAGTACACTCTGTATTGTTGTTACTAGATGGTTAAAAACAATCTACAGAAAGCCTTGTCTGACCTAGGTTTCGTGCTTGTTGACACTCACGAGTAGTCATCAAGGCTTTGTTTGCAATCATGAAGGAAGTTATATCCCATCTAGGATTCGAACCCATGTCATTTGACTGATAGAATTCAGTCTGCAGTAAACGAAGCACTAGACACATCACACTAGTTACCAGTGTACAATCAAAGTATCTAAAACAGTCCTACAGGAGATTAATCTCCAGCCCAGATAACTTAGAGGTAACGTCTCTAACTGCAGCACTGGATGATAAGGGTTCAAATCACAGTAGGGACTTGAGTACCTTCAAGACTGATGATGAGTGCCAATTAGCACGAAACCTAGGTCGAAAGCTTCCTAGCTATAGTCTCCAACCATCTAATATTAAAGCTAGGAAGAAACCATACATATTTCATTCTAAACCTGAGCTAGAGTTTTCCCGCCATTATTTCATTGATTAGAGGAATAGAATTCATTCTCACTACTTCTAAATACTTAATGAAACAAACACTAAAAATACCAATTATTTCAGAGCAATAATTTTATATATACAGTTCAGAGACTTGGAGCTGTCGTCTTGGAAAGTATTTCCAGCAGGCCACTACAGACTTTCTTCAACAGCTGCCTTCAGTTCATCGACAGTGAAGATCAGATAGTTGGCCAGGAAGAATCAGCAACAAGAAATTCTGTCACTGCGACGCATATGCTGGAAAAAAAGAAGATCTGGAGAAGGATTGAACACAATCTGAGAAGACCGTTGAGTGATACCACGCTCCAGAAGGACTGTCAGATGGAAGCCCGAAATGGGATACGATAAGTTGGGCGTGGGTCTCAGGCTGACATGGAGCAGATCGTATGATGAGGGAATAAAAGCCTATGGTTGATCTTGGAACCAATTAAAGAGGACTATAGAAAACAGAGTGAAATGGGGATGCGCTGCTGAAGCCCGATATTCCACTCGGAACGCAAGGGAATAGTTATAACATTATAACAGATAAAATTAAATTGTCATAAAGTGGGCTCGAGTAGAGTACAAGTGTGCGTCGGTGGCACATCGGTTCGGGGGCCAATCCCCTGTGTTTACCTCTCTTAGCCGGTAATAAGACTTGTAAAGAGGGAAAGTTGGGCATGAGGCTAACAACCCCATCCCGTAAAAGCCATAAATACCACTACTACCGAAACTTCAAAGCTCTAGACTGAAGCCCTATGTTCCACTGGGAACGTCAAGGATAAAAAAAAGAGTACCATCGAAACTAAGGCGTACTAGACAGCTATTTCGTGTACATTGGTGAATATTCCTCAGTTTCAATACCACAGACCCATTCAGGACAGAAATAAGGTCTATCAGGTGACAGTGTGACAAGATATAGTGTTGGAAAGCTTCCGGAGATTGCTAACTAGATAATTAGGTATCTCCATTCTATCCTTGCTTTCGCTAACTTACACCATCTCTGGTGTAGGCGTGACATCCGACTATCAACCAAGGGACATGTGTACTGCTCAGCAGTTCGCCCCGTCCTTTTCTATGGCTCTGAAACATGGCCAATACGAGTTGAAGACATGAAAAGGTTGACTGCTTTTGATCACAGATGTCTACAATCTCTTTCTCACATTAGTTGGTATGATAAGGTAAGTAATGTTGACGTTAAGCATAGAGTGTTGAGCAAAGGGGGAAAATCAATCGACAAGGCTATTAAGTTAAATAGATTGAGGTGGCTAGGTCACGTGCTGCGCATGCCTAACCATCGCCTCCCCCGACGGACGGGCATTACTAGCTGATATAGGTGCAGGTTAGAAAAGAGTAAGTGGTGGCCAAACAAAAACATGGCCTCATCAATCCATGAAATCCTTGACAGTTAAACTCAGTCAGGTAGAGAGATTCAGACTTCCGGGTTGTGGACCTCGGCACCCTAAGAATCAATGGCTGGAGACAATAGGTGACATGGCTCAAAATCGTTGTCAATGGCTTACGCAGATGCATTCAGTCTCTGTAATCTTTCATATTCCTTTCTACCATTACTCATTCTGTTTCACTCTTATACTTGTCCAAACTCTATTGATTCTCTTCACTCATTTTCTTGTCTACCTTTGTGTGCTATTTGGAACGTGTCAACTCGAACTACTGCACTTCGGTGCCAAGTTCTATGTTGAATCCAGACAGACAGACCATTCCATCCAGTACCACATGTAGGTATCTGCCTTCATGTTTTACTTGATGGATCAGAACTTTACGAATTCATGAATGAATTAAGTCATTCCTATGCGTTCCGAGTGGAACACACGACTTCAAGCTTCAGCCTTGAGATTTCAGTAACAGTGTGGTGTTCTGTTTTACGGAATGGGGTGACTAGCCCTACGTTGAACCTTCCCTCCTTTCCGGACTTACTACCGGCTAGATGAGGTTCAGGAGTGCGTCGATCAGGAGTCGAATCCCGACCAAGTGAGTGGTTGACAGATATCCTACTCCTGAGTCACCGATGCAAGAATGAATCATGGATAGTTATTATTACTATTATTATTTGGCCATTTTAATCATTTTTACTACAGACATTATGGAACCACCACTCAGTCTGGATATTGTCTAAACACAAACCATTGAATCAACAACACCCATTTTCTGGACATTTGACACCAGATTATCAGCCACCCTGTGTGTGTGTGTATTTAGACAATAGACAGAGTCATCCCCTTTCAATATAAGAAACAGACAAATAAACAAATAGAAAGCACACATAAACTGAGAGAAACACACACACAGATACAAGCACACAGCAAACAATATTGTCTGATATATATATAGACACAATAATAAGCTGTTGAACAATGAAAAAGCAGCATTATTGAACCAATGACCTTCACCCTACTTGACCTAATTTATGGCGTGATCTATATTTTTTCTGACAATGAATTTCATCAGCAATGATGAAATCATTTCACGACATAAATTCTCATGACTACAACTATATGTATGATTTCTTTAGAAATGATTTAGGCAGTAAGTAGTTGAAAGAATTTCTTTATATAGTTTATAATCTCTAGCCAAAAAAAGGCTTGAACAAAACTAATTTGCGCCATCAATCGATGTGTTACATAGAAAGGCTTTGAAAAAACTAAGAAGCACTAGAAAAGAGCTGTCCTAACCTCATCTTCATCCATGATTTTTTATCCGAATAAAGAAATCCAAGTCCAGTAGATTGTTGGAGGCAATCGGCAGGAAGCCTTGGAATTAGAATTTATTTGACGGATGGCAACTAGCAGTGGAATCCAGGATGCAAAAGTGGTCTAGTGGATAACGCTTTGGCGTTTGAAACTATGAGCACTGCTTTCGAGCCTCGGTGGGAACATCACTGACTGCGGAATGCAGGTACGAGTTACAAATAGGACGAAATGTGCATCCTGGATAACACTGCTAGTCACCACCCACCAATTAGCTTTTCAATAAAGTTTAAATCCTCATGTAATCTATCTTCAGAAGAATATTACTGTGTTTAGAAGGGTGCTGAAGTATACTCAGAATTACAATCAAAGCCAATGAATTTGTTCTCCATTTACGAGTTCATTTAATTGTTTATTTGCATTTTAAAAGAGATTAACTTCCCTAGGGAATTTGATTTAACCCCTAAAGTTAATTGACTTTATATCTTTCTAGAGTGTATTTGTAATCATTTTCCATAGGACTTCTTATATAAACTATTTAAAGTTTGAACAGAGGACTAATGGGTTCGTTACTGTTTAAAATATAAATGCACTTAAAACATAACATTGTGTTTATTCATTTCCATTCCAATCTTTTCCTTTGATTGATTCGACCAAAGTGTTCTACCTCTGTTGACGTCTCGTCTGCCTGTGCTGATGCTTCAAAAATGTCGAAGGATTTAACCTGAAGTAGTTTGGTGGGTGGTGACTAGCAGTGGGGAAATCCAGGATGCTCATTTCGTCCTATTTGAGACTCGTCATCTGGATGTACCTACACTCCGGAGTGAACGAGTGATGGTGTTCTCGCTGAGACTCAAACCCAGTACCCATTGTGTCTAAAGCCAAAGGGTTATCCATCAGACCACTTGGGCTAGGAGGGTCACCTCTTGTGCAATAATAATAAGTAATAATTGATACCCACTGCACAAGAAGCGGCTCTCGTGGACCAAGTGGCCTAGTGGCTAACGCCTTGAGGTTCGAAACAATGGATACTACGTCTGACCTTCAGTGGGGACACCATCACTTGGTCACTGGGGAACGCAGGTACATCCAGGATGAAATGCGCATCCTGATGGATTCCACTGCTAATCACCATCCACCAAACTGCTTTAGTATCGTGTTTGTTTACTCATAGTAAGGAATGTGAATAAAGCCTATTTCTACTGATTTATTAATCTACGTTCAGTGTAGTCAGTTACTTGTCCCCAGTCCCCTGCAGTCATTCTAATAATCAACAATCTACCGGTTCTATATGAATACCTGAAGTCTTTGTTGGTGAGACACTAGAAACAAATATGCATGTGAGAATGGTTGTATAATGTTAGATCAATTTTACTTGCTCAACTGGCTGACTGATCTGAATGTAACATCGGACTTGGATTTCTTTGATCGGACACTAATCAGTGACTAGTGTAATGTGTCTAGTCCTATCTTCGGTGCAGACAGAATCCTTTCAATCACGTCTGCAGTGTGGCCACCATTCAAGGTAGCTTGACATCACGGTGCACATTGATTTGATGTTATTATATGGTTGGAGGCAATCAGCAGGAAACCCAGCTGGACCTAGGTTTCGTGCTAGTTGGTACTCACCTGTCAGTAGGGCGTATCTGCAACGTTGAAGGGACATGAGTTCCTTCCAGGAAATGTGCTCTTGTTAGTAGTATATTTGAGTAAAATAAAAAGGTCAAGATTATCCAAAGAAAAAGATCTAGAACTTATCTACCGAATATGGTTATATTACAAACTCAAAGAATGTGCGTATTGACAGTACAACAGAAGAGGACAAACTGGCGTTGGAGCCAGTCTACATATATATTTACACATTAAAACGTAGTCTGGAAACACTGGAATTTACAATACAACTATATCATTCTGTGTTATATCTAAAAATAAAAAACTTATGTAATCTAAAATCAGCTGTTTTCATTTTGTAAAGATACTATAAACTAAACTTTCAATTTCATTCAACTCTTCTTTCCAAGGAATTCATGACTCATCAGGTAAATATTTCTTTTGTATTTACAACACAATAATTCACGCCTACTTATAATGCATCATAGTTATAGTGTACATTTATATTCTTGAATTAAAATAGCCGGTAAAATAAATGAGTTCATTAATGAGATAATTAAAACAAAAATGTTGAATTATTATCGGACCATTTACTTTGAATCTGTGTGTGAGTGTGAGTGGGTGGGTGGGTGCATGCTTCCTTTCTACTATTATTATTACTATTGAAGTATTTGTTTTGTACGGAGTTAGTTTGATTGCATGGAGGATTTCATCATGACCTGACATCAGTTAGAGAATCACTGGAAAACCTGGGGCTACTGGACAGCTGTTTCGTCCTAATTTGGGATTCTTCAGCAATTACTACTCAAATAAAATATCATCACGACGAATCACTGTCAAATATTATTTCACTAGCAGTAGCAAATTCTTTCACTTTTTTATTAACAAAACCACATGCTGTGTGCATAATCGAGTCAAAAAAACAGTTAACATCTTTATAAAACTTTCACTAGGAAATCCATAGACAGTCATTTGGTCAAGTTAGTTTTTTGCTTGTTGCGTTAATCAATTTTGTTACATTGAAATGTTTAGCATCATTTGACATGTCGGCTTCTAATATGGACACTCTGATGATATCTGAGGATTAACAATGATGTTATTTTGGTTGTTGGCGACTGACAGATGAATTAAGGATGATGATTTGCTTCTTATTTGAGGCTCGAAGCCAACAGTCATCGTTTCATCAAATGCTGAGATGTCATCCAGTAGACCATTTGGGTCGCCCAGCGAATAAAGCTTTAGAGTTTTCAGCGACAGTTGCTAGGTTCCAGTTTCAGAGGGAGCAACATCACACGAGCTGACGACTTTCAAATAGGACTAAAATGTACATCCTGGATTCAAGCTTTAGTCACAATCTACCATATAACATTTAAAGACAGATAGTTAATCGATGAATACAGTGGGATATGAAATCGAAAATCCTGATCGATTCAGTGTGTGTGTGTATGGGTGCATATTTTTCACCCTTATTTTAAGCATGAATTAAGCATCTACATGGTCATAAAATCGATATTAGCAAGTGAATTATTCAGAATTAATGATTTCCGCTTCATCCTAGTATGATACTCCTCAGTAATAAGTGATCATTACCATGTAAAAGATCGATAAAGGCAGTCATCATCTGGTTTTCCTTATTCCTTCGCGTTCCACATGCAGCACAGGGCTTCAATCTTGAGTCCTGGAGTGTTGCCAACAATAGTGGACTTGCTAGCCTAAATCCTAACATTCCGTCTTTATCTTGCTTGCTACCGGCTACCTGAGGCTTAGGAATACATAGGTCGAGGACCGGACCCAGACCACTTGCGTAGTTGGCAAGTACTACACCAATGAACCACTACTTTCACCAGTCTACGCTATTTATTTCAGAATAATTTCTGTTCTCAGAAAAAATGTTTTATTCTCAAGAACTAACTAACTAACTAACCAACTAACTAACCAACTAACTAACTAACTAACTAACTAACTAACTAACTAACTAACTAACTAACTAACTAACTAACTAACTAACTAACTAACTAACTAACTAACTAACTAACTAACTAACTAACTAACTAACTAACTAACTAACTAACTAACTAACTAACTAACTAACTAACTAACTAACTAACTAACTAACTAACTAACTAACTAACTAACTAACTAACTAACTAACTAACTAACTAACTAACTAACTAACTAACTAACTAACTAACTAACTAACTAACTAACTAACTAACTAACTAACTAACTAACTAACTAACTAACTAACTAACTAACTAACTAACTAACTAACTAACTAACTAACTAACTAACTAACTAACTAACTAACTATTGTCATATTTGATGGCTTACTTACGTTATGATATTGACATTAATGCATTAACCTGTTTATTGCAATAAGAATGCTAAGTAGATAAAATATACGTGAGTGTGCATTGATCATAGAGATTAATTACTTTCTGTGTTTCTTTTTTCATCAAACCACGCAAAAATCATAATTTCATCATTTCGCACCATAATACTTTCAGATTACTAAAAATATTTTAGATATGATGATAACACACGATTCTATTTGAATGTTTCTTTTATCAGTTCACAGAAGTTCAGCATTTCTTAATTTTGTAAACAAAAAATACAGAAAATTTCTTAAAACTATTAAGATTTCATCATGCGAGGGAAAAAGTAATCTCTAGATGTTTTCTCCTATAGTTTACTAAATTGAGCGAAAGATATTCATTAATCCAGAGAACATTGGTCAACGACAATTGGCACAGATGGTGATGTGTAAGCCAGCTGGCATCGGGAAAGCAAAAAGTGCCTTCATCACTTTGAAATCAATGTGGAAATTTTCAGCGCCCAGCATATGGAATAAGATCCGTATTTTTTCAACACTAATATCAGTTCAGTGTGTTCTGTATGCTTCATAAACTTGGTAAGTGTGTCATGAAAAGCATTTCCAACAGCCTACTGAAGACTTTCATCTTCAGCTGCCCTCTCAGAAGGCTCGTCGGAGAGGATAAGCAACAATGAAACTCTGGCAGTATAACAAACGCACTGGATACAGAACTCCGACCAGAACAAGCTGGATTCAGGAAACGCAAATCATGTCCTGGCCAAATTGCAACTCTACGCATCATCATCGAACAAAGCATGGAATGGCAATCAAACCTCTACCTCAACTTTATAGACTTTGAGAAGGCCTTCGACAGCGTTGACTGCAAAGTAATTTGGAAACGACTCAAGTACTACGGCATAACCTAAATATTCATCAACCTTATTCAACAGCTGTACGACAACGGCACATGTCAAGTGATCCACAACGGAAAACTCAGCGAGGCGTTTGGAGTAAACACAGGAGTCAGACAAGGGTGCTTATTATCACCAATGATATTCCTAATTGTGGTGGACTGGATTATGCGTCAGAGAGTGGGAAACGAGAAGACAGGGATATCCTGGACCGACGTGAAGAATATAGAAGACCTGGATTTCGCGCGTGGATGATTTATGTTTGATGTCACACAAAATCGATGACTTACAAGCGAAAACCGACAAACTGGTAGAAGAAGCAGCTGGAGAAGACAGGACTCCAGGTGAACATAGACAAGACGGAGGTTATGAAAATAACCAACCAACAACAACAGCAGCAGCAACATCCAGTGCCAATCACCATCAACGGGAGGGATTTGAAAGAGGTTACTTCTTTCACTTATCTAGGGAGCATTGTCTCAACCACAGGAGGAACGGACGAGGATGTCAAATCGAGAATCGGGAAGGCTAGAAACACATTCATCAACCTGAAACCAATCTGGAAATCTTCGTCACTCAACTCAGCATCAACAACAAAATTCGGATTTTCAATACAAACGTCAAGTCAGTCAGTTCTTCTATACGGATCGGAAACGTGGCGGGTCACAAAGAATATTTCCAACAGCCTGTTGCAGACCTTTATCAACAACTGTCTTCGTTCTATACTCAAGATCAGATGGCCGGTCGGAAAGAATCACTAACAAGAAGCTATGGAAACAAACAAAACAAGAACCAATCGCCCAACAAATATTCAGGAGAAAGTAAAGATGGATTGGACACTTGCTGAGGAGGCCGCTGGGTGATATCGCGCGTGAGGCCAGTGCTCGAGTGGAACCCGAAAGGGAAGCGGCGAGTTGGTCGTCAGTGCAAGGGTGACATGGAGGAGATCGTGTGAAGAGGAGTTAAAACAGTATGGATTAACATGGATGCAAGTGAAAAGTACAGCAGAAGACAGAAGCAAGTGAAGTGAAGTAGTTTAAACCCTATGTTCCACTAGGAACCCAAGGGAACAATAATAATAATACAACAAACCAAAAAAGAAGCCAAATAAACTCTCGTCCAGTAAATATTCAGAAGAAAGTGTAGACGGATTAGAAATACTCTGAGGAGACCTCTGGGTAGCATTACTTGCCAGGTCCCTGATTGGTACCGGCATGAGAAAAGATGGGTTTGGCAAGGATTCAAGGGTGACATGGAGATCTTTTTGGGGAAGGGATGATAGCTTGTGAGCAATCGTAGAGCCAGCTAAACAGGACTGCAGAGAAGAGAGTGAAACAGAGATGTACTCTTGAAGCCCTATTTTCCATGCACAACCCCAGCGAATAATAACATCATATAACAATACGATTATATTATTATCATTGTTTCCTTTAGTTCCTAGAGGAACAAAGGACTTCAGCAGCACGTCTCCATTGAGTTCGGTTCCCTGCCAACGTTTTCACCTGGCTCCACGTCTACCCACACGCTTTCATCTCCTTTTCATATCACCTCCTCCAAGTCACCCTTGCACTGACGATCAACTCGCCGCTTCCCTTCCGGGTTCCACTCGATCAATGGTTTGTCTAGTGATGTCACTTGATGGTTTCCTAAGAGTATGGCCAGCCAATCCATCTCCATTTCTTTCTGCCTATTTGTTTCACAGTCGGTTCTTGCTGGGTTGGTTCGCCCCCAGAGATCCCTCCCTGTTGCTGATCTTTTCTGACCGGCCATCTGATCTTGAGTAGTGAGCGAAGACAACTGTTAATGAAGGTCTGTAGTTTGTTTGATGTGCTCTTTATGACGCGCAGTGCAAGTCTCTGATCCGTATAGTGAGTAGCACTGACTTCACAATGGAATTGAAAATCCGGATCATATTTTTGATGCTGAGTGCTGTTGACCTCCACACAGACTTGAGAGTAGTGAAAGCTTGTCTTGCTTTTCCGATTCTTGCTTTGATATCCTTGTCAGTTCCACCTGTAGTTGAAACGATGCTTCCAAGGTAGGTGAGAGAGGTTGTTTCTTTCAGGTTCCTCCCATTTATGCTGATTGTTGTCAGTTGTTGTTGATGCTGTTGGTGGTGTTGCCCAGGAATCTTCATCACCTCTGTTTTCTCTATGTTCACCTGAAGTCCTTCCTGTATTCGATGCTTCTTCTGCCAACTTGTTGCTTTTCATTTGCATATCTTCCAGTTTGTGGGAAATCAGACATATATCATCGGCGAAGTGAAGATCCTCTAAGTTTTTTGTGTGAGTCCATTTTATGCCTGTTTCCTCATTGCCCGCTGTTTGTCGCATTATCCAGTCTACTGCAATCAAGAAAATCATTGGCGATAGTAGGCAGCCTTTTAAATATCAAGTATCAAATGGCATACACAGAATAATTCGCAAGGTATATAGATGTTGCAATTCTATTCCTTCACGTTCCCAGTGGAACATAGGGCTTCAAGTTTCATGGGCTTTGAAGTTTCGGTAGCAGTGGTATTTACTTTTATGGGATGGGATTCCTAGCCTCATGCCCAACTTTGCCTCTTTATCAGTCTTATTAATGGCTTAGCAAGGTAGAGGAATGTATCGGCAGGGGATCAAACCCCGAACCATATGCGTGGTTGGCGAGCATTCTATCACTGTGCCATCAACGCACTATAGATATTGGAAAGGGGAGCATAATTATAGGATTAGTAGGCTAATATAAAATGTTACATAACATGGTGTGAAATTTAATAAGATAAAATTCAACATTGTTGAGACATTTTTTGCATTTAGAATGATAAGTGGGACAAGCAGAAGTAATTCAAAGTGAGAATAGTAAAAATATTAATGGTAATCGTAGTAATGAGGGAAAGGTACATAGATTAGCTAAATAAACAAAATAAACAAATAAATGTCTATCTCTCTACGACCAAGGCAGTAGCAGGGATTCCACATTCTTCTTTTGTACACAAAGGTCTTGCTTAAAGTCATGAATGGCCAAGGCCTCCGCTGCCTATAGAAGTCTGTAACGAAGAAAACGCGACAAGTTAGCATGGATTGGGTAGATAATCTTAAAATCATGGTCAGGGTTGGCAGAGTGAAAGCAGTCGATCAGGTGTTCTAGAACAGGGCTTCGCACACTCCCCCTTTCTCCTTTTTAAAACTACGCTGCTGGAATATGTTCACGTGTCCGTGTGGAAAGCGTTCTCTGGCTGCGGGCAATTAATGTACCTTGCTTCACAAGAGCAGGTGGACTGGTAGATGCACATAGGGGTGGTCAGATGGGGGAGCTTATCTTTTACAGAGGTAGAGAACAACTTGCGGCTAGTGAACGTTACATGTAATTTTGCTGCAAAGAACGTCCTATTGACTGATTTAGAGAGACGGTTTTTGAACACATCAGAAACTTGACGATCTTCGAATTCAAAGTTCATGAATATGGTTTTCTTTGGAACTGAGAAAATGACCAGTTTGGACTGCTTGTCTTTCATGTTACTGTCCATAAATCGGTTCAGGTAACCGTTTACTGCAAGCGTGGCTTTTAGGAAGGCAAGTTCTGAGTTAGCACAATCAGACCTACAAATGTTTCTTATCCTAAATGAGAACGAGCGAATTAAGTTCCTTTTCCTGGAGATAGTCACCCAAATATAAAAACTAGTTAGTTGTCTATTCTATGTACGTTTCCAGTGATTGGATCTTTTGAGAGATTTGTCAGTGCGTCTACTAAGGCACATATCAAGAAAGAGGATGACGTATTCAGGTTCCTATTCTGTGGTAAATTTCAAAGAGGGATGGTAGTTGTTGAATGTAAACAAGATATCAACAGTTATTACACCCTTATCTCAGATAACGAAAGTGTCATCTACGTATCTTCTATAAATGTCAAAGAGATCGATGGCTTGACTAACTTGAGCGTTTTCAAGGTTTGCCAAAAAACAATCAGCCAGCAGTGAACCCAGTGGTGATCTCATCACAATATCATCTATCTGTCTAAAAATCTCATTAGGCAACCCTTTACCTAAAATATGTGCATCAATAGAATTTCCTTTCAATCAAACTCTTCCTTTACACGAGTCTAAAGGAACTTTTTCCCCTACTATTCTGCCTATTCATGTAGAATCTGTCAGTGTTTTTTCTTTTCACTATCGCTAGTGAAATAAAATCTTTTGTTCCCTGCACTTCCTGCATCAACAAGTTGTCTGTCATAGTTTGATTTCATCATAGGAATGAATAAAGTAAAAACAGATGGGCTTCCTTCTCTTCAACCCCCCACCTCCACTGCCTTATAGTTTGGTACAACCAAAAAATATAAAATCTATTGTAATTTAGATTTGAATAGAACTCAATTATGAAAATAAAGAAACCCACAGAATAAAAGAACTTTTAGTTTGCCCACGGATCGATATCAGTTAGAGAACCACTGAAAACCAGTATTGGAGTACTGGACGACTGTTTTGTCCTAGTTTGCGACTCATCGGCAACAGCCACCCACCCACGGCCGGGATTCGAACTCAGGACCTTCCAGTTACAAGGCAAGGTCGTACATCATTCAGCCACTGGAACCGGACAGACTCATTGTCCAGCATATGGATTCTAATTCTACCAATTTGTGGTTTCAGCGCGTCCACCAGTGTCAGTGTCATCGCTGGCGATTATATTTCCTCTCTCCCAACCGCGTGCAACCCACTGGCCACGAAATGTCAACTGAATTCCAGTGAACTAGGTTGCTTGCTGGTTGGCACTCGTCAGCAACTACCTTGAAGGAACTCATGTCCCTTCTGAGATTCGAACCCGCGTCAACCAGTGCTGCAGTCAGAGACGTTACCACTGAGCTATTTGAGCTCACGATTGACCTCCTGTAGGACTGTAGTGGCTATTTTTGGTACCTGACTGATAGAATTCAGTCCGCACCAAAGAAAGTACTAGACACGTCACACTAGTTACTAGTGGCTGATCAAAGTACTCGCTGCAGTCCTACAGGAGGTCAATCGCGAGCCCGAATAGCCCAGTAGTAACGTCTCTGACTGCAGCATTCACTGGGTGACGCGGGTCCGAATCTCAGAAGGGACATGAGTTCCTTCAAGGTTGCAGATACGCCTCACTGACGAGTGCCAACCAGCAAGAAACCTAGGTTAGGTGAGGCTTCCTGCCGATTGCCTTCAGCTATCTAATATCATCAAATCAATGTGCACCGTGATGGCGAGCTACCCAGAATGGTGGCCACATTGCAAATACCTGACTGATAGAATTCAGTCTGTACCAAACAAAGAAAGGACTAGACACGTCACACGAGTTACTAGTGTCCAATCAGAATCCCAGTGAAATTCCTCCTGTAGCCAGTCACTAGTGAGATTCAGAATAATCTCCAAGAGTTTGTTAGTACAGATTTGATTCGTTTCAATTTTCATCACAGATAGATACCATTTAGATAACTGATGAAACCAGCAGAGAGTACGGGACAGCTGTTTCGTCCTAGCCTGGGAATTATTATCAGTACGCGCACACCAAGGGATTTGAATTTGATGCTCGTTAGAGGAGACTGACTGTATGATGAAGTTGCCTACAGTTCTGGGAAGAAGTCGTGGTCATTAACCAGTAGTGAATAAGGGACAAATACTGGCCAGCGATGACTTTGGCCAGTGCCAGTAGCATTATATGTGTCACAAATTGTTAAAAGTTAGAATCCATGGGCTGCACAGTCAGTCGGTCAGGTTCCAGTGGTTGAATGGTACAATAGTTTGCCTTGTAATTGGAAGATCTTGAGTTCAAATTCCGGATTTGGTTGGGTGGGTAATTCCGATGAGTCCCGAAGTAGGACGAAACAGCTGGCTGTCCAGTACTCCGTGCTGTTTTTCAATGGTTCAGTAACTGATATCAGTTGGTGATGAAACCTGAAACAGATCAAATTCTTGCACGATTTACCAAAGTTAACAGGTTTATTATTGTACTTCTCGACTGAAGTCACTTTTTATTCTTCTCGGTAGGTGTTATTCAAGGTATGAAGCAGGTTTCCGAGAGTCGAATTTGCATTACAAATTAAATAAATGAAAGTATTGTTAATGTATTTCTTATAGAGATGCAGCCCAATGATTATTATCGATAAGAAAGTGTATAGTGCAAACCTTCAGTAATGCTCATTCAAAAATCAACCTCATTCAAGAATCAGAAGTGCACCTTATATTCCATTCCCTGGAGATATTCAACTCCTGAGGAAGGATGACAACCAGCCTAGGAGATCGACTTACAAAACGTTTATCACATAACATCGGGATTATTTAGTGGATTTAAAAAAATCCCTCCCCTCCTTATGAGAATATGGCGTCTATTTCAATTGCTTGAATTAATGCTAGCTATCCTTCGAAGTAAGGACAGGAGTAAGACAGGGCTGCCTACTATCGCCAATGATTTTCTTGATTGCAGTAGACTGGATAATGCGACAAACAGCGGGCAATAAGGAAACAGGCATAAAATGAACTCACACAAAAATCTTGCAGGATCTGGACTTCGCCGATGATATATGTCCGATTTCCCACAAACTGGAAGATATGCAAATGAAAAGCAACAAGTTGGCAGAAGAAGCATCGAATACAGGAAGGACTTCAGGTGAACATAGAGAAAACAGAGGTGATGAAGATTCCTGGGCAACACCACCAACAGCATCAACAACAACTGACAACAATCAGCATAAATGGGAGGAACCTGAAAGAAACAACCTCTCTCACCTACCTTGGAAGCATCGTTTCAACTACAGGTGGAACTGACAAGGATATCAAAGCAAGAATCGGAAAAGCAAGACAAGCTTTCACTACTCTCAAGTCTGTGTGGAGGTCAACAGCACTCAGCATCAAAAATATGATCCGGATTTTCAATTCCATTGTGAAGTCAGTGCTACTCACTATACGGATCAGAGACTTGCACTGCGCGTCATAAAGAGCACATCAAACAAACTACAGACCTTCATTAACAGTTGTCTTCGCTCACTACTCAAGATCAGATGGCCGGTCAGAAAAGATCAGCGACAGGAAGAGATCTCAGGGAGTGAACCAACCAGGAACCAATTGTGAAACAAATAGACAGGAAGAAATGGAGATGGATTGGCCATACTCTGAGGAAACTATCAAGTGACATCACTAGACAAGCCATCGCTCCAGTGGAAACCGAAAGGGAAGCGGTGATTTGGTCGTCAGTGCAAGGGTGACTTGGAGGAGGTGATATGAAAAGGAGATGAAAGCGTGTGGGCAGACATGGAGTCAGGTGAAGACTCTAGCGGAGAACCGAACGCGATGGAGACGCAAGGCTGAAGCCCTATGTTCCTCTAGGAATTAAAGGAAACAACAAAAATAATAATAATTGATATATGCAGGTTGAGGTTTAAACTACTGTCTTCCTGACAACCTATTGTGTTTTCGCCTACAATCCCTACACTAATCATAAACATACGTTACTGATATATAGGTGAAAATATTTACTGGTCATTATAATGATTATTTTTATTCCATTAGCTCCATCCTGACACACACACGCACACACACGCCTGATCTTTTTCACGCCACTCTCGGAGATTCAATCTGTTGCTTCTTATTCTGGAATATCTCACGTGTGATGACACTCAACAATCTCCTTAACGTATATACGATTCATCTCCATTCTGCCTACATGTTCACCGATAGATTGTTGGTTAGTTTTACCGCCCGATTTCTGACCACTGATGAGATCTTCACTCTATGCAGCAATTACAGCTGTTAATGAAAGTATCCAGTAGGTTGTTGCAAATGCTTTTGGTGACTCTTTAAATCTCTAAGCCATGTAGAAACATTCACTTGACATCAGTGTTGAAAATTTTGCACCATGTTCCTCAAGTATTTTCAATGATACATTTTCCAGTAACACTGTGCCTGCTTCTTGCAAGGATATTAAAATCGTTCCTGTGCCTAAATCATCAAATGGAGCAACTGTTGAGTTCAGACCTATTGCCATTACTTCATCTATTTTAAAAAATAATGGAAAGACTGCTTTTACTCAATCTTGAACCTTCATTGAAGGGTTTCAACGACCCTAATCAATTTGCTTATAAATATAATAGGTGTACTTCAAATGCCGCTGGTGTCTTATAACATAATATTGTCTGATTTAGATAGAGGTGTCAAATATGTTTGGTGTGGCTTCCTAGATTATACATCTGCCTTCGATTCTGTACCTAGGCTTCATATGTCAAACAAGCTTACTGCATCATAGGCACAGTGCTGGATTACCAAGTGGTTGAATTCCTACTTTTCTGATGGGAAGCAGTACAACGTTTGCAATGGGAAGTCCTCAACTGCCTACTTCACTTACTCTAGCTGGTGTTCCTCAGGGAGCTGTTCTTTCTCCTTATCCGATTTCTCTCTTCTTATATGATCTACCCCATTCTGATAAAGCCAATTTTGTTAAGTATGTCGATGATCTGACTGTGCCTATGCCAGCAGTTACTTCTCAGTCAGACTGTTCCAAAATGAATAACTTCTCCTCAAAAATTGGTCAGTGATCCTCGTCAAATGTTCTTAAGCTTAATCCTTCCAAATGTCAGGTGGTTAATTTCACTTTCGGAGGCAAGTGCGACTAACGTGATCTGGTTAGTTCACATGGTCCCACCATCATAGATAGCAGTGAAGTTGAAACCTGAATTAGTGTTAAATACCTTGGACTGTTTATTTCCTATGATCACATTTTCTGGTCTTCCCACATCATTTTAGTTTCCAGAAAGATATTTCGTTTGACGTTCTGTGTAAAGAAGTTAAGACCATCTGATATCATTCTGTCTCTACTGTTAACATTTGTTAATTCTTGTATTCATTCTGACTATTCTTATTTACTCTTATTATTACCATTATTATTATTTCCTTTAATTCCTAGAGGAACACAGGGCTTCAGCCGCGCGTCTCCATTGCGTTCGGTTCTCTGCTGGAGTCTTCACCTGGCTCCAAGTCTGCCCACACGCTTTCATCTCCTCTTCACATGACCTCCTCCAAGTCACCCTTGCACTGACGACCAAATCACCGCTTCCCTTTCGGTTTCCACTGGAGCGATGGCTTGTCTAGTGATGTCACTTGATAGTTTCCTCAGAGTATGGCCAATCCATCTCCATTTCTTCCTGTCTATTTGTTTCACAATTGGTTCCTGGTTGGTTCACTCCCTGAGATCTCTTCCTGTCGCTGATCTTTTCTGGCCGGCCATCTGATCTTGAGTAGTGAGCGAAGACAACTGTTGATGAAGGTCTGTAGTTTGTTTGAGATGCTCTTTATGACACGCCAAGTGTCTGATCCGTATAGTGAGTAGCACTGACTTCACATTGGAATTGAAAATCCGGATCATATTTTTGATGCTGAGTGCTGTTGACCTCCACACAGACTTGAGAGTAGTGAAAGCTTGTCTTGCTTTCCCGATTCTTGCTTTGATATCCTCCTCAGTTCCGTAGGCCTGTAGTTGAAACGACGCTTCCCAGGCAGGTAAAAGAGGTTGTTTCTCTCAGGTTCCTTCCATTTATGCTGATTGTTGTCGGTTGTTGTTGTTCTTGTCCAGGAATCTTCATCACCACATGTTTTCTCTATGTTCACCTGAAGTCCTATCTTTGATGCTTCTTCTGCCAACTTGTTGCCTTTCACTTGCATATCTTCCAGTTTGTGGGAAATCGGACATATATCATCGGCGAAGTCCAGATCCTCCAAGTTTTTCGTGTGAGTCCATTTCATGCCTATTTCCTCGTTGCCCACTGTTTGTCGCATTACCCAATCTACTGCAATCAGGAAAGTCATTGGCGATAGTAGGCAGCCAGCTTGTAATACTCCTGTGCTCACTTCGAAAGATTCCGTAAGTTTCCCGTTGTGGATAACTTGGCATGTAGCATTGTCGTACAGCTGTTGGATGAGATGTATAATTGTCGGTGGCACCCCGTCCCTCACCTTAATCTTTCCTGGGCTACTTAAGGAAGATTTTGTCACACTACGAAGGACATTATAAGCTGTCAGTATGGTGAGTGGCGTGTTACCTAACCAACTCGTTAATACTATTGTAGATAGACACATGGACTCCTGCAAGAATTGTGCAAATATTATCTTGTTAGACTCTGAGCATCGTGTCTACACACAACCCTCCTCACTTGCATCTTATCGGGTAGGGGAACTAAAAGCAACTATAGGAGACTTTATGCTCGGACGATCAAGTACAAAAACTCTACAAAACCTAATTTAGCACACATTTTATGTGATGAGAAGAGTGTAAGACAGGAAGGGCATTACCAATTTACTGAGGAACACTAAGTAAACGCCATTTTTTTCTACTTATTGTTACATTGTCGCTGATATTTTCGCTTGATTTAATTTTATGTTCAATTCCTATTGAACAATATTATTCATGTATATTGTTATCAATGTAAACGTCCTATTTTAATTATTGCCCCTGTAATGAGCAAATTAGATGCACTATTGTATTACATGCTGAAAATTCTATATTTGTACCAAAAGTATTCTTTGGAATAAAACTGCTATTATTATTATTATTATTATTATTATTATTATTATTATTATTATTAGGTAATAAATCTCCACATTGATTTTTGTACATTAAAAATTCTGTTTAGCTTTTCCAATGCTGCCTTTGTTACCCTAATCCGTTTGGGAAGGGAAAATAGGCTTTCGAGCTTTAGAGTTTTGTCGATCGAGTGGGATTACTAGCCTTAGACTCAACCTTCCTTCTTTTCTGGGCATACTAGTACACTAGGTGAGGTTTAGAGGTGTTCTGACCAGGCATAGAGCCCGAACTCCCAGTATGTTTGGTGAAACAATCTACTGATGAACCAATTATACACGAAAGGGAAGGAATCACTTGACTGGTGATTCATCCTAGTGTATGGCTCTTCAGCAGCACATACTTACCACCTTACTAAGGATCAAAGCCAAAACCATCAGCTCACGGGGCTAACCAGTTAAACAGTTACCCAGTCGGACGAATATCATTCTAATTACATTTATATAGTTTATACAAAGGGATTTTCAGCTGAGATACTCTTGGGTTGACAGACTCTTACTGGTATAGTGACCAATGACTGAAAGTGGAATTAAAAACCAGGCGTCTCGAAATGACTGAAAAAACCAGCGGCCCTCTAATTCCTAGCTGCATTAAAAGACCTAACTGCAAATCAGGTTATCGTTCCACGGTAATCAATTACCTGGGAAGTTAGTGTCACGATAAACCAAGAGTAATGTTTTTCGATCGGATGATAGGTAATTAGTAACTAGTGTCATGCGTATAGTCCTTTATCTGGTGAGGACTAAATTCTATCAGTCAAGTTTGAAATGTGACCACCATCCAACTAGGGTCATAAAGAGCACCTCAAACAAACTACAGACCTTCATTAACAGTTGTCTTCGTTCGATACTCAAGATCAGATGGCCAGAAAAAATTAGCGATAGAAATCTCTGTGAGCAAACCAACCAGGAACCGATTGTGAAACAAATAGGTAGGAAGAAATCGAGATGGATTCGCCATACTCTGAGAAAACAAGCCATCAAGTAACATCACTAGACAAGCCATTGCTCGAGTGGGACCCGAAAGGGAAGCGGCAAGTGCAAGGGTGACTTGGAGAAGGTTATGGGAAGAGGAGATGAAAACGTGTGGGCAGACTTGGAGCCAGGTGAAAACTCTAGCAGAGAACCGAACGCAATGGAGACGTGCTGCTGAAGCCCTATGTTCCTGTAGGAATTAAAGGAAACAATAATAATAATCCAACTAGGTGGCTCACCATCACGGCACACTCTGAATTGTTGGTAATAAATGGTTAGAGGCAGCAGGCAGGACGCGCTGTCTGACCTAGGTTTCGTGCTTGCTGGTACTCTCGAATAGTCAGTAAAGCATATCTGCAACTCTAAGGAAACAATTCAAGCCCCCTATGTGGTTCTAAACAGTGTCACCCAGTGCCGCAGTCAGAAATGTTACCACCACCTAGCATGGTGGTCACATTGCAAACTTCACTGATCAAATCCAGTCTGCACCAAAACCAAAGACTGGACTCATTACACTAATTACCAACTAATGTCCAATCAAAGTATCCAATACAGTGCTACAGAATGTCAATCGCAAACTCGGATAGCTCAGTGGCAATGTCTCTGACCAAAGTACCGATTGCCGCGGGTTCTAATGTCAGAGGAGATATTATTTCTTTCAATATTGCAGGTACGCCCTGCTGACTGATGAGTGCAGAGCACGGAACCTAGGTCAAGCAGGACCTCGTGCAGACTGCTCGCAACAATCAAATGACAGTAATATGTATCATCCACATTCATCATTCACATGACAACTGTGCATTACCTGTGACTGAATACAGTCGAATGAATATGAGTTAAATTGGAATCAGTATAAAACTTGTAGGCTCTCAATTAGAAAATGAAAGCTGTCTTTCTTTTCAGTCGAATTAGAATAACCATTTTGAGGAGTTAGTTTTATTTGCCTCCCTCAGGTGGATCACATAGCCCCTAGCTCAAATCCATCTGCTGACGAGAGTTTGTTCATTTTCCAGTAATCAATCTTACGCAAACTATCTGAATAATTAGAGAGATCTTTTAAAAATGGATTACAATTTAAATGAGCTTCCAGTAAAGTGTTATTTGAATAAAGCAGGAAAAACAACACGAACAAACCGGTTGAAGAGGCAGCGAAAACAGGACTGCAGGGGAACGCAGAGAAGACGGTGACAATGAAGATAACCAATCAACAGCAACAACAACCAGCACCAGTCACCATCAATGGGAGAGGTTGCCTTCTTCACGTATCTCGGAAGCATCGTTTCAAATAAAGGCGGAACGGACGAAGATGTCAACGCCAGCCAGAATTGGTGAGGCAAGATACGCCTTCATCAACGCGAAACCAGTTTGGAAATCTTCCGTACCCAACATAAGGAAGAAGAATGACATTTTCACCACCAATAAGAAGTCGTTTCTTCCATAGGGATCAGAAACTTGCACTGCGTGTCATGAAAAGGGTTTCCAACAAGTTTCAGACTTTCATCAACAGCTGCCTTCGCTCCATACTCAAGATCAAATGGTCAGAAAGAATAATCAATAAGAAACTATGGGAATAAACCAACCGATAGCCGATCGCTCAACAAATATGAAGGAGAAAGTGGAGATGGATCGGGCATACATTGGGAAGGCCATCAAATGACATCTCACGCCAGGCAATGCCTTGAGTGGAATCCAAATGGGAAGCGATGAATGAGTCGTCAGTGTGGGGTTGACATGGAAGAGATCGCATGGGGAAGAATTGAGAGAGTTTGGTCAATCGTGGGCCCAGCTGAAGAGGACGGCAGAAAACAGAAGAAAGTGGAAATGTGTTGTTGAAGCCCTATGTTCCACTTGGGACGCAAGGGAAAAATAATAATAATGAAGAAAAACAGTGGTTTGTGAAGAATAATATGACACCATCATCGTTTATTTAACTGGCTTCTCATCAGCTGCTTACAGCTTAAAGATATTGTTAGGTTTGTGTACAGAAACAGAGTTCAAGTTTAAACGCAAAGTCAATGTATGCATACAACGGTAATACTAAGGCTAATGTCACTGCTAATAATAATAATCACTTTATTCCAAACAATAATAGTGATACAAAATGGAATTTTCAGACTTAAACATTGCGTAATCAAATGAAAGATGGAAGAGAGACATCCGGTTATCAGGGCAAGGAAAGACTGATAACTGATTCTTTCTGAACACATAAATTGGATTTTTGGAGTTTGATGGTGATTGCTTTAGCCAACTTGCGGGGGGTGGGGGATTGAACTATTTTTTCCATTGATAATTTTAAAGGATTTCGCGATGTCCACCACATCACCCGTATTAATGTGACGTCTAGCAGTGGCAATAATGTACACGTTTGTTCTCTTGAGAAATAGTCTTTTATTAAACATGTTCAGAAAATCGGAGGTATGCCCTTATTTCTTCTATTCTCTCAATGTAACTGTTGCCGTAGATACATGCATATTTGTACACTCGGTTAGAACTAACACAAGAAGTGTATCGGTCAAAATGTGACTGCATCAAAAAGCATTTTGTCCGATAGACAGGAACCAACTTAGTGAGGTATTCAATCTTCTGTTGACTATCCCTGCAATATTATCACCTTTAAAATCGATCTGAATGAAGACATGTTATTTTCCACTGTGGTTTGTTTAGCGTTAGAGCATTCAAATCTTCTGTAATTGCTGATGAATCTCTTAGCGTAACCGCTGTTTTTCAACACCTTTTCGAGAATCAGAACTTTGTTCTCTAATTTCTCTGTAGAGCATATTCTCATGACTCCATGGAACATAGTTTTGACTAGTGCTCCTTTATTCCTGTTTGGACGAAAACTATTAAAACGTAACTATTGCTCATTCCATCATGGGTTTCGGTAAACTGACCTCTGGAGACTACCATCTTCTAGGCGTTGCATGACAATGTTTGTTTTATTTGAATTCCATCCAACAAATATCATCACGTAAATCTGTAGAAACCATCGAAGCGTCCATACTAAGAGCAGACATGTTAACAGAGACCGAACACTTCGATCTAAAATAACCAATCAATCAAGGGGAAATTCGAAAACTGACTTCAACAAAGAGAAGCAGTATCACAAGAGATCGATAAGAGAATGAAAGGAGCAGCAAAAAAAGAGATACTTCCATTCAGCTAAGCTCGTTATACTATATAGCACTACATGCTTTATAGGCCAATCTAAACTGGATAAGTACCCTGTTGATTTCACCTCCAACAGCGTTTGTAAATTCACGTACACTTGGGAGAGTGGGTAAGCCGAAAGGAAAGAAAAAAAGGCTCCTACCTGGTTTTCTGAGCAATTCCCGAGAAATTTAGGCCTGAAAGGTAGCATTTATTCGCAAAGTTCATTAACCAGACACTACTTGTGCATATGGGTCATTTCGTCGAGATTTCTAAATCTTTCAAAATATCAAAAATATATAAAGGACACCAAAGAGAGATAGTGTGTGTGAGTAATCAATCTCTCACTCCCTTGGTAGATGCAGTCTGACTACATTCAATACTCGTCCATATGAGTGATTTCAGCTCACTGAGCAAGTTTTCAATCTTATGAATTATAATCTTATCGAGTTGCTATGTAAACGTATTAGCTAGCATTTTTCCTTAGAATTTTCTCTGCTTTCTGTCTTCTCTCCTCAACCTCCCTAGTTTTCTACTTCGAAAGCATATAAACTGATAGTAACTTAAACTAAGCATTATAAGGACGAAAAGTTCAACGAAGAGTCTCTTTTCGGCGAATCCACTCACTTAGCTGTACAATCTCATTGATATATAATTATTTTGTGTGTGTGTGTACATTAGGAGTGTGAAACAAGAATAAAAATTAGTTGGATTATTGTTTACGTCATCAGAATGTTTCTAAAATGTGGTGAATAGTCAAACTGTGAATAGGGGGTGGGGTGAAGATTGGTAAGTATTGACGAGAGTAATTGCGTAATATGAAAGACACCCAGAAAGATAGGATGTGAATGAGAAAGCATGGAGACACGTGTCCAAAATAAATTTTGTAATAGGTCGAGAGAGTAAATAAAGGTTGGTTAAGAAGATGTTTCTAAGATTTCATGCAAAAATTCAGGAAAAAAGATTATTTTTAACAAAGTAGTAGAACTTGAAATTATACCGAAGGAAGAAGGAGGTGGTGAAGAAGTTTCTTCTGTATTTTTGATTGCACACTAGTCAGTAACTAGTGTAATGTGTCTAGTCCTATCTTCGGTGCAGACTGAATTCTATCAGTCATGTTTGCAATGTGGCCACTATGCTAGGTGGCTCGCCATTACGGGGCACTGTGAATTGTTGGTTTTAGATGGTTGGAGGCAATCGGCCACAGGAAGCCTTGGACCTAGGTTTCGTGCTAGTCAGCACTCATCAGTAAGGTGTATCTGCAACCTCAAAGGAACTGATGCCCCTTCTGAGATTCGAACCCGCGTCACCCAGTGATGCAGTCAGAGACGTTACCACTGAGCTATTCAGGCTCGCGACTGACCTCAAATATATCCAATACAGTCCTACAGGAGGTCAATCGCAAGCCCGAATAGCTCAGTGGTAACGTCTCTGATTGCAGCACTGGGTGACGCGGGTTTGAATCTCAGAAGGGACATCAGTTCTTTCAAGGTTGCAGATACTCCTTGCTGATGAGTGCCAACTAGCACGAAACCTAGGTCCAAGGCTTCCTGTGGCCGATTGCCTCCAACCATCTAATACCAAGTTTCTTCTGTGTACATAAATTAGGGTTTTCTATCCGGAAGGCTAATGCCTGTACAATGCAAAGTATATAGAAGATTACCATTTTTGGGAGGCTTCCTTAGACTTTGTAGATAACTTTGAAAGAAGTCTCCAAATCTGTATTCGCCAACCAGTATCATCGGTGAGCATTACTGTCATACACCTAACTGGGTGATTGATCCCACTCATTGACTAATCATACCTTTTTATTAGAACTCTAGCTAAGCAGTTTCATCCTCTGTTTTCTCAAACTTTTGTCGATTCACTATATAGCGAAAATATTCATTCAGACATTTAGGAGACAAGAAAATCTGGGCAAAGAATATCCTTTTGGGCGACCTCCTCTTCCGGCCATTATTGTTATTATTGTTTCTCTTAGTTCCTAGAGGAACATAGGGCCTCAGCTGCACGTCTCCATTGCGTTCGGTTCTCCGCCAACGTTTTCACCTGGCTCCACGTCTGCCCACGTGACTTCATCTCCTTTTCACATGACCTTCTCCAAGTCACCGTTGGATGACCAACTTGACGGCCTGTCTTGTGATGTCGCTTGATGGTTTCCTCAGAGTGTGGCCCTTTTCCTTATATGTTTATATACGCAGAATATTCTAAAATAATCGTCATTAACAATATTGATATTTTCTATACACTGTCGATTTGTTAAGATTGATGAAACTACAGTTCAGGAAAGATGCATAAGTTATAATAGGCATAAAAATGTTATGGTAAATAGAATATCAAATAAAACTAAAATTAAGGAAATCTCTACAATAAATTAAGGATCACCAAGGTAAGGAAAGTGTTTTAACCAATTTCTCTTGGATGCGTAGGTTAGGCTTCTTAATGTGGATTCCGACAGCCTCAGTAATATATAACAGACAAACTCTTAAGGTAAAATTAAGCTTAGTTGGTAGACGGTAGACAACTCTGAAAGTTTTGTTAACATCAATGTTGTCTTCTGTATCCACAAGATGAGACAGAAAAAAGACTCCGAATGGACTTTGTTTCTCCCTTGCTTAACGATACAAAGGATAGTGTTTCAGAAACCTGACGACTGCTCAGTCTATGTAACTGGCTGTACAAGAGTAGTCAAACTGATAGATACACATAGAAGAGGAAAACTTAGATAGTTTATTTTTAACTCCTAAACGTAAAGTGGGAGTGGTTTCGAAGGGACAGCGCACTTCCGCAGCACTGAACGCTCTTTTTACCGCATCCCTGAATCTCTGTGCTATTATTCCACTGGTACTTTGGCCAATGACGATTATTCTAGAATATTTTGAATATATATTAGTATAATTATAGAGCCGGAAGAGGAATTTATCGAAAAGGATATTCTTTACCCGAACATTTTGTCATTATTATTGAAATTTATCAAAAGAAACAAAAAACCAAGCATATGAAATATCAACAAGTTTACATTCTAGTCTAGTATTTCCTCCCTCCAACCTGTCCAAATTTACTGAACAAGGGAAAATGTTTGCTTAAAGAGTATCTTTTGACAGAAATGTAGAGAGAAAAAAAGACCCAGTTAAGAAGTCTAAGAGAAAGATTTATTAGGTAATCACTTAAATGTCGTGTAGTCTGAAGAAATTCTCTCTTTTTTTTGTAAATATTTTCACATATGTTATTCGAAATCATTCCGAAAGATAGAAAAAGAAAGACGCAATACGAAGAAAACAAAAAAAACAGTTAACATTTAACTAGTGATATGAATGTTTTTTTGGGGGGGGAAATTTCTAGAAAAGAAAAGATGCGCCTTCATTCTTTTATTCATCAAATATTTTGTCTGGAATGTGCTGTAGTAAAAAAAAATCGTCTAGAAGGTTCATCTTCTTTTTCTGTCGAATTCACTGGTAAGTGGGATACAACACATTGATATTTTGTGAAATTAACTTAACCATTTCGTATGTTTTCATGGAGAAAATGATGAACATTTATAAAGAAATCTCTTAGTATCACAAGCGCCAAACATACATGCTTTCTATCTTTTCGGTGTGAAGACCTTCAGGAATGCTTTCAATTAGTAAAAGGTTTCAATAATTGGAGTAGAGCATCGGTACTCGTGTGCATAGAATTTCCAAGCAGACAAGTGAAGTGTTAACGGACTAAGAGAAAAAATATTTACTTTCAATTAGATCCTCACATCTGGCTCTACTGTAATATATAAATATAACAGTAGGGCAACAGCTCTGAAAAACCCACTGTTCATAAAACTGCAGTTTCATACATTTATTTTCCTTTTATGAATTTGAATAAAGCGGCGACAACAGTTTTTGAAGAGTAAAATGGTACCATCATTGTTTATTTCGTTGGCTTCTCATTAGCTGCCTACAGGCCACAGTCATTATTAAGTATATCTACAGAAACAGTTGGACATGTGTGGATCCCCATATCACGCAACAGCAAAATGGCTAGTGAAGCTTCTAAAGCCTCTGCATAATGAATTGATAAAACAAAGTGTAAACGGTGGTTTTGAATTTGTTGAAAAAATGAGAGATCTTAATGTGAGGGACAAGTTTATGATATCTTTTGATGTATCCTCCTTGTTCACCAATGTACCGTTAATGGAGACAGTGGATTTTATATGTCAGGAGATTACTACACGAAACATAGACGTCGGGATTTCTGTATCCACCTTGAAGGAACTTATTTTAAGATGTACAATGAATGTTCATTTCTTATTCAATAAGGAATATTACAGACAAATTGGTAGTGTAGCTATGGGTTCCCCATTACGTCCACTCCTAGCTGATGTTTTCCTCGCTAAGTTGGAGAATGGACCACTGAAAGGAGTAATTAATGACATGGATTTCTACTGTCGATATATGGATGATACATTTGTGGTTATGAAAGACGAGAATGATGCAATGATACACATTCAGCAATAAACTTTACCATAGAGAAAGAAAGTAATGATAGTATCTCATTCCTAGACGTCTTCATGGCAAGGAAAGAAGATGGCACACTAAGAAGGAATGTGTATAGGAAACCTACAACAACAGGTCAGTACACGCATTTTTTGAGTTTTGTACCTTTGAAATATTAACGTAATTTGGTAAAGTATCTGGTTCATAGAGCTAGGTTAATCTGTTCAGACGACTGTCTCAATGAGGAGCTTAAGATTATTAGAGAATTACTTTTAAAAAAATGCTTATCCAGATAAATTCATTGAGAAAAATATGAATTCAGCACCAAGGAGAGTCAGTATAGCAACAGTTCCGAAAAAACCAATGTTCATAAAATTGCAGTTCCTCGGTGACAACATCAGCGAAATAATAACACAGCGCTTGAAGAATGCAGTTAAAAGAGCTTACTATGCAGAAGAGGTACGTTGTCTCTTCACAACCACCTCTATTTTATGTTCGAGAAATAAGGATAAACTACCTAAATTTGCCTCTTCTATGTGTATCTACCAGTTTGACTGCAGCTGCGGAGCCAGCTACATTGGGCGTACAATTATGCAGGTTCATGGTCGTATTTCCGAACATCATCCAACATGGTTAAGCAAGGGACAAACAAGATCGATTCATGGCTCTATTGTAGCACACCTTGTAGACATTGAGCATAAGGTTGATGTTAATACTGCATTTAAAATTATCTATCGCATTCCTACTAATCTTAATTTTGCTCTACGAGTTTGTCTTCTACAGATAGCTGAAGTAATAGGAATCCACCTGAAGAAGCCAAACCTGGGTGTTCAGAAGAAATTTGTGCAGCCACTTTCCTTGCCTTGGCCATCGTTACATGACTGTATAAACCGGACTATTTCGCCCCCCTCCCCCTAAACCTTTAAAATATAAAAATTATAATTGTCCAAATTATTTTATTTTATTTTTCTGACCATTTCATCTTTAATTACGTGTTATCCTTGTAAAATTAATTTATTCTAACCATTTCTACCTTTCAAATGTGTATTGACTTTCTTCGTTTATTATCAACTCATTGACATTTTGACGCTGACTAATTATTGTTAACAAGCATATCGCCACTTGTTTGGTAAACTGTTGTGTATTGTAATAAAAATGCTATAGGTGTATATTAGAGTAGAGCCAGAGATGAGGATCTAATTGAAAAGTAAATATTTCTTCGCTCAATCTTTCTGTTTTCTAAATGTCTAAATGGGGATTTTTTCTATATTTAAATGACCTCAGTCAAATAAGCGCACTGACGGTCATAAAGGATCATTTGCATTGTAAAAACTACAAATATGGGTTTTAAAAAAATGAAGTCCACTTGCTTATTATTATTATTTTCAATAGTTTTATTTATAGGGATCTGATTTGTTTGTCTACGGATTGATATTAGTTAGTGAAGCATTGAAAACTAACAGAGAGTACTGGACAGTCAGCTGTTCCGCCCTAAATTGCAGCTCATTGGAAGTACCCATATACCCACCACCGGGATTCTAGCCCAGGATATTCCAGTTACAAGGTGAGTTCGTAGACAACTCATCTACTGGGACTCGACTGACTCATTGGGCAGCCCATGAATTCTAACTTCTACCAATTCGTGAAATATTTAGTGCGACTGGCACCAGTTGATGTCATCTCTATTCCCAACTCTCGCCTTGTATCTCATCAAGTAAAACCAGAAATCAATATAAAATAATCTATGCTCGTACAACCAAGTACAGGAACTCAACGATACCATACTTGGCCCGTGTTCTAAGTGACAGAGACAATGTTAAGAGTGAAACCTATGACTTGCTTTGTTGTTAATAATCATAATTTTAGGCTCTTTTATTTCTCTCTTATTTTGTATTCTATAGTGAACTCCTTCTCAAACATACTTAGCTACCTAAATTATTAATATTGGCTTCCTTTTTTGTACTTTACTCTATTCCTTCTTTTGTGTATCTACTGGTTTCAACTACATTAGCACTATGAGTATTACAAAATTGTCCTGTCATTAAACATCATGTAATTGTTAGTTTTGTGGTTGTTTTTTTCGGTAACATTAACTGACAATCATTGGTTGTGAACGCCATTTTCACCATCTTAAAATTTTGTATTATGCAGGATTACTCACACTACCACTACAAACACTGCATTAGACCTGACAATAAAAAACGAAACAACAACCCTGAAATGTTATTTTATCATTGTTTAGTGTTGTTTCTACCAAATTAACTGATCTTCTTGGCGATAAACATTCTTAAATATCATTTCATAATTTCTTGTATGACTATAGCTTTACTGTCACCATGCATAAACATATCATAGCTTCCACTACCCAATACTGAGTTATTATTATATGCTGTTTATTTTCCTTTCTACTTCTGGTATTTTCACATTTTTTAAAAATTATTTTGTGTTTTTCCTGTTTTCTTTGCTGTTGGTGTCTTTATATTTCTTTTTTGAAATGCTCCTTTTAAATGTTTGATAAAATTAGATGCAAATATTGTAGATATGTGCTGAAAATTCCAGACTGTACCACTAGTACTGTTTCTGGAATAAAGCAAATTATTATTATCGCTGGCTAGTATTTTTACTTACTGCCTACTGGATGGACCCCACTGGTCACGACTTCTTCCTAGAACTGCAAGCAACTTCATCCTGCGGTTAGTCACTATCGAGCATCAGTACTTCCTGGTCATCAATGGTTTTCTGACTGTTAGCGATCCATGATGAAATTTGAAACAAGTCAGATCCCTACGAAAAACCTCTTGGAAATTAATCCAATGTTCCCGAGGGACTGGTTGCAGGACGAAGTCCCCTGTAGTTGTAGTCAGAAGTTGTGAATAGTGGGGTCCGCCCACCCAGGAGTGACGACAAAATACTTACCAGTGATGAAATTGGCTGGTGCCACTAATTAGAATTCATGGGCCATTGAATCGAGTCCTAATGGCTGAATGGTCTACGAGCTTACATTGCAACTGGAGGATCCTGAGTTCGAACTCCAGTAGGTGCGTACTGATGACGATTCCCATGCTAGGATGAAATATCTGTCCAGTACTCCCTGGTTTTTAATGGTTCTCTAACTGATATCACTCTGTGATCAACTCCTAAAATGCACTTTCTTGCGAATTAATTTTCTTAGTTCATTACCACCCCATTGACATCTTGATACTGACTGCCTAATGCTAACAAACTTATCACCACTAGATTGGTAAATATTTTATATTGTACTAAAAAATGGTATTTATGTTCACTAGAGTAGAGACAGAGATGAGGATCTAATTGAAAAGTGAATATTTCTTCACTCAATGATTTTGTCTTCAAACAGAATTGTCCGTTTATGGCAAAACACAAATACCTTTTTCGTGTCCTGCTTATTTGGCCTTCTTTTCATGTTTACTATCATTGTTCTCCAAGAATATTTCATTTCTTAGCCTCTCCATTTAATCCACGGCTCCGTTATTCAATATTCTTGTAGAAGATATCACACATATACAATATACTACTCACAAAACACTGAAAGTAGTAAACATCACGGTAGTGTTTTAAAATTTCTGTTCTAGAATTATTTTCTCGTGGTTGATACAGAATATTTATGCAGGAAAATCATTATTTTTTGATAATTTGAAATTATACAAGGTCAGAGGTTCAATAAACAGTAGGTATTAATCAATAAATAAAAGGGAAAATCAATCGAATCGCTTAAATGACCTATACATATATAGATAGTCACATGACAATTAGATATGATTTGCACTGCTGATTGGTTGAATTATAGAACAGGAAATTTAGAAAAACGAACACAGGGTCAATACAAAAAGTCAAGGTGAAACCACAAACGAGGATTCAGTAGAAATTATAGCGATTATAAACAGTCTTCATAGTGATGAATAACGCGTATAACTTCATTGAGATGAGACATTGAACTGATCGATAATGAGTTTATGAACCCAAAACAGGAGAGAATACGAAAAAAGTGTATGGAGATGGAAAAAGCGAAATTGGTTTCGAAGCTTACAGTCCATAAATCACATAGTCTGAGTTTACTTTGAGAATAAAGAGGAAGATCACACTTTGTGCTCCGCCTCTACTTAAGGAAGATCTTGTTACAGGGTCTCAACACGGATTTCTCAAAAATAGGTCTTGCGTTACTTGCCACTTCGACTTTTTCAACTGCATCACTAGTAGTCGCGAAGCACGTAAGCTAGTTGTTGTTCTCTACTTCGAAATATCTAGGGCATTTGACATGGTATCTCACAGTATTCTCTTTGAGAAGCTGTATTCATGTGGGATTCTCAATCCATTACTGAGCTGGTTAAAATCTTTTCTAAGCAATACGGTACAAATAACCAAGGTTGGATCTGTATTGTCTCATCCTAGGCAGATCACAAGCGGGGTTGTGCAAGGTAGTGTCCCAGGTCCACTTTTATTTACAGTATACATTAACAGCATTTGTAACTGCTTCACCTCAGGTAAATCATTCCTATATGCTGACGACCTCAAAGTCGTTTACTCCTGCTACGCTCATGAACTAAGCGATATGGTAAATAAAATACATCTTGAACTAAGTGGTCTCGCAACATGGTGTACTGAATCCTGTCTAAAGTTCAACATTGATAAATGCGGCTGGATTTGTATCGGAAACAGTAACCTTGACCTGAATCTTGAAATAAATGGGCGTAAACTAGCCAAGCTCAACTCAGTCGTAGATCTCGGCATCAGATACTCTAGTAACTTAACGTTCTCTGAACAAACTGATTATGCCAGACGTAAAACACGAAGGCTACTAGGATGCATAACTCGCAATTTCTTCTGTTGTGAAACTAGGGTTTTATTATATAAAGTATGTGTCCAACCTATTTTAGAATACTGCCCGTTTATTCTTAGCGGACTCAGACAAAATGACAAGCTTAAGTTAGAAGGAGTGCAACGGCGATTCACCTTAGGAATTCTTGGTTTAGAAAGTGGTCTCGAATACTATGAACGTTGCGACAGACTAAGTTTAGAACCACTCTGGAAAAGACGTCTTAAGCTAAACCTGATTTTTTACTACAAGCTAACTAATCTGCTCGTGCACTCCTCCGAGCCAATAATTAAACCTACCGCTGTCATCAGTTACAATCTTAGAAATCATCACAACCTAGCTGCTATAGAGCATTGTCAGACTTACATGCGGTATAATTTCTTCTTAAATAAGTTTTCAGTCATTTGGAATAGACTACCAGCTGATGTGCGCGATGCAAACACACTCGCAGTGTTCATCTCCTCAGTCACCAGACTGCTCAAAGATGACAGTGCACTTCTGAGTCTGAATACTACACCTACTTTTTCGCCCAACATAGATATTTTAAGTTCATTAAACGTGTAGTTACAACAAACTACAATTATAAATTTTTATATTATTGGAAGTACATGATAGACATTTTTACACAGGACAATAATATTAGTTCACACAATATAAAAGTTAACATCACGGGAATAGTTAGTTAGTGCACCAAAATAACTATAATTACTAAACAGAATATAAATGTATATATACATATTAATCACTCCCTAAGTACTCCACTTGCTTTCTTTTGCGTTGTTGTTGTTTGTCTTCTTTTGCCTCTCACCATTTCAGCTTCCATTTGACTTTTTGGATGAGAATGAAGAATGTAGATATTTGCCCATTTACAATGACAAATGATCTGCAAACACTATTGGTCCCATATCTTACAAATCCCTCGTGAATTGCGCATTGCCTTCACCAACGACGCAACCTGGATTACAGTTGTGAAATATACCTTTATACCAATAAAAAAGTATTGATTATAATACTTCACGATTGTAACTTACAACATGACTGATCTTGTCTGCAAAAATAGCTTGCGTTTCTTGAAAACACCCGTTTATAAGAAAATATAAACTGTCATTATTATTAGTCCACATTCAGTACAATTCACTTGTGATGTTACGATGAAAATGCTGACAAAAGTATACAAGTGTATTACTTATTTTAAATTATTATCAAATTTGGACATAAATCAAGAATAAGACTCGATGCCATACACACCAAAGTTATATGGAGGAATTACTTCAAGCTTTATTTTTTCCCCAAGTATTTGTAATCCATCCAAAACATACTTGGGTTTTTTTGTTAATACGAAGACAATATTTCTATATTTCTTGATGTGTTCCATTGAATGACTAGTTATCACATTGTTCCCACAAACCAAAGTCAAAAACGACAGAAACCATGAAATTTAAACATTAACCAAATTTATGTAATTTAAATAATACTTATCCATGGCTGTACAAACGGTGTGTCCTACATAAGTAGGAGGAAATATGTAACTTATTATATTATCATTACTAAATATGCTTACTAATCGTATATGTAATTTATCATATTGATGATGCCTGTAAACTGGTGTCCCTCATGTAAAAAATGAGAATATACTATTATTAATTATTAAAAAAACGCCCAGCTAAGATAAGGATGGATTGAGCGATCTGATTCCAAGATGGTGGTTTCTGGCTGAAATCAGTGGGACTTGAGGTTGATGCATAAACCCCTTCGACCTGGATCATAGAAATAGTTGCTTAGTGTGTAAGCGTGTGATTACAAAGTAAGGGAAGCCGTTCACCTGTGCTCCCTGGTTTTCAGTGGTTCCCTAACTTATATCAGTCTGTGTGTGATAAAACGTAACATATCCCTGGAATAATTAATTTAACTGAATTATCGATTGATTTTTGCAATCAATACAGAAACAAGGTTGTAACTCAACAAGACGTATTGATTTCTAAATTATATGATCTAAAGACAAATGGAATAAAGGCAAAACTAACACTTATAGCGTATTTAAAGTCATTTCCTACTTTACAAAACAAAATTTAACATTCAAGTTTGACCATGAATCGATATATTAATTAGAGAACCACTGAAAACTAGCCGAGAACACTAGAAAGCTACTTACCCACCTAGTTCTGGACTCGTAGGCAATACTCTGCCTCCACTGGAGTTCGAGCCTGGGACCTTCCAGCCACAAGGTGAGCTCGTAAACCGTCCAGCTACTGGGACCTGACTCAGTGGCCAGTCGATGAATTGCAACTTCTGCCAATTCATGAAACAAATCAAGTCCCTACAAACCAACTCTTGGAAACTAATCCGATACCCGCCAGTTGATTGACGTTCTAGTCAGAAGTCATGACCAGTGGGTTCCATCAGGTCGGGATGACACTGGTTGGTGCCAGTCACGCAAAATATATCACGAACTGGTAGAAGTTGAAGAGAGTCGGTTTCCAATGGTTGTATGGTATATGAACGTGATTTATAAATGGAAGGTCCTGAATCCTAAACCCTTTGGGTGCTTACTTCTGATGAGGCCCAAAATTGGACGAAGCAGCTGTCCACTGCACCTTGTTGATTTTCAGTGCTTCTCTCTACCTGATATCAATCCGTGATGAAACTTAAAAAGAATCAAATCCCTACAGACAAACTCTTGAAAATAATGATAGCAATAGCATCTTTATTCTAGATTGTGTTAATCCACACTGCAGAGTTTTCAGCGTATTTTAATTGCGAAATGCCTACTCTTTATAAAGGAGATCTTTAGGCAAAATAGTAATAATAATTTGCTTTATTCCAAAACAGTATTTGTGATACAGAATGGAATTCTCAGCATTTTACTACAGTATTGCATCCAGTTGGTACATTATCAATAAATAGAATTCTACATAGATTAAGGAAATCTCAGTTCATTATGACAACAACATATTGGCATGTCGGTAGCAAAGCCAAAGTTGAACAGTGTTTGAAGGTGTTAGAAAAGTAGAGCTATCATATTTACTGGCGTAAGCGGAAGAAAGAAACAAAGTAGCACATAACGGAAAAAAGAGAGAGAAAAGGAAAAGAAAGAGAGAAAATGTTGTACCTATAAATGATATGAGTTGGAAAGACGAGGTCCAGTTGTTCTACTGACTATTTAATGAATTATAGGTGTCACGCCTAATACTTTCTTTATCGCACAGAACACGAGCTATGTAGGGTATGGTTGAGTTTTTTTACTTGCTGGTGCGAGCATATAGTTTTCTGTATTGGCTTCTGGTTTTATCTGATGAGATGCAAGAGGAGAGTTGTGAGTGGAGAGGGTAGTGTGAGTTAGATAAAATGGACTTGGCCCATTTCTCACAGGAGTCCATGTGCCTGTCGACCAGAATATTAACAAGCTGGTTAAGTGGCACGTTGCTTATCCTGCTGATAACCTTTAACACCCTACGTAATAAGCTATAGTCTTTCTTCATTAGCCCTGGGAAAACTAAGGGGGAGTAATGGAGAATAATAGGCAGGATGGGAGAATTAACGAATTGTAGGAGTAAGGGTTGGGTTATTCCAAAATGTCTTAATTTCTTGATATAGAAGATAAGACGGAATATTTTCTTAGAAATCGCCAAGATATGAGACGACCAGGAAAGATCAGCAGATAGAATGACGCCAAGATATTTAATTTCCGACTTGGTCTCTATTTCAGTGCCATCTATGCTGCACACATCGTGAGAGCTTACTAGTTTGTTTAGGTCAGACTTATGCCTAAAGGTGAAATTGACTGTTTGGCATTTGGAGGGGTTTAAGGTAAGACCGTTTTCCTTGGAGCACTGGCTGATTTCTGACAGAAAGCCATTTAGTTTAGAGCAGTCACTTTGACATTTGACAGGCAAAGATGCAGTCAGATCGTCAGCATATTTGACAAAATTAATGTCATTTGAAGATGGTAAGTCATGTAGAAAGAAAGAAAAGAGAAGTGGGGAGAGTACAGCACCTTGAGGGACACCAGCTTCAGCGAACACAGCAGAGGAGGATGAACCTTTGTATATGGTGTACTGCATTCTGTTAGAGAAGTAGGAATGCAGCCAGTTAGTGACCCAGGACTCGGTTTTTGTCCTAGAGAGCTTATTTAGCAGGAAACATCTAGGTACAGAATCGACAGCAGAAGTGAAGTCAAGAAACGTGCAGCGGACGTATTTGGCACCTTTATCTAATGATGAGACGATGTTGTTGTGTAAGACGGCTGCAGCGTCTAAAGTGCTCCTACCCTGTCAATAGGCAAATTGTTTAGGATCTTCGAAGTATCCGGCAGGACATCGTATGACATTGTGTTGTTCCATCCGAAGCAATATTGAACCCTTGGCGATTCTTCTCCGTCATTTCTTTTCAGCAATGCTCCGCTTTACAAGTAATGATATGGAACACGCTAAACACCCCAACCCCCTAAGTTTGAATGAATACCACTTTAGCACAAATGAAAATGAAGACTTCCAGATACAACAGACCGTATTCAGTATCATAAAGTCATGAAAATGCAATTTTATATGTTTAACTTTGAAGCTTGAAGCCAAGATATGACTATGAATTTTAATTTACTGTCACATTCAATTCAGTTCGGACTTTCTCACTGACTGACTGGACCAAAACGCTTGGTCTTTGTTGACATGTGGGCTCTTTGTGCAGATGCTTCGACGATGTGTGATTATTCAGGTTGAAGTAATTAATTTTGATGGATGGACACTAGCAGTGGGGGAATGTAGGATACTCATTTCGTCCTGTTTAAGACTCGTCAACCGGAAAATATGTGTTCTGGTTTCCAGCCTCAGTGGGAACACCAACACTAACTGGCGGATTTAAGTATATCAAGATGACGAGTCCCAAATAGGACGAATTGTGCATCCCAGATTCCACTGCCGGTCACTATCTACCATCTTTACTTTCAAATGCTAGCAAGAGCTCTGAAAGCATTCTAATAAATACCTCATAAAATTGTTTCCATTTCATAATTTCACATGTCAGATATCTAAAGAATATATTAATTATGTCATTACGTGAACATAACATTAATGCAATAAGAGTCGTTGCCAAGATACGGCATAAACTCATCGCGAATTAACTTGATAGTAAACTAAATTATGAACGTATTCATGTAGTGCTAAAAAAATATGACTAGATGATTAAAACAATAAGAAATTGAGAAGAGTTTATGTATTATACTCGGGTAGAAGCTTAAGTGGCTCAATGATTTAAACTGGCCGCCTTAAACTCATACAAACATCCATAAAAGAGGTGTATAAAACCAAGAAAACAGAAAGATTTCATTATGAGCTGACATTAGTTTGAAAGTCATTGGAAAACCTGGAAGTATTGGAAGGCTGTTTCGTCCTAGTTTGGGACTCTTCATCAGTACGCACCCACCGGGATTCGAACCCAGGACCTTCTGTTTACAAGTTAGCTCATGATGAAATCCTGTAACCAATCAACCAAATCCCTAGAAACCAATACTTGAATATCGATGAGATGCTCACTAGTGACTGGCTCTATTCAGGTAGGTAGTTACCTGGGGTTCCAGTGGGAAGTCGTAGCCAGTAGGGTGCAGCAGGTCGGGTGTGAGAACAAAAACTCGCCGAAGACGTTGGCTAGCGGTTGCGCTATATCGTGAATTGGCAGAAGTTAGAATTCATGAGCTGGCTATTGGATCGGTTCCCAGTGACTTAATGGTCTACTAGCTCGCCTTGTAACCAGAAGGTCCTGGGTTCGAATCCCGGTGGGTGCAAACTGCTAAAGAGTCCCAAACTAGGACGAAACAGCTGACTGCCCAGTACTCTCAGGTTTTCCAATGGCTCTCAAGCTAATGTCAGCCCATGATGAAATCCTGTAACCAACCAAATCCCCACAAAACAGGACTTGAAAACGTGAAGAATTTCTACGTTTGAAGCTGAAACTTGTGTCGAATGCAGTTGGGAACATTTTTGTATTTCTAAGTGTCAGCTGAAGCAAATATAGGGTGATTATATGGTTCACATCCCTTTTTCTAAGTAGCGCCAGCTGCTTTATCCAGTGGGTATTAGGACATTTCAAGAAATAGGCCAAAAATATACCAAACAGTATGATTTCATGAAAATTCATTAACATACGTTGAACTTGTAAACTTACTACCATACTTTATCCGTTACACATTGCGAAGATATCAGGGCGAAGTTCAACAATAGTGTCCCAGGAGTGCAAAAGCTCCACTGACCCTGAACGCATGCAACTCGTTGGCTGACAGCACCTGTCATTATTAAAGCTGAAATATCAACGCTATTCACCAACTAAGCAGCAAATTTCACTCAGATCACTTTTTTAAGTACCGGGCAAAGTTCAACAATAGCGTCCCAGGAGTGCGAACGCACGAATGACCTTCGGCTGACCAATCGTAAAAATGAGGAATGTTTGATCAAAAAATGATGTGTATTGAAAAGAAGACGCTTGAAAATGCACTAAACAGTTTATCTTTCTCTGACATGGCTTAAAAATACGTCCTAGTTATAACGAGGAGCATCAGTTGCTAACTTAGACTAGTTTCTGTACATGTATTCGCCGATATGACTACAGATAAACTGTTTTTTGTGAATCGTTTATCCCTCTCATCCTGCTTGCAGTCTTCTAAATGAGCCCTCGGTTGAAATGTTACGGTTTCCAGCAAGAGGATAGAAGACTACTTACCATGGAAAACGTGGATAATAAAAAACAACATTAAAATAAATGAAATCAACTATTAATCTATCCCTAATCGTAACCATAAGCTTAATCGTGACCCTAACGCTAACCCTAACCTTAATCATAACCCTTATCCAAACCGTAATTCTAACTCTAATGCTAATTGTAACCCTGATCCTAACCCTAACCCCAATACTTATCTTAGCCCTAATCCTAACCCTAATCAGCTATTAAAACATTGTCCAAATAGTACTTAAAAAACGTGACCTGGGTGAAATTTGCTACTTAGTTTGTGAAGAGAATTGATATTTCAGATATGATAATGACAGATGCCGTTAGCCAATGACTAGCATGCGTTCAAGTTCATTCGAAGATAAGTCATGATTTTATAGATTTCAGCCAGCAAGGAGGAGTTAGGAGCGACATCGCCAGATACATGTCAATCACTCACCCAAACGCAGGGAGAAACACTCGATATTTAAATAACTTACTGATCAGTTCACTGATTTCGTTAGTGAATCACTCAAGTTAAGGATTCTCAAGGATAGAGGGTCATTTCAAGTATGATCCATCGATGAACCGCAAATAGAAATAAACTAAATTAGTATTAGCCGTAGTAGTTGTAATAATACGATTATGAATTAGAGCAAACCAAAAGATAGATAGATAGATAGATAGATAGATAGATAGATAGATAGATAGATAGATAGATAGATAGATAGATAGATAGATAGATAGATAGATAGATAGATAGATAGATAGATAGATAGATAGATAGATAGATAGATAGATAGATAGATAGATAGATAGATAGATAGATAGATAGATAGATAGATAGATAGATAGATAGATAGATAGATAGATAGATAGATAGATAGATAGATAGATAGATAGATAGATAGATAGATAGATAGATAGATAGATAGATAGATAGATAGATAGATAGATAGATAGATAGATAGATAGATAGATAGATAGATAGATAGATAGATAGATAGATAGATAGATAGATAGATAGATAGATAGATAGATAGATAGATAGATAGATAGATAGATAGATAGATAGATAGATAGATAGATAGATAGATAGATAGATAGATAGATAGATAGATAGATAGATAGATAGATAGATAGATAGATAGATAGATAGATAGATAGATAGATAGATAGATAGATAGATAGATAGATAGATAGATAGATAGATAGATAGATAGATAGATAGATAGATAGATAGATAGATAGATAGATAGATAGATAGATAGATAGATAGATAGATAGATAGATAGATAGATAGATAGATAGATAGATAGATAGATAGATAGATAGATAGATAGATAGATAGATAGATAGATAGATAGATAGATAGATAGATAGATAGATAGATAGATAGATAGATAGATAGATAGATAGAAAGTTTTCGGATCTTTCACCTCATCCTACCTTATATAATTCTTTGAAGCAAATGAATTCCAAGGAAATGAGATTTTATGTTTAACACCAGGTTCAATTTTAATTGTGTATTGGTGTTTTTTAACTGCCACTAAGATGATAGTTGTTCAGCTTTCCTCCCTTGACACCTGTAAATAATAATCACATGGACTGCAATTTATGTAAATAATACTGAATATTTGAAAACATGTCTGACATTTATATAGATTGTTTTTAAGGATGATTTATTTTCTTTTAGAGTGGAATAATTCATTTCTGCAATCATTCGATCGATAAAGGAATTTAATCTATTCCAGGCAGGATATTATTTCACTCACTGACATCACGCACGCACTCACACACACACACACACACACAAAGAGAACAAGTGGAGATCATAAAATACTAAACAAGCATTATTTCGACACTCTTATTCTCTCTCAGCATGCCTACTGCTCCACTGCGGCCAGGATTCATCATCTTTAAGTTACGATGGTATCCTGTTACTATCGATCCACTAGTTTCGAACTAAATGACCTATTTCCAGTTTATTTTACTCAAGGTTCTCAAATCTTAGGCAGGACATTTGCCCTGGCCCTTGGCCCGTCTGCTTTTGCTACTATCCTGTTGTTGTTATTTAACTAGATTTCGGGAACAGAAGCATTGATCATTGGAGATTTCAAAAATTTCATACCTTTAAGAAATATCAGTTGAAGATAATGACAAGAGACGAAATTACGAAATGATCTGAGGAATCGTGAACTAATCTGCAAATTGCTGATTTTGCCAAGTAGCTACGACCAGCTCCAAACGAGCGAAACGGCAGTCGTGCGCTTAGAACAATTCGACAATCTGGCTAGTAAGCACTACTAGTAGGTATGACTGGCATGTAACTACTCAACTAAATCAATCAGTAGTATAGAGTGTCAAGTATTTTAGCTTGGTTTCTTGATTGGTATTCATAGTATCAAACAGACTGGATATTATGATCTTAATAACTTCAGTTTTAAAAAGAAACTGTGGCAAAATAATCACCCCAAACTGTATAAATTGGGAATTTGATTTATAAATTTGCAAATTTGGTCTACTTATAACAATCAGAACACAATATTTCTTAAGATTTAACTTCTTAGTCAGTAGAGTACTGAGATTCAACTATGGCTTGATTTCAAATGTAATCACAGGATCTGTTCTTGTACTCAAAAGCCCACCTATGGCTGACAGGTATTTATATGTGTAGTGTTCATTGTCTTTACATAAATCGTTATCTTTGACATGAGGCGGACAGTTTAAATCGCTGGACTACCAAGTCTTTTTCCATTCATCAAAATGCATCAGATTTACCACATTTCTTGTAGTTTTAATCGTCCATCTACGTTCATTAATTGTGCGTCGGTGGCACGGTGGTTAGGACTCTCGCCGACCATGCACATGGTCCGGGGTTCGATCCCCTGCCGGCGCACACCCGATATCTATGGTCGGCCTGTAAATTTGGGTTACCGATATCCATGCTGAAAATTCCATACCTGTACTGAAAATACGGTGTGGAATCAAGCTGTAATCAAAAATAAAAAAATAAAATAACCTACACTCATTCAGCCTAATGCTATTGATTTCCTGAAGAAAAAAAATGAAAAAAACTTCGCGCAGTAATGGAGTAGGCTTTCGATAAGAAAATATTACTTCTTGTGATGCAATAATGAATGTAATGTCCAGAAATACCATCCACAGCCAAAAAAGTGCCAGAGGACACCAATTCCCTAACAAATGTAGAAGTGTTGAGTGTATTCAAGATACTGAGAGTCAGCCGGAAGGCAGCAGGACAAGACTGAATTCCCCGTGGAGCACCGAAAACGGACACAGAGACCTCAGTGGTTATGACGATGCCAGTACAGCGAAAAGTTTAGAAAAAAAAGACAATATGAAGGAAACTGTTTTGAAGGGGAGATGACAGACAGAGGACCTCAGAGAATAGAATAAAGTGGGGACATGCTTTTAAAGTCCTGTGTTCCACTCAGAACTCAAGGGATCAATAATAAAAATATTTTTTGAAAATCTTGCACAAGGAGTATACACTTCACAACAAAACAAGATGAAAATTCTGCACTGCGTTGAAAATGAACTTTTCAGAATAACATACACTTGGTTCCCTTTATTAGTTTGAATAAAGTAAGAACGAACGTATTTGCAGGTTAATATGAGCTCGTTTAATTCCGTGGATTCTCTTCAACTGCGTACATCCTAAACAAAATCAATTATATGTTACAAAGTGATGTCTGAATATACTTTTTATAGTGACTTCAAGTTATACATAGAAACTTTAAGCAACATAATTTCAAAGATGATGTGCGTCGGTGGCACAGCGGTTAGGACTCTCGCCGACAATGCACATGGTCGGGGGTTCGATCCCCTGCCGACGCACACCCAATATCAATGGTCGGCCTGCTAAATTTCGGCTACCGATATCACATGCTGAAAATTCCATATTTGTATCAAAAATACAGTGTGGAATCAAGTTATAATCAAAAAAGTAGACAATTATTTACTGTTAAAAGAGTAACAGTTTAAAGTATAAACAGACAAAGGAGTGGTGTTCAGATTTCTCTTGGAAACAAGGATGGACTAGAGGCAAAACACAAGATACAACAACAGAGTAAATCTGTACATATTATGGTGAAGATTTCAGGAGGGTGGGATGCATAGTCAAGTAAAATAATAAAATAGATAAAATAATTTAACTCCATAATGGATAAGATTTTATTTTAATAAATCACACAGTGTTGTACAGTTAAATTAACTGATCACCATGTTTCGAGCACAAACTATTGCTCATAATCATATCAAGTTGATATGGAACTTGATATGATTATGAGTGGCAATAGTTTGTGCTCGAAACGTCATCAGTTGATATTACTGTACAACACTGTGTGATTTATCAAAATAAAATCTTATCCATTATGGAGTTATACTCTACCACAGTGCCCAAGTTTTATACTTATAAAATAATTTAATTTAGTAGATCTGGAACCTTATTAGTGAGTTGAACTCAGTCAAGATTGAGTGGAATTTTATGCAACAGGCCAAAACACAATAGCGTATGGACGAAACAATTACGCTTACCAGGGTAGTGGGAGATTAGTCACACAGTCTCTTTCTGTATGTATAGGTTGGTTCGAAGGTTTTTTTTGATGGAAATGGCTTCTGTGAACCTAAGTAATCATACATTTCTTTGTGTATTGATTATGTTGAAAGCCTGACTAATTCCCGTTGTATGTCCTGTATCAACTAGGTATCTGGTGGTTGTGCCTGTGAACACTTTGCTACCTTGAAAATGAAAACTTTTAGAGATATGCTAGGACAATCTAGTTGGCGCTCTCCTCTCAGTCCTTCCTGTGTACTTGCTACAGCAAGTGCAAGTGAATTGGTGAATTCAATTGGCGTTGACATGAGAACAGGATAATTTTCTACTTTTGACTGGATTAACAAACATATCGTGTTTTGTAAAGTGGAATGAGTCTGGTAACGGGGACTATTCTTTCCAGTCTACCTTTAATTCTGTTTTTCATTCTTCTGGATACTCTTTCGCCTTTGTACGCTAGACAGATAAAAACTGGTTTCTTTTTAACTATTTCGGGTTTCGGTGTAGGTGCTTTTTCCTTTCCATATTTTGATATGAACTTTCGAGGGTATCCATTTTCAATGAGGTTCTTTTTTGAAATGACTGCAAGCTCCTCTTTGATCCTATCCTCTAAACACAATGCCCTAGCTCTGCTGAGGAGTGTTTTCACCAGATTGCGTTTGTGGCCGATTGGGCAAAAGTTGTAATAATTCAAGTATTGGCAAGTTCAAGTTTCTTTCCTATATAGATGATTTTTTTCAATCGTCCCATCATTTCTTCTTTTTAAGTTGAGATCTATAAAGTGGAACTGAATGTCACCTTCATGGTCCTTTGTAAATTCTGTGTGTGTGGGGGGGGGGGGCGGGGGTAATTCACACTGAGGTTTTAAAATATCGCAGATGCTTGATCCATACTATCGCAAACCAAAAAAATGCGTCGTCAACATACCTGCTGTAATAGGTGGTCCACTCTGTTTCCGGCTTCGTTCGTGTCTGTTCAATATGAGGCAAGAATATGTCCTCAAGAATAGGACCCAAAAGTGAACCCATAGCCACCCTTTCAGTCTGCCGGTACAGATGGTTATTGAATCGGAACTGAAGATCCTTTGTACAAAAAGTAGTAGCCTATTTTTGTGGCTCCTTTTCACGAAGAGGAAGAAGTCTAGTTTGCTGGTAGACGATTTTTTTACGAGTTGATCACGGATTGATATCAGTTAGAGAATCATTGAAAACCAGACACAGCGAGTATTGGACAGCTGCTGTTTCATCCTAGTTTGGGAATCATCGAAAGTGCACACCCACTGAGATTTGAACCCAGGACCTTCCAGTTCTAAGGCAAGCTCGTATACTCTTCAGGCACTGGGACTCGATTCAGTGGCCAGCCCATGAATTCTAACTTCTACCCAAAAAAACATAACTAACCCTTACAAACCAAACTATAGAAAATATATGATTTTTACCGTTTGTTCAAGGGGTGCACTAGTAAACGACGAACAAATATCGTATGATAAAAGAAGTCTATTTCTCGTGAGAATTGGAAAGAATCCTTGATACTGTGGACTGCCAGTTTTTTGGAATTGGTTCCAACTTTTGTGCCAACTATCTAGCCATTTTATAGAATGAAAAAAACACCTAAAACTCGTCTCGAGTATACTCAATGAATGATAAGCGCTGATTGATCAATCTTTTGGAGGACCTATTGTAGAGTTTGCTGAGCGCCCCTTTCATCCACAGTCACAACTATTCACCCATAGATTAGTGACCAACTTCACAAGGGTGATTAATTTTTCTGAAGTTCTACTGAGTAGCGCGACGTGTGGAGTCAATCCAAAAGTAGAAAACTGATAAGAGTTATTCATCTATGACAATGAGACAGAAAATTACCAAAAAAATAATAAAATAAAGACAGACCACTTTAGATATCAGACGAGTGACTATATTATTGATAGAGTTTTCACTGTAAAGCTCAATGGTTCCAGATTCCAGGGATCACCTTGTCTTGAGTAAACAATACTGACAGAAAGGTCCTAAATTTGTATTATTGATCCTTCAATCAATGAAATTCACTATTATAAGATCGACTATTTCTTCTCCATCGATCCAGTTAGGTAAATCGATAAATCAATAAACAACTATATATAACACTTCGACATATATATGTTTATATATATCACTTTCAGATAATATCAGATAAAAGAAAGAATAAACAACCATAATGCCACATAAAGCGTTGTCTAGACTTTTCAATCGATACTCCTTTCAAAACTTAACCGATTCAAATCCCTAGTGATTTATCATATCAATGAATGAAGAAAAATCAATTGAAATCAAGGAATTCAATAACTGCCATCGTAGAGAAATAAACTGTGAAACGGCAACATAAACAACAATGACATCAACAACCACAAAAAAAACAACAACAGAAAACCGTAGACAAATGTAACATAGAATGATGAATAGATTGAATTTGACTGTTTGTTTTTATGTTTTTTTTCAAAGATAATAACAACCATTCTTGATAAAAACTTTCTATCAGTATAAAGATTACTGAAGAGATTGAAGGTTAAGTTAGAATAGGCCGAAAGAAGAAGAACGATAAAACAAACATCACAGTGTAGTTTAGTAAAAACAAAAATTTTAAATTTGCCGGTGCGATTCACATCAATAAATAGGGACTATAATGATAAGGCTGCCTACTATCACCAATGATTTTCCTGATTGCAGTAGACTAGATAATGCGACAAACAGTGGGCAATGAGGAAACAGGCATAAAATGGACTCACAAAATACAAACTTGGAGGATCTGGACTTCGCCGATGATATATGTCTGATTTCCCACAAACTGGAAGATATGCAAGTGAAAAGCAACAAGTTGGCAATGGAAGAAGCATCAAAGACAGGAAGGATTTCAGGTGAACATAGAGAAAACAGAGGTGATGAAGATATCTGGACAACACCAACAGCAACAACAACAACAGACAACAATCAGCCAGCGTAAATGGGAGGAATCTGAAAGAAACAACCTGTTTTACCTATCTGGGAAGCATCGTCTCAACTACAGGCAGACGGAACTGACGAGGATATCAAAGCAAGAATCGGAAAAGCAAGACAAGCTTTCACTACACTCAAGTCTGTGTGGAGGTCAACAGCACCCAGCATCAAAAATGAGATCCGGATTTTCAACTCCAATGTCAAGTCAGTGCTACTATACGGATGGATGGACTTGGCGCCGCGTCACGAAGGGCACTTCGAACAAACGACAGACCTTCATTAACAGTTCTCTGGATGTTTCTTCTGCCAACTTGTCGCTTTTCACTTGCATATCTTCCAGTTTGTGGGAAATCAGACATATATCATCGGCGAGATTCAGTTCCTCTAAATTTTTGCGTGTGTGTGTCCATTTTATGCCTGTCTCGTCGTTTCCCTCATTCTGTCGCATTATCCAGTCTACCGCATTAAGGAAATTAATCATTGGAGATAGTATGCATCCATCCAGCCTTACCTTACTCCCGTCTTCGCCTCTTTGAAGGATTCCGTGAAATTACCGTTGTGGATTACTTGGCATGCAGCATTGTCGTACAACTCTTGGATGAGGTGTATAATTGTTGACGGCACCCCGTAGTAGCGAAGTATTTGCCAAATCACCTCTCAATCAACGGTGTCGGAGGCCTTTTCAAAGTCAATGAAGTTGAGATAGAGAGCTGATTGACTGTCATTCCAAGGTCTGTTCAATGATAATACGTAGTGTTTCGATTCGATTGATGCATGACTTGTTCCTCCTGAATGCAGCCTGTTCCGGTCGAAGTTTTTCATCCATGTCGGCGTGTTTGATTCTCTTCAGGATGATGCAGCCTAGTATTTTGCTTGTTTTGATGGACAAGAGCATAATCCCTAAGAATATATGTACTCAAAAGATCAGTAACACGACAGTACGCCATTATCCTAATTCTGATTTTATGATATTTTATTTAAACAAAATCATTCATCAATTGTGACGAAAGACTTCACTTCCTTCACTTATCTAGGCAACAGCGCAGATGAGGATATCAAAACCCGGCAGAATCGGAGAGGCAAGAAAGGCCCTCATAACTCTGAAATCAGTTTGGAAATCTGCTGCGCTCAGCCTAAAGGACAAGATTCAGATTTCCAACACCAATGTTAAGTCAATTCTCTTATATGAGTTAAAAGCTTGGTGCAGTACGAAAAACATATCCACAGTGGTTAGGACTCTCGCCGACCATCACATGGTCCAGAGTTCGATCCCCTGCCGACGCACACCTGATATCTATGGTCGGCCTGCAAAATTTGGCCTACCTATATCACATGCTGAAAATTCCATACCCGTACCAATAAATACGGTGTGGAACCAAGCTGTAATCAAAAAAATAAGCTGTGGATCCTCTTCAACAACTGCTTTCGCTAGCTCTATATTGTAGATCAAATGGCCAGAAAGAATCGGAATCAAGAAATTCTGGAAATGAACCAGTCAAGAACTTATATCGCTCAACAAGTATGTTGAAGAAAATGGAGATGGATTTGATACACGCTGAGGAGACCATTGAGTTGCATCACATACCACGTCATCGCTCGCATTGAATCCAAATGGGAAATGACGGGGTGTACTTGTGTCCAAGTTTGACACGGTAGAGATCACGTGAGAAGGAGATGATGGGCTATGGACATTCGTGGGGCCAGCTAAAAAAGGAGTTCAGAGGACAGGAGAAAGTGGGGATCGGCTTTTGAAGCTTAATGTTTCATTAGAAACATTAAGGAACCTAAGATTATGAGTCAGAGATGCGAAAGTTTGTTTGTCTTTTTAAAACTTTGACTCATAACAGAAATCAAAATTTGAGAGCGATTCAATCATTATTACTTATGTATTGAAGAAATTTCGGAATTACGGTGTTGGTTTCCAGTGATTTGATTGGTTTCAGGATTTCATCATGAGCCCTGTAGCCAGAAGGTTCCGAGTTCGAACCCCAGTGGATGCGTACTGATGAAGAGTCCCAAACTAGGACGAAACAGTTGTGCAGTATTCCCAGGTTTTCCAGTGGTTCTCTAATCGATATCAGCTCATGATGAAATCCTGACATTTCCAAATGATAACCGATGTGTGTGTGCGTGTGTGTGTGTACAGTCAGTAGAATTGTCTCTTCAACAATATGTGAGCCTACGGCAACATAGATAAACTTGAATGAAGTGTAAGAGTTGGACTTGGGATTAACTTCGACCTAAAAGTAACCACTCTTACAAAACTTCTTCACCGCTTATGGCCTTAATAGTACTCTGCCTAACGTGCAAGTACTAACGAACGGAATCAAAGTTAAAAGACTTGAAATGGCAAGTGTAACTGGACCAGAATTGTATTTACACAAAGAGATATGGAATTTGATAAGAAATAAAAGGTACACACTTATCTGGAGGTGAGACGGTGGTCAGCTCGGAGAGTGTACTAGGTGAAAGTACAGCGAGAGAGCGAAACCGAAACCGCACAGGAGGTTCAGGAATACAAAGTGGAAGTGGGGTTAAAGGTCAGGTTGCGTTCATTCAAACAAAAGTTCAAAGGTACAATGTACACTACAGAAGCAAGATCGACAAATGTACCAAGACTATAGGAGTTTATTCTTTACTATTTCGCGGTTGTTTCTTCTCAGATGGCTATAACCTGAACAACAGAAAAGATAAATATAAATTACATGGAAGGTTTGAGCATACTTTTCACACAATGATAAGGAGTAAATGATAGGAACTGTAAGTAACGTACGTCCGAAATGATGCACATGGTTAAATTATTAAGAGTTAAAAGGACGGACAATCTGAAGGACTCATATTAGACACATATTCTTGAAACAAAGGACAGAGTTCAAGATTTTATTTGGGTAGAAACAAAGTTTAACTATAAAGAGATCTCAATACAACAGGTTATGTAACAATAGGAAATGCCTTCATAAAAATGACAAAAACTGAGCAATTTTCAATATTTGGTTTGTAAGGATTAAATTTACTTTTTACGAGCTTAACCACGGATTGGTATCAGTTAGGGAACCATTGAAAACCAGCGCTGGAGTACTGGACAGGCAGCTGTTCCATCCTAGTTTGGGAATCATTGGTCAATCTTGCCTTTTGCGATCCTGCCTTCGATATCCTCACACGTGTTTCCTGTAGTTGAAACGAGACTGATTAAATGGCAGTCTAGGTGCGAATCAGTATTTTGCTGGGTGTGGACACGAGCGTGATTCCGCAGCAGTACTTCCAGAAGCTTGAGTTCAGTGCCTGGGTAACTTTCCTGCTTCCAAACCTCTATTGCTACTATTGTAACTTGTAGAACTGTTAGCGAACACAATACACTTATGGTAATGTTTTTACGAGTTGAATATGGATTGATATCAGTTAGAGAACCATTGAAAACCAGCACTGGAGTACTGGACAGCTGTTTCATCCTAGTTTGGGAATCATCGGAAGTACACACCCACTGGGATTCGAACCCAGGACCTTCCGGTTACAAGGTAAGCTCGTATACCATTCAGCCACTGGGACCCGATTCAACGGCTCATGAATTCTAACTTCTACCAATTCGTGATTTAGCGTGACCCCAAACAATGTCTTTGGTGGGACATCTATCCACACACATCACATCTGGATGGACGTGACTGGACACGACTTCTCACTAGAACTCCAGGAAACTCCATCCTGTAGCAAGTCACTAACGAGCATCAGATAAATTTTCTATAGTTTGGTTTGTAAGGGTTAGTTATGTTTTTACGAGTTGATCATATATTGATATCAGTTAAAGAACAATTGTTCCACCGACGATATTGGTTGGGGTCACGCTAAATCACGAATTGGTAGAAGTTAAAATTCATGAGCTGGCCATCGAGTCGGGTCCCAGTGGCTGAATGGTATACGAGCCAGCTTGCCTTGTAACCGGAAGGTCCTTGGTTCGAACCCTGGCAGTGGGGTGGGTGCGTACTGCCGATGATTCCCAAACTAGGTGGATGAAACAGCTGGCCAGTACTCCCTGGTTTTCAATGGTTCTCTAACTGAAATCAATCCGTGATTAACTCATAAAAACATAACTAACCCTTACAAACCAAACTATAGAAAACTTACGGTAATATTGAAAAAATACTTGTATTAAGGCAGACACTAATCGAACCGACATTTGCATTACTTTTCAAGACAACATGCAAACACGCACACATATGGTGTACTAGAAATGTTCACATACTGATCGATGATATAAATTTCATAGATAGTTGTTTGACAGTTCTTGGTTATGCAATCGTTTGTTTTTACAGGCTTTTTCTTCTAAATAATACATAAAACGACTAGCAAATGTAAGAAAATGAGAACGCAATAACTACGATTAATGAGTAAAGCCAGTAAATCCTGTCATATTTATATATATTACGTTAAAATAAAACTGAGAAGTAGAATTTTACACAGAAGGGTAATAAAAATGCTCAAACAGATGGTTAGTATTTTGTTTTATTAAGTCATCAGATGTTTCTAATGCATAGTTAGTTATTTATGCTACCATTATCAACAATAGAAACAGTGGAGTAGCCTTTAATGTAGAAGTTCGTTAAACAGCGGGTCTAGTGGATGGGTGAAGGTGCCTTGAAGATTTCACTGGGAAGTCTTAATCAGTAGCATTTGAAGAGATCTCTTTTTTCAGCGAATTCGTCTAAAGATTTACATTTTATTCCACTTTTACTTCTTCGCCTTCTTCTTCTTCTTTTACAACCACTTCTGCTTTCTCTTCTTCTTCTTCGTGGTATCCTTCTTCATCTTCTTTGTCTTCTTCTTCAACATCATAATCTCATTCCGCTTTCTTGTATTTTCTCCATCTTCCCCTCCGTCTTCATCTTGCCGTTCTCTTTCTTCCACATTATAATCATCTCTTTCTTATTCCTCGTCTTCTTCTTTTGCAACTTCATTCTCCTCATCTTCATCACCTTCTTCAACACCATATTCCTGCTTTCTTTCCTTATACTCTTCTTCCTCACCATCATTACCACCTTCTCCTTCTTCGTCTTCTGTTTCCTTGCCTTCTGTTCCTCCTCATCTATCTTCTTCTTCTATCTCGTCTTTATCTTGCTCTTCTCTTTCGTCGTCACCATCATCATCATCGTTATGTTCTTCTACTTCCTCACCATCTCCTTGTCCATAATCGTCTCTGATTCTCCTCGGCGGACAATGCTGGAAAAGAGCCAGTGGTGGTCAAACCGAAACATGACTTCATCAGTCAGTCAAATCCACAACAGTTAGTTTAAGCCAGCCAGCCACGTAGGGAGGTGTAGACTACCTGACTGGTTGGGGTCCTCGGGACGGTAAACACCAATGACAGCCGGAGACGATTGGTGATATGGCTCAAAATCGTTCTCAATAGTTGGCTCAGATGCATCCACTCCTTGTGACTTATAATTTCCAATATAATTATATTGTTCTTTGAAATTACTATTCCTTTTGCCTCATATCTCTGTATAATGTCTCTGTTTTGCGTTTTTTTTTATACTTTCTTCTCTGGCTTTGCGTGCTGAGTGAATTGTGGCGACTCGAAGTGGTGCACATCTGTGCAAAGTTCTATGTTGAAACCAGTCAGTCAGATTCTCCTTAGGCTTTCTTCTTCTTCATCCCCTTTTCCTTCTCTTTCGTCGTCTTCTTTTACAATTTCCTCTCCGTATTATTCATCCCCTTCTTGTTCTCCTTCTTTATCACCATCCTATTCCCCTTCTTCTTCCTCTTCATACTCCTCATCTTCTTTCTATTTCTCGTCTTCTTATCCGCGTTTCCCCTCCTGCTTTCGTCCTCTATAGTCGTCTACTTATAATTATTATTCTGCATCTGAATTGCCAGGTCTATGCGTATAATCAGTCCTTCAGTACTCCCTTTCAAAAATTATAAATGGCTAACATTGATTGGTTTTCTGCGATTCAGTTTATAGGGAATTAATTGCTCATACCATAAATCATATAACTGACATCTCGCCCATGATCTACGTTTACATTAGTACTGGGATCGATGCCAAGTTACTCCAACTCATCTATTCCAATCACTGTGGTCTAGTGGTTACGTCATTGCATTGTGAGTCGACTATTCCTCATAAGGTCTACTATTTCATCATCTGTGCATACAGAAGATAAAGGCGATGAAGATACACAACAACCGACAACACCAAGCATCAATCGCAGTCAAGGGCAGAAATCTCCTGAAAGAAGTCACCTCTTCAACTATAGGCGGCGCATATGAGGATGAGAAAGGTAACACGGATAATTAAAGCATTACAGACCTTCATTAAACTGGAACCAGTCTGAAAATCCATTGCACTCAGCATGACGAAAAACAACAAGATCTTCAATACAATGTAAAATCCGTACTTTCATATGCTTTGCGAATTTGGCGCAAGCGTTACAAGAGCCCTTCCAACATGCTACGATATAGTTTCACCAACATTCGACTTCATCGCCTAGATAATAAAGATGAAATTGTCTGCCAGAAAGGAGAAGTGACAAGGATCTCTGGGAATAGGCCAACCGAGAACCTGTCACCTCAGAAATCTGCAGAAGGAAGCGGAGAGTGCAAGCTGCTCGAACAGAACCCTACTTGGGATTGCACTTTTGGACGTCGGAGGGGAGATCGTGTGAGGAGCAAGTCAAAGGTCGTAGGCAGTCATGGAGCCAGCTGAAAATAACGCTTCAGAGAAAACGACGAAATGGAGATTTACTGTTGAAGCCCGATATTCCCCTTGGAACCCAAGGGAATAATAGTCTTGATAATAATACAACTAACGATTACAAATGATGATGAAAAGCACATTATGTCTTCCACTAATTCTCACCCGCTTCTGTTAAATAAACATCATCGTATCATCTGTGTGTGTGTTTATAGCGTTGCATTTGTGTGCATTTATAAGTTTATAAAACACAAAGTAAATAATTTCCACAACAGACTGAGGACCATTAAAACATTGATCGCCAGAGGATTAAAGACAGTGTCTGAACCAACTTTTTTGGATGTATAAATTAGGCTTCTTAATGTGGATCCTAACAGCCAGCCTCAGCAATATTTAGTAAACGAACTCTTAAGGCGAAGATTTGTTGGTATGTGGTAAATGACCCTGAAAGCCTGGTTAATATCAACCTAGTGTTCTATATCCACAAGATGAGATAGAATAGCGCTGAGAATAGATTTTGTTTACCCTTCACTTAACCGCACAGGGTGATGTTCGGAAATCCGAAGACAAATCTTAACTTCGCCTTAAGAGTTCGATTACTAAATATGGCTGAGGCTGACCTTTGTGATCCACATTAAGAAACCTAACTCATGCATCCAAAAGAAGAAGTTGGTTCAGACACTGTCCGTAACCCTCTGGCGATCAAGGTTTTAATGATCCTCAACTTATTGTGGAAATTTTCCTAATCTCAGGTGATATTCTAGGTGCTATTATATCTTTATTATTGTTATTATAATTGAAGCATCTTTAATGAACTGTAATTCCACTGTGATCTTACTTAACAGATCGATATTATTTAAAAAACACTAATATTGTTATTAACTACTATTCTAGAATATTCTATGCGTATAAACATATATATAATTGTAGAGCCTGAAAGAGGAAATTATCGAGAAGGATATTCTTTGCTCAATTATTTTGTTACAGGATTTTCTTCATGAGCTGACATTAGTTAGAGAACCATTGGAAAACGTAGGAGTACTTGGCAACTGTTTCGTCCTAGTTTGTGACTCCTCAATAGCACGCACCCACCGGGGTTCGAACCCAGAACCTTCTGGTTCCAAGGCGAGCTCGTATACCATTAAGCCACTGGGACCCGATCCAATGGCCAGCCCATGAATTCTAACTTCTGCCAAAGACATTGGCTAGGGGTCGCGCTATGTCGTGAATTGGCAGAAGTTAGAATTCAAGGGCCATTGGATCCGGTCCCAGTGGCCCAATGGTCTACGAGCTTGCCTTGTAACCAGAAGGTCCTGGGTTCGAACCCCGGTGGGTGCGTACTTCTGAAGAGTCACAAAGTAGGACGAAACAGTTGTCCAGTACTCCTAGGTTTTCCAATGATTCTCTAACTAATGTCAGCTCATGATGAAAATCCTGTAACCAATCAAATCCCTACAAACCAACACTTGAATATCAATTATTTTGTGTTTTGTAGATGTCTGAATGAACATTTTCGCTATATATTAGTTTTCTGACGACTCTAACCACCTGTTTAATTAATCATACTTCAAAACTATGAAGTTGAGTGATTTCTTTACCACCTACTCCTCACAGTGAATTCGGCTTAAATAACTCTGTGTGTGTATATGCGTTTAAGCATGTGACAAAGCTCGCGAAAGCATTACTTATATAACCTAATCATATTGATTGATTGCTTAATTAATTGGTTAAATGATTGATTAACCAGTCGATCGATCGATTGGTTGACTGACTGATTGATGGATTGATTTGAGTATGACGAAATATTTCATTGTGAATTTACTAAACTCTATTGCTTCAAATGAAAGAAAGAAAAAATTAAAATTTATAACCTGCTGAGATTTATGTATGTGCATAAGACAAATAAAATTATGCTGTTTCGAAATGTGATTACATTTAAAAAGGTGGAACATCAGCTGCATAAGTAATCTTATGAAGAATTTTCCTAAATTGATATAAGTATAAATCTTGGGCACTGTGGAAGAGTATAACTCCATTATGGATAAGATTTTATTTTGATAAATCACACAGTGTTACACAGTAATATTAACTGATGACGTTTCGAGCACAAATTATTACTGCTCATAATCATATCAAGTTACTTACACAACTTCTTTCCTTCATTTATATACATGTGTGGAATCGATTAGATATTGGAATAAAATTCAATATGAGATAATGTACATTCAAAAATAATAATACGAGTCTTATTGATCAATTACAATTAGATGGGAAATAAGACGAGTGTTTTTATAGTCATAATAAGTTAATTGTTAGAATGTTATGATGTGCTTGAATGGAAATAGAATTTTAAGATTATTTATCATCCTCTTCTGATTTGACCGGCGGTAATAATATCTTCCATATCTCTGGTATTTGCATTGAGTCACTTCTGTTGCATGTGTTGGATGTAGACTCAATGAACCAGGATTCAGTAATCAACCTCTCTCTCCACCTAATTATGTTACTCTTTAGAATTTTAACCCTATCCCACACTATTGTGTGGTTGTTTGTTAATGCGTGAAAGTGCAATTGCTGAGCTTTTTTCTAAATTACTTATCTTCTCGGGGTCAACCATTCTTACTTTAGCTAAATTCTTATGTTCTGATAATCTGACTACCCCCGACCTACTAGTTTGACCTATGTAATTGACTTCACAGTCATTGCAAGGTATTTTGTAAATTATATTATTTTGTCTAATTGGGTCAACTGGGTCCTTTAACCTACAGAGCTTGTCCCTGAGTGAGTTTGTAGGTTTGAATGCCACCGTAATTCCTGCTTTATCAAGAATCCCACACAGGGTCTCAGATGTCCCCACCATATATGGTATTACAGTGGATGACTTATATTCTCTCTTATTTATGTTATTTTTACTAGTTTCACAATTCTTTTTATTTTTCTTTAGGTCTTTTTCAATCTTCCTAATGAATTTTATAGGATAGTTATTTAACACCAACGCTTCTTCTATCTGTTTTATCTCGTCATTTAGGTCATTTTTTGTGCTACTTAGTGCTATGGCTTGGTTTGTTAGACACTTAACTAAGCCTGCCTTAACAGTTTACCCGACTCATTAGAGAGTGAGTCGGCCGGGATCCGGACCCTGGAAAGAATGTGTATGTATCAGCTGCTTGGAACTTTTCAGGTGCCCTCTGTGTCGTGCCTCCAAAAGAGTCAACGGGATGAGAGGGAGTCAGTCTCTCCGAACAGTGTTCACTCTGCACTCAACTACTCAGTTTCAAACAGAACAAATTTGAGTACAGTGGTATGAAACAGCCTTAAAGTTAAGGAAAATATCCTTTGAATATTGAGTAATTTTGTAGATGGCGACCATGATTAGAATCCAGGATACACATTTCGTCCTATTTGGGACTCCTCACCATCCACCAAAATACTTCAAGTTAATGCCCAGATATCGTCGAAGCGTCCGTAGTAGGAGCCAATGTGTTATCAAAGGCCGAAAATTTCGGTACAGCCAGTCAGCATAAGAACCGACATTTCCTTCTTCAATTTCTTTACCTCCTCAAAGGAATGTCCGTTATGAGATCATTTGTTTGAGTACCCATACTTAGGGGAAATTTCTCTTCACTTTAAAACTCGAAAAAGATTTTTGTTACCAGATTACCTAATAAAAGATTCAATGATGTTTGTGTTGAAACCAGTGGATTAATGTTTTGAATATTATGACTTTTCTAACCAGAATCTAACAAATATACCGATAGGAATCGATTACTGCGGACATATATCCTATTGAAGGTATCAAGTCTCGGAAAGCTTTAAGAACAATGATATGCTGAGGGTAATATCACACTATACAGCTTAATGTATCACTCCTAATGATATCTTTCGAATTGAAGAGTCAAGAAATACCATCTCTAGTTAAAGACGTAGACAACGTTGTTGTTTGAAAGTAGTAAATTCAAGTTTTCAATGTATTCTCCGCTTTAAGAAGTCAGCAAAGATAAACTATAACAATTCATGGAATGCGAACCAATCAGGAATTACAGTATTTTCTCCCACGTAAATGACGTTTAATTACAAGAAGAATACATGAAAACACATTAAAAGGGATATATTTCTTGACATGAGTGAAAAATACCTCGAAATTATCACGAGGAGTATCAGTTCTTAAGTTAAAGCAGTTTCTGTGCATGTATTCACGGAGGTGACCAAAGATGAATTCTATTTGTGACACTTTTATTGCTCTTTATACGGGTCAGAAACTTGCACTCCGTCTCCCGAAAAGCATTTCCAACTAGTCACAGACTTTTATCAGCAGGTGGTTCCGTCGCTGGCTGCCTTTAAACTGAACATCGAATGGCCAGCCAGCTGGCTAGAGAGAGTTAGCAACAAGAAACTCTTGCTGAGAACAAACAAACCAACAGCCGATCGCTCAACAAATATGTGAGAGGAAATACAGATGGATTGATCAGGCATACGTTGAGGAGGCTGTAGAATGACATCGCGCTCAATGCAGGCCATCACTAGAGTGGAACCCCAGTGGGAAGCGAAGAATATGTCGTTGGTGTGAGGGTAACATGGAGGAGATCGTGTGTCGAGGAGGAGGATATGAAAGATTATGGTCAAGCTTGGAGCTAGTCAGATGAAGACGACAGTAGAGGATAGAAGAAAGTGGAGATGTGTTGTTGAAGGCTTATGTTTCACTCGGAATCCAAGGGAATAATAGCAATAACAATATTGCTCTTATCCCGTTTTTTAATCTTCCCCTGAAGTACTTGATTGTGAATTGGAATGAGTCCCAATCAGATGACCGACAACTATTTACTAGGAAAATGCAGATAAAGAAAATAAATAATACTAATAATCTCACCCTAAATGTAACGCTGATTCTAAACCTAAACTTGATCTTAACCCTAATCCTTACTATAACCCTAACCACCTATTAACACATTGTCCAAACAGTGATCAAAACCCATATCGGAATGAAATTCTCAGCTCCATTCACGCACAGCTGTCATACTGACGTTTTAGTAATATAGGTTTCCTTATCCAACAAACAATACACGTTCAAGGTAATTACAGAGTTCGCACTCCTGGACCGTTATACTTTAACTTGGCCAAGATATCTGAGCTTTTCGACGACCTTCATTCAATTTCAGATTATTAAATCATTATTATTACTATTACCATAATTGTGGCTGCTCATTTATAACATTTTCTAACCTTTGAAGCAATTAAATTCAAGCAGCAAAAATTGATTTTTGAAGTTATCTGCCATCTGTTTCTTTATGAATATAATTCAACCTATAATTTTGAAACTATTTCATCACTTGGCAGTAAACACTCTTATGAAAAGTAATAATCTTATTTTAAATAATTATTGTGTTATTTTATTGTTAACTATGGATATCATACTGCGGCGTATGATACTGATAAGTTTTATCAGTAGTATATATATATAAAGACACGTTCATTGGCATAAAAATGTCAAACAGGAGGGAGATGGATTTGATATCAGAGAAAGCAAATGATACAGCGTTCTGGAGATACATTTGAGATGTAAAAGGAACACAATATGAAGACCAGAAATAGCACAACACGGAAGACCTGTGCAAATGGTACGTTGAAGATAAGGTGTACAGAATATGACAGAAAAGAGATACCAAACATTGTCCTCGACTGTAACAGCACTTAATTACGAGTTGATCACGGGTTGATATTAGTTAGAGAACCGTTGAAAACCATTCACAGGGAGAATTGGACAGCTGTTTCATCATAGTTTGGGGATCATCGGCAAGCTGGCTAGTATACCATTCAGCCGCTGGGATCTGATTCAGTGGCCAGCCCATTAATTCTAACTTCTACCAATTCGTGATTTAGCGCGATCACCAACCAATGTCATCTGTGGGACATCCATCTTCACACACTTGACTGGATGGACCACACAGTACTGCCTCCTTTTTGATATGGTAACTAAGTTCTTAAGCTAGTGCTTACTCTCCTTGTTGTCATTTAGTGCCTTCTGTTTAGTTAGACTTTCATCACCAACTACCTTCAATGTCTTGATATTTAAGACTGGATGGCCAGGAAAAATAGGCTGGTAACGAACCAGCTAAGGACCTACTAATAATAAATATGCAGTACAAAGTAGAGTTGGATTGAAGATTCACTGAGAAGACCGTTGAGTGATGCCATTCACGTACCAGGACCTAGAAATGAGGCCGAATGAGAAGTGACGAACTGAGTGTGACCACTAGCCAATGTCTTCGGCGAGTATTTGTCCTCACACCCGACCTGCTGCACCCTACTGGTCACAACTTCTCACTAGAACCCCAGGTAACTACCTGTGGTTGCGTTATATCGTGAACTGGCTGGAGTTAGAATTCATGGGCCATTGGATCGGGTCCCAGTGGCTTAATGGTATACGAGCTCGCCTTGGAACCAGAAGGTCCTGGGTCCTAATCCCGGTGAGTGCGTACTAATGAAGAGTCCCAAACTAGGAAGAAACAGCTGTCCAGTACTCCCAGGTTTTCCAATGGTTCTCTAACTAATGTCAGCTCATGGTGAAATCCTGTAAACATTCAGTCAACTTGTGAAATTAGTTGTTTGCAAGATACTACTGAATAATGCAGGAAAAACATCAGTATTCTGAAGAAGTATGTCTCGGGCTGTCTGAAGTTACTTAAAAATAAACAACAATAACAATAATATTCATCATAATAACATAGAAATAAATCGTACAGCGAAGTAGACCGAATTGTAGGCGCTTATCAAAGTTGTTTATCTGACTAGTCGATAGACCTTTGTTTTCAGAAAGGTTATAGAAAATGCCGACAGTGGTCAACTGTTGATGTCAGTTGGTAACAAAACATGAAACTATTTATGCCAGGAAGATAATATGATAAAAGTTTGGTTAAGTAAGCTTACATAGGCTGTAAACATCAAGCGGTGAATAGCATTAAGAAATGATTATGATTAAAACTGTAAGCGCCTGAAAATTAGGGTCTTGTTCGTAAACGTTTCACAATCAGTAGTATAAAGAATATTTTGAAATGTGGAGTTTGAAAATGAAAGAAGAAGAAACAAAGAGAAGATGAATTAAGCACAAAATTACCTTATAAATCATGGTACGAAAAGATAATGAACAGATGGCTTTTATATACATGGTTCATGGTTTTCCTTGTGTATATTACGAGCTTTCCCAGTTGACAGAAGATGTTAACCTGAAACCCATCAAATTAGTTGACCTTATCCAGAGTATAACTTTGAAAGACTTCTCTACTGTCACAGAATGATGCATAAGAACATGGCGCTGAAGAAGTAAGCCAAAGGTCGGTTTAATTTCTCCTTTACACAACCATATTTGAAGATGTTCTTGTACAGATCTAGACAATACTGTACTAGTAAGGTCTCTGCACAGTTTATATTCAGGCTGATAGGCTGTCGGGTTAGTCTGTAGTTTTAGACATCAGGTTTTCTTTAAGCGATGATTTCATTTGAACAACTGGGGTGCAAGACTGTATCCACTAGTGATATATAGGACCAGTATAAACTCTGTACAAACTTCATCGTGATTTCGCTTTTAAGTACTGTTTCGGCAATGGGTTGACAGCAGGTTAGGGTGAAGGTATTAGGATCAGGGTTAGGGTGTTTTATTATTTTTTGCATTTATCTTGTAAATAAATAAGTAAATAGGAGGAGTGTTTCGTTCTTCATATAGATACATCTGTTTCGATAGATATGAAATTTAATAACTGATACCCTTTGTTTTAATTAGGAAGCATCTTTAAGTCACGTCAGGGTAAAATATCGTCTCTTATGTGTTTCGTTACTATTACGTTAGTTTTTTGGTAGATGAACGGCTTTCTGATGTGTAATACACGGCAGTTTCTGTAATCCAACGAACGGTATGCGTTCAAGGTCTTTGGTGCGTTCGTACCCCGTGGTCAATATTCTTTATGTCTACCACGAAGGGGGTAGATGTTGATGGAAGTCTGGAAATTGTTGGAATTGCTTTCAGAGAAGTACCAACTCTCTAAAACAGCACTTGAAATCAACATTGCCCCTCGTGCTGAGTAAAATAGACCTTCACACTGACTTCAGAGCAGTGAACGCCTGAATTGATTTTCCGATCGTGGCATTGACATTCTCATCCGTGACGCCTGTAGTTGATACGATACTACCTAGGCAAATAAAACAAATGACTTCATATAAATTTCTATCACTGATGGTGATTGGTGATTGTTTTTGTTGGTAGTTAGATGTTTTCATCAGCTGCGTCTTCTCCACGTTCAAGAGTCAATTTGTAGGGTTTTTATTTTCTTCAATTTTAGCTTAATGGTCTACGAGCTTGCCTTGTAAACAGAAGGCTGCAGGTCCGAACCTTTTTGGGTACGTACTGCCAAAGTTTTCCATAATGGGACGAAATAGCTTTCCAGTACTCCTTGGTTTTCAGTGCTTCTCTAGCTGACATCAATCCATAATCAAACATCTCTATTTGCACTGGAAGTCACGTCTTCTCTCTCACCTCTTTCTGCTTGTTGTTTTCCGAATTTGTGTGACATCAGACAATAATCATCCTCAAAACTCAAATCTTCCTGCTTTTTTTTGCCGACCCGATCCAGATCTATCTTCTTGTTGCCTACAATCTACTACACACATGATCCGATCCACAAGAATCAGGAAAAGCATCGGTGGTAGTGGGAAGACAAAACTCGTCTTATTGAGTCTTACAGTCATAGGTTTATACCAATCAGTTATTCGAACTGTTGAGTGATAATATTTCTGAATGATGCAACTGAAATTATTGATCATTTTTAAAGATATTGCTGAAATGAACTGATGGATCTAATTTCTCCAACTTTTCCAAATGTTTACTTTTACAGTATGTACATAATCAAATGGTAAAATTTCTTTTCATCAAGAACAGTTAAGTCGTCTTTTAAATAAATATACAACAACCTAGACTATGCACCACTTGATTCATTCCCCTACTTCACATATAGTATATACACCTTCACATATAGTATATACACCTTCACATATCTCTAACTTATTACGTCACAACTATATGATTCTGACAGAAATGAACATATGGTGATTGTAGAGATATGATAAAGCAAATGGTGGACTCAATTATTACATTGAATAACAGACACCCAGACAAATGACCCCTTGAGTGAGTTGATATCGTCTGGATGCATGTGCATGTGAGCTTCACAAAAATCTTATGATGACATCTCTTCTTTTTCTTCACATGTTATCACTTGTTATCATTGAAAGCAAATAAACATATGTGAAGGATGTTTCACATTATTATTTTAATGCTTGAAAATCTCCCCCCCCCCAAGAACATACATGTGATTAGTTTTATTGATTATAGTTAGGTTTAGGTCATTCAAGCAATGTTGAGATAATCAATATAGGCATATGACATGACACTGTCATGATATAATAATAACAACTAGGATACAAAACATTTCATACGTTAGAGATTAAACTCATTTAAGTTGAGGCATCAAGGCATCGTTGAAGCGTTTGTTCAAGGTGCCAGCCAGTAAGACAGCACAGATCAGTGATGAGGAATTCGAAAATTACAACAAATTCAACACTCGGATGACCTTACTTATTTAACAGAGATTTATGTTCTCCATATATGGTTTGCAATGAGGTGAATTAACAACTTACACTGCCAATCTATTATTCTGTCAATAAGATATCGATGTTGATTTGCACGAATTTGATGAGTATCAAGTTTTGTCCACGGATTGATTGAAAACCAGAACTGGAGTAATGGACAACTGTTGCCGACTAGTTCTGGACTCATCGGCAGAACACAACCACCGCCAGGGTCCAAACCCAAGACCTTCCGATTACAAGTCAAGGTCACACACCATTCGGTCAACGAGATCCGACTCCTCAATGGCCAGCTCATGAATTCTAACTTCTATCAACTCGTGAAATATTTAATGCAACTGACACTAGTCAATATGATCGCCGGCAAGTATTTTGTCCTCACTCCTGACCGGATGGACCCCATTGGTCACGGCTTCTTACTAGAACTTCAGCCAGCTTCATCCTGAAACCTTTCACAACTGAACATCAGATTCGTTTTCAAGATATGGTTTGTAGGGATCTGATTTGTTTAAGTTTTGACCACGGATTGACATCAGTTAGAGAAGGCGGTCGGGAATGAGGATAAATGCTCACCGGCGATGACATTGGCTGGTGCCAGTCGCACTAAATTCACGAAATGGTAGAAGTAAGAACTCATGGGATGGCCATTGGGGAGTCAGGTGCCAGTGACTGAGTGGTGTACGAGCATTCCTTGTAACCTGAAGGTGATGCGTCGAGAGCTAACGATGAGTTCCAAAAGAAGACGAAACAAATGTCCATTGCTCCTCGGCTTTCAATGGTTTTCTCGCTGATTTTAGCCCTTGATTAGACTTGAAAATATCGATCTTTTGCGTGTTAGTTAGATATATTATGTACATATATATATATATATCACTCTCCCTATTTGTTGTAATACAGACGCCGTTATTTTTATCTAGTATCTAGTATCTCATCAGTTAACTGTTTCCTGAATAATTTGGAAATACAGAAAAACATGTGAGGTAAACAATCATCCATGTACAGACTAACTTTAGCGCAGACTTCATCAAGAACTAATTTCAGTTAGAAAACACTTGAAAACCAGGAAGTATTGAACAGCTGTTTCATTCTAGTCCGAGACTCTTCATCAATAATCACCCAAAAACAAGATCTAGGCCACAACTTTCAGGTCGATAGACTGGCTGACTTCGTTGTCTGAAAGTCGCTGCATCGACCATCGGTAAAGTCATGGATGTGCATTGTTGACAAGTTTCGGACTGGGACGAAGCACGTGTTCAGTGTTCTATAGTTTTTAGTGATTCTCTAACGGATTTTGCTACTTGTTCAAATTGTTCATGTGTTGGCTTTTTTTTATTCTACGAACTAAATTGTTTTACATCTTCTAAATTACTACTATAAAATTTGTACTGAAATAATGCTGCCATAGTCCTTGGGTGAGAAGCTTTAATATTATTATTTAAATTCAAATATTTGTTTACTTTTTGAGAAAAATTGTCACGGTGGTACACATATAAAGTAATGACGAAGTTTTGTAGCTCAGGTGGATGACATTGATTTAGTTGTTTCTTTTGTGAGTCATTGTGTTAATACTATTATAGCTGAGTATTTGGTTTGTGTGTGTTGATTTTCTTTATACTTGTGTTTCAGGTCGTCAGGAGATACAGTTACATCCATCATTCATGGATAATTTAAATCAGTTCATTTTATACTGAAACCTGCGCTGAAGTGGGATGTTTTCTAGAAGGTAGAGGATGAAAGCTTCGCAATTAAATCAACCAGCTCAGAGAACACAACTAATTCAACATATACAACGTTTCCCGGGATGATTGAGACTAGGAATAGAATCCAAGATGCACATTTTGTACTATTTAGGACTTCCCAACCGGATATATAGTCATTTCAATTGAGTGAAAGTGTTCCCAATAAAACTCAGACCCTGCATCCACGCTTTGCCGTTTGAATTAATGGGTCCAATGCTCAAGTCCCAGTGGGAATATCATCACTCACACGAGGATCATATATCCTAAATCAAGCTGACAAGTTTCAAAATGAAGACAAGACACGCTTCCTTCATTCCACTGCTCGCCAGTCACCCTTCACCAAATGGCTTCAAGTTCAATCCTCAAAGCATCCGTACAAGAGGCCTATACGTCAACAACCAATCGGCTGGAAATATTTTTTAAAAATCTTTTATTGTTCCCTTGGGTTCCAGGTGGAACATGCCGCTTCAACAACACATCTCCATTTTTTTCTATTCTCTGCTGTCCTCTCCAGCTGGGCTTACGATTACCAATAATCTCTCATCTCCCCCTCCTCCTCCAACTCACACCATCTCCTCCATGTCACCCTTGCACCGTTGACTTACTCATTGCTTTCTATTCGGATTGTACTCGAGCGATGGCCTGCATTGAGTACAATGTCATGTGACGGTCCTCTCAACATATGTTTGATCCATTTCTATTTCCTCCTACATATTTCTCGGTTGAGCAATCGGCTCTCGACTGTTGGTTTGTTCCCAGACAGAGTTTCTCGTTGTTAATTCATTCTGTCCGGCCGGTTGGCCATTTGATCTCCTGTATAGAGTCAGCCAGCGAAGTGGGCAGCTGTTGATAAAAGTCTGTAACTTGTTGGCAATGCTTTTCGTGACTGACACGCAGTGCAAGTTTCTGACCCATATAGAAGAACTGACTTGACATTAGTGTTGAAAACCTGAATCTTGTTCTTTATGCTGAGTGCAAAAGATTTCCAAACTGGTTCCGTTTCTGGCTGGCTGGCTGGCTTTGACATGTTCATCCTCTCCTAGTGCCTGTGGTTGAAACCATGCTTCCTCGCAGGATACGTGAAGGAAGTAACCTCTGTAAAATCTCTCCCATTTATGGTGATTGGTACTGGTTGTTGTTGTTGTCGCTGTTGATTGGTTATCTTGATTACTTCTGTCTTCTCTATGTTCACCTGGAGTCCTGTCTTCACTGCCTGCCTCTTCAGTCAGTTTGTTGGTTTCCGCCTGTAATTCTTCGAGTTTGTGTGACATTAAACATAAATCATCCACGTGCGAAATTCAGATCTTTTACAGTCTTCTTATCGGTGGTTCAGCTTATTTCTATCTTCTCACTCCCCATGCACAGTCTCATGCATAATCCAGTCCACCACAATTAAGAATATCATTGGTGATAACAGACAGACAGCCTTGTCTTTCTCCTGTATTCACTTCGAACGCCTCGCTGAGTTTCCCATTTTGAATCATCTGACACGTACAACTGTCATATAGCTGTAGAATGAGGCTGATAAATACTTGGGCACTGCACACCATAGTGTTGAGGCAGTTTCCAAATTACTTGTCGGTCATCGCTGTCTGTTGAAGGCCTTTTCGACGGGGAAACTAAAATTCAATTAAACAATAACTGGCACCAGCTGCACAAGAGGTGGCTGTTGAGGCCCAAGTGGTCTAGCGGATAATGCTTTGGCATTTGAAATGATGAATACAAGGTTTTAGCCTCAGTGGAAACACCACCACTCACTTGAGATCGTAAATATATCCAACTGACAAGTTTCAAGTAGGATGAAGGACGCATCCGGAATTTCATTGAATGCCCGTCACCACTAACCAAAATAACTCCTCGTAAATCACTAAGACACTGTCAAAGCATCCGTATTCGGGGGTCAATATGTCAACAGAAAGCCAGCATTGCAATCCAACACAACCAACCAAGAGGAAATCCAAATCAATCTAAAAACAAATAGGCACCTATCTGCTTAAAAATATTTACTGTTAAGCGAATAATGTAAATTTGCTCTCTATTTAAGGCGTTTTCTACGTCACTGGGTAAATAAGTGTTATTTGAATCGGAGTTACGCAGCAGTACTTGCCTGTATTTATTAAATGAAAGTTTATCGATTTCCAATATGAATTTGAAATAAATGTTTAAGTGTAAATAAATTATTTAGGAAGTAAAAGTAAATTATGATACCATTTTTTTCTAGTTAACCATTACTAATTAGCACAGAGGTGGGTATATGATAGAGAAAGTCCTATAAATGCATTGATTCTTATTATTATTATTATTATTAGGATTATTGATTATTCTTTTCTCAGATTTAACTTGTATTCAACTGATAAGGTCATCCATCACTTAGAATGAATAATACACTCGGTTTGTGATCAGTTTCTCCTTTTGGTGGTGCTCAGTGGTTATCCAGGCAACGAGGAAACAGGCATACAATGGATCCGCACAAAAATCTTGGAGGATCTGAATTTCGCCCGGGATGATGTATGTCTGATTTCCCACAAAATGGAAGATATACAAGTGAAAAGCAACAAGTTAGCAGTAGAAGCCTTCAGGGGATGAAGATTCCTGGCCAACAGCAACAGCCACAACAATCAGACAGTATAAATGGGAGAAATCTGAAAGAAGCAGCCTCATTTACCTACCTACCTACCTAAGAAGCATAGTTTCAATTTCACTCGGACGGAACTGATGAGGATATCAAAGTGGGGATTATCGGCGAAGCAAGACAAGCTTTCATTTGTCTAAAGTCTGTGTGGAGGTCAGCAACACTCAGCATCAAAAATAAGATCCGGATTTTCAACTCCAATGTGAAGTCACTGCTACTTACTATACGGATCAGAGACTTGGCCAGCGCGTCATAAAGAGCATCTCAAACAAACTACAGACCTTCATTAACAGTTGTCTTCGCTCAATACTCAAGATCAGATGGCTAGAAAAGATCAGCAACAGGGATCTCTGGCAATGAACGAACCAACCCAGCAGGAACCGATTGTGTAACAAATAGCCATGAAGAAATGGATGTGGATTGGCCATACTCTGAGAAAACAAACCATCAAGTGACATCACATGCTACGCCACTGCTCGAGTGGAACCAGAAAGGGAAGCGGTGAGTTGGTCGTCAAAGGATGACCTCGAAGAGGTGATGTGAAGAGGAGGTGGGAGCATGTGGGCAGACGTGGATCCAGGTGAAAAGGTTGGCTGAGAACCGAACGCAATGGAGACGTATGGCTGAAGCCCTATTTTCCTCTAGGAACTAAGGGAAACAATAAATAGTACACTCTTTACGCTAAGTGTTCATCTTCGTCTTAAGTAGAAGCGACAATATGCCAACAATCCCTCGAAATGAAGAATAGCTTCTATGACTATAGAAAGAATTCAGAGGAAATGCGATGAGGGATTCGAGTATTTGATGCTGTGAAGATGATGAATATCTATAAATGCTAATAAAGTAACTTACTTGAAAATAAAAGTCAGTCCATAACGTGTGGAGATTTACACCGTTTTAGAAATTGAATACAAGTCTGGAGTGAATTGTTTACTTGATATATGATATAAAGCTTATCAGGCTAATGTGGTCATAATCATAAAAATTAATTACTGAGTTGTATTCACATATTGGTATCATATAATTCGACTAAAATTCGTCACCTTTTTGAGGTGAATGACCAACAAAGTATTTCTATCGATTAAAAAAGCAACTTACCACCTTGTTTTAGAATATACTTTGCACAGCATCCGGCATTTTAAAAATTTTTCCAGTGTTGTTTCATAGGGACCTAATTGACTATTAAATTTAATCGCCAAGTGACTTTAGTTAGCGAACCACTGAAAAGCAGCCAGTGAGGTTGGTGGCAGTAGCGTTAACAATCACGAACTGGCAGAAGTTGGGGTTGATAGCTCTACCATTAAATCTCACCCCTATGTCCAAGTGGTCAACCAGCTCACCTCGTACTCGGAAGGTCCGGTTTTTGGATTTCTGTTGATGAAGAGCCCTAAAGCTGGACGAAACAATTGTTCGGTACTCCCTGAATTTTAAAGATGGCGAAAATGCATTAAACAGGACCAGTATGAACAGTGACACCAGTGATAAATATTCAGATTTTTTACATATATTGACTAACCTCTTTAGTCCCTGCTCATACCTTGCGACAGCCATCAGCCACCTGGAGTCCGGTGAAGATTATTCACTGTAACACAAATCATCTGGCCTGGTGAGACAATGCGGTCAGTAGCCATAACCAAATAACAAGACACCATTTGTTTTGAAACCATCATTTAGTTGTCTGGAAACTGTCTCAGGATAGACCAACCTACTGTAGAAAAAGGGAGAGGTTAAATAGCAGTAATCCAAGACGGTGGCAGCACGAATGAGTTCCTTAATAATAACGAATGCTGTTCAGGATTTAAGGTAAACATTTCATCCAGAAAAGTGCCATAAATCAAATATGAACCCTAACCTAACCTTAGTCTAATCGTCACCCTAACCTAACTACAATTCAGCCCTAGCCATAATTTTTTTTTCTTCCTTCACGTTCCCCAGTGGAACATAGGGCTTCAAGCTAGTGGCTTGAAGTTTCTGTAGCAGTGTTTATTTTACAGGATGGGGTTGCTAGCCTCAAGCCCAACCTTTCCTCTTAACCAGCATTATTTCTGGCTCAGTGGGGTAAAGGAGTGCGTCGGTGGCCGGGAATCGAACCCCGGACCATGTGCATGGTCGGCGAGCATCCTAACCGCTTTACCACCGACGCACGCCCTAGCCAAAAGCTATTATATTATTATTCATTCCCCACGTACCACATAGAAAGTAGAGCTTTAGCCAACAGTATACATTTACAGCTCCACCAAGGATCGAACCCAGTAGCTTGATGTGTAATGAAGCAAGGCCAATAAATATTCGATATAACATCATCATCATTGTTTCGTTTAATTCCTACTGGAACATAGGGCTTCGGTTGCTCCTAGATTTGGTACCATCACCAATCTATGTTGGTTTACGTCTGCCGTGGATTACACTGGTTATTACGTCACTTTAGAACTGCAGAACATTCATTTTAAAGTCATTAATGGACAGGTGAAGATTGTAACGACCAAATTTATTCGGTGTTATGGTCTGAACGCAAGAAGTGGGTCTCTACATTCTACTGTATTACCGACAAAACTTCGTTGAGACACGCACTATCACAAAACGTTCCAAAAGCAGGGAGAAGATGACTATTCTCCGATATTGTAGTGGCTCTATTAACCAGTTATAACATGAAACTTAAACTGTCCTGACCAGTGCTTTGAGGCAGCTATAGAGAGAATGTATGTTTCTAAATAGAAATCAGTTATACTGTAAGACAAAATCACTTGACCAAAGTTCAACTGAAAGGGGCACCTTAGAATCAAGGGGAATATCCCCAACGAGGTGAGATTAAAAGCTCTATCCGCAAGAATCACTCATCAAGGCTTCCCGCCACAGACAGTCCTGAGTCAGAATGACCCTCATTCAATCAAACAAACTCATCTCGTTAAACAACACATTTTCGATGCTCACACAACCGCAAAAAGAAGGATTGCAGTTAAAGATTAAATGAGGACAAAGGCAAAGAATGAGGGTCGAAAATCAACATGTCAAATTAGTGATACACAGTCTAAAAGAAACACGTACAATAATGATAAAGTCAGCTAAAATGTCGAAATAAGTATAAATATTATAAATAGATCGTCCAGGAGGGATTTCGCAAACAATTTGTCCGTTACGCCTGGTTTGACACAGATCAGACAGATGAATCAGTCTAATCCATTCGATCTCTGTTAAAGTTTTTGCCCGATCTAGTAACACTTTAAATTAAACTCGCAACTAGCAAATACACAGTTGGAGAAGGTGGCCTGTTTAAAACTTGGGCTACCAAAAACTTCCATCTCTCTATTGCGTATATAGTTTCTCTCGTTCGGTTTGTTTTAATCGATTAACATACGACCTCTAATGGTATTATCTACTCTTATGTGTATTTAAAATTCTTACAAGCTTCTATTTCGCAAGTTCCTACTAAACCTTAGGATAAAGGCATGATTGTAGGGGTGGCGACGTCTTCCAATACAACATGAGATAACTGTTCTTCAGCTTTGTCTTTTAGTCTCAAAATGCACTTGTGAACATCTTAGAAATATCTTTTAACTAGATATCGTGGATGAATTTCTAGAAAGAAACAAAGCAGATATATCATAATGGAATGGTTTGTGCCTCAGCTCAGAAGACCATTGTGTGTCACAAGATATACTGTCAATTAATTATGATGAAATCCTTCAACCAATCAAACAAAATCTCTACAAAACCAATACTTGAAAATTAATCTGATGCTCGCCAGCGACTGGCCCCGTTCAGGGAGTTACCTGGGGTTCTAGTAGAAAACCGTAACCAGTAGGGTATAGCAGGTTGAAGGTGGTGAGGCAGTAACTCATCGAAGAAGACACTGAGAAATCGTTGCGCTATGTCATGAATTGGCATAAATTAGAATTCATGGGCTGGCCATTGGATAGAGTCCCAGCGGCTGAATGGTCTACGAGCTTGTCTTGTAACCTGGAGGTCCTGGGTCCGAGCCCGGGTGTCTCCGTACTGTCAAGAGTCCCAACTAGGCTGGCGAAACAGCTGTCCAGTACTCCTAGCTGGTTTTCCAGTGGTTCTCTAACTGATGTCAGCCCATGATGAAATTCTCCAGCAGAATAGAATATTATGTTTTTAACAATGTAATGATTTCCCCTGATCATTTGGAGAAAGGTAAATATTATGTGACAAAGATGACTGTTTGCATCAGGTATTAGTTCGAAGTGATTCGACTAAGTGATTTCCCACCCAGATTCACAGACAAGAATCTAAAAGCAAAGAAAACACCTGAATAGTTCCTCAAAAAGATGCTGATGCTTAACCTCGAATTTAAAAGTGATACCGAAACTGAACTTCTCCGTAGACGGCTTTCGAAGTCTCTCTGTAAAACCAACTTTGCCACCAGTCTACGAGTAACATTTTTCAGTCAGCGCACAAAAGACAATTTGTCGCACTGAGCCACTTCAACACGTATATACCAGTTCAGCTGCTCGTGTGGAGTAGAGTGTATTGGTCGTACCATGCGTCCGCTCTCGGAAACACTATCCAGCATGATTAGCAAAGGGCAAAATCAAGGGTGTATACAGTTCGGTAACAGAATATCTGGTGAATTCAGGACATTCAACTACATTTGAAAAGTCCTTCAAAGTCATGTTCGAGATCCGATTTAACCTCTCTCTCTCAAAGGGAGTGAAATCAAGGCATCCAGGAATAACTGAGACACCGGCGATCCAAAAGTTCAAGCCCACGCTATGTGTTCAAAAGAAATATGTCCAAACGTTGTCCCTACCGTGGCCATAATGAAAAGTCATTCTCACCAATAAAAATTACTCTATTACCTTTCTTACCCAACCTTCCTGTTTATTTCTGTTATTTTTACGTTTTTAATTCCTTTCGCATTACCAGATCTGGTTGCTGTTTTTATTTTTATACATGTTCGAACTTCCCACTTATTTTGTTATTACTACGTCCTGAATCCGTAATTTGTACAAACAGTCAATTATTGTCCAGTAATTATGATCTTATTATGTTTTCATTACAGTTTGTAATTTTATTAATTTAGCCTCTAACCAGAAATAATCCCGGAACTTTCTCACACACTTTCTATAAATACGTGAATGTACAGCCTGGTTGATGACTTCGGCGAAAAGAAAATTTTTTTACTGTTACCGTCTTTTTACAAGTTTCATACATTTATTCCCCTTTATGAAATGGAATAAAGTAAGAACAACAGGAGTTAGTGCAGAATAAGATGGTACTGTCATTTTTCATTTCCTTGGCTTCTCATCAGCTGCTTGCAGATTAAAGATACTGTTACGTTTATGTACAGAAACACTTTTAATACACTTACACAGAGAGTTCAAGTTTAAACAGAAAACTCAATGTATGCTTACAATGGTAATAATATTGATAATAATCCCTTTTTTCTAAACAACAATAATAAATATACAGAATGGAACTTTCAGCTTTACGTAACCAAATGAAAGAGAAAAGGTAAAAACATCCATTTACCAGAGCTAGGGAAGACTGATAACTGCTTCTTTCAGGAGTTTGACAGATATTGCTTCGGAAAACTTTAACAGAATTAAACTCTTTTGCATACTGATAATTTTAAAGGATTTTGGGATGTCCGCCTATTGACCTGTATCAAGGAGATGTCTGGCAATGGTACTCCTGCTGGCATTTGTTCCCTTGAGAAGTGAACTTTGTGGCACATTTCCAGAAAATCGAAGGTGTGCCCTTCTTTCTTGTGTTCCCTCAATGTTGCTATTGCTGCAGATTTGTAGGGATCTGATTTGTTTTACGAATTACCAGAAGGAAGAATTCATTGACTGGCAACTGAGTAAGGTTCCCGTGGCTGAACAGTTAATGAGCTCACCTAGTAATCGGCAGGTCCTGGGTTCGAACCCTGGCGGTAGGTGCGTATTGCTGATGAGTCCGGAACTAGGAAGCGACAGCTGTCCATTATTCTAGTGCTGGTTTTCAATGGTTCTCTGACTGATATCAGTCCGTGATCAAACTTCATTTTGACGTTTATAGGACCAGTTCTCCTCTTTATCGATCGAAAATGAAACAATCAACCACCAGAAGCCACCTCCAGCTGTGTCTACACATTTGAAAGGGCAGAACAATGGGGTTCAAATCGTTCACTTCTCTGAACATATTCTAAAAATTCGTGGGAAATTCTTAATAGGACATAGAAAATCGAAACAAATGATTCAGCGATGACACTCTTTTCAACGAATTTATTATCAAACTGTAACATCGTCTACATATATGGTTTTTAGGGGAATAATGTCCTTTGAGGAGATTGAAACAAAGGTGCGAATGCATAAAATAATAGTAGTATGAAATGCATTCAAAATGTTTGTAATTATAACCATTGTTAAATGTCAAGTGGTGAAACAAATAATGTCATATATAGAATAGATCATAGGATATATCAATGGTGGAAGGGGTGTGAAATTAAAGGATTAGTAGGCAAATCGAATAAAATAAAAACGTCACGTAACATTGTGTGAAATTTGATATGATGGAATTTAACACTGAGAAAAAAGATTGGTTAAAAGAAATGACAAGTAGGACAAGTGAAGTAATACCAGGGATAATTCAAAGTGAGAATAGTAATTGTAACAATTGACGTAATAAGGGATGGGTATGCGAAATGAATAGACAAAACGGAAAATAAGTGCAGTCAAAATATGAATGGGGATTATAACACTTTAGCATAGAGGGATTAAGACAATGAAAGTTGGAGGGGCTGAACAAACTTCTTTCGTATGCAGAGATCTGGCTTTTCTTTTTCAATGGCCAAAGCTTCAGCAGTACAGATGAGTCGGATACGTAATGATATGGGTAAATTTTTCCACTCGGAACCAAAGGGAACAATAATAATAATTTACTCGACAGCAGGATTAACAATAATAGCAGCATTTTTGTATTAGCAGTGGTAATAAAGTCAAAAATGTACAAATAGGGCATACTGATGATAATAATAATGTTGATAGCTAAAATGATAAGATAACCGAAATAGTGTCACCAGAAATTACAAAAAGGAGAAGGTAAAAGACCCAGTTATTTTGCTAACTACATAGTAAATTGTTGGTTTCACACTTAACACTTCCCCTGTCACATAAAAAGCAGGTGGGCGGAATACAGAATCGCTGAGTTCTTTACTTGATTGTACAAGCGAGCACAGCATCCTTTATAATGACTTCTAGTCGTAACTGATGAGATGGAAGGCAGTGAGAGTTGAGAATAAAGAGGTTGTTGACAGTCAGACAAAATGGATTTAAACCATTTCCAACATGAGTTCAGATGTTTCTCAGCTACAACAGTAATGAATGACTTAGTGACACACCATCTGCCCTACCCTTTGCTATACGATATAGTCCTCTCTGATTGGTCCAGGAAAGACGTAGTGGGGAGGGTGGGGAGAAGCAATATGGAAACAAGAGGTAAGACTCAAGAGTGAACAAATCAAAGTAACAGTAGAGGTTGAATGACACCCAACTAATTGTTTTAACTACCTAATGTAGTAGATTAGAGAATACAACCAACAACCAACCATATTTTGTGGGTAATTTAACATTTAGACAATGTGGACACATTTTCGGTCAACTTTTGACGTAATCACAGTTACATTTTGATACACACATGCGTTCATTCACCCTAATTTCATCTACTTTATTTATTTATTTATCAGAATTTTGGTAAAATCACCATCATTTCACATGACGATTGACGACTGGATTATACAACTGAACCAGCTAGACGACAGATTGTTCCAGATTTCAGGCCATACCAATGTGGACTCATTTCAAGACTGTTTTAATTCTTCATTAGCCATAGTGACGTTATGATGATGATGCAAAATATTTTTGAAGAGATGAACAGAGTGAGTGTTAGTCTATCGATGGTGATAAAATTTCACTATCTTATATACATACGTATTATCAAATGTTGGTTTGTTGGTATCTGATTGGTTACAGGTTTGATGAGGAGTTGGCAACAGTTAGAAAACCATTATTGTACTACTGGACAGCTGTTTCTTCCTAGTTCGGTACTCCTCAAAAGCACGCAAGCACTGGGGTTCGAAGCCAGGACCTTCGGGTTACATGGCAAGCTCGTATACCATTCAGTAACATCGCGAATTAGCGGAATGTGGAATTCCTAGGCCACTCACTACAAACAATCTCTGATGCTGGCTACACGATGAAGTTGACTGCAGTTCTAGTAAGAAGTCGGGATAAGTGGGATTCATCTGGTCAGGAGTGAAGATAAATAATCGCGAACAACTGCACTGGCTGGTGCCAGTCGCACTAAAATCACGAAACGGTAGAAGTTGGAATTCATGGGTTGGTCACTTAGTCGGGTTCCAGTGACCGAATCGTCTACGAACTCACCTTGTTTACAAAACTGAAGTCTAACTTTTCACGTCTATAGGTATGGACAAGGCTTACGTCAATAGTTATGCTGTTTATATAGCAATATATATTTATGTATTTTACAGCTTCTTATAAAATAGCTTGCACTGAGTGATTCTGAATACTACTGCTTGGTAGATATGAGTACTGACGTCAAACAGCGATGTTGGCTAACCAGATCTAGGTGAACTAAACAGCAGACTGCAGTTTTGCTTGTTTCAGCTGGAGCTCATCAGTGGTGTACCTAATCTGACTCGACCCAGCGAGTGGAATCAATTTGAACCACTCGGATTCTGGTTAGCTAGCTATCTGGACGATTGCAATGTACACAATCCGAGGAGATGAAATTTCATCAGCCTTCTTTGGTTTGTACCATGATCCTGCGTTTTATATATTTGTTGACGTGACATAGACATAACATGCTTACTATCTCATCTGATATATTTTAATTCACTGGAATCGAAAACAGACTATTGTGGCTTAAAATTTTGTGTCTTTAGGATCCTTAGTTTCTTTCGAAAATCTAGTGAGTCTAATAGAGTTTGTTTAAATCTAGTAAAATATGTAATTCAGTTTTAGATTTCTCCCGTCGATTGATTGGACTGAAATGCTAGATCTCAGATTGCCATGTCGGCTCCTTGTGCAGGAGTTTTGACGATATCTGGGCACGTAATTAGAGGTTAATTGGTGGATGGTGACCATCAGTGGAATCCAGGATGCGCATTTCGTCCTATTTGGGACTCGTCACTGGATGTACCTGCATTCCACAGTGATTGATGATGTTCCCACCAAGGCCCGAACCTAGTGTCCATAGTTTCAAACTCCAAAGCGTTATCCACTTGACCACTTGGGCCACGAGAGCCACTGTCTCTTCTGCAACGGATCATATTAATTATTTAATTCAACTTTAGAATTTCCCATCGATTGATTGGACCGAAGTGCTTGGTTTCAGGTTGACATATCGACTTCTAGTGCAGATGCTTCCACAATGTCTGGGCATGTAATTATAGGTTAATTGGTGGATGGTGACTTGGTGGGAACATCATCACTCACTGTGGAATGCAGGTACATCCAGCTGGTGGACGAGTCCCAAATAGGACGAAATGCGCATCCTGGTGGATTCCACTGCTAGTCACCATCCACCAGTTAAATCTTGGAAGTAATCATCTACGCACACAGTCTTGAATAATCCACATAACCTTGATTCAAATATAATCTATGAAATGAAGCATTAAAACAACACATTCAACATGTTTTTTGAATAGAATACAATAGGATAGAATAAGAGAAAACAACATATGCATGTGTAAAGTACAAAAATGTGAAGATGTTATTCATTGATCCAGTTGTTGTTGTTGTTATTATAATTCTAAAACAGGATTACTTTGTTGCTTTGTTTGTTTGTTTGTTTTCTTTCCTTTTGTATCTCATAGGGAATAATTAATTCAAGTTTGTACTGGTTGGATAAAATGTAGATTGATTGTTAGTTATTGTATTATGCTGTTATAAATTATTTTCCATCTCACCAGCACTACCCACTGATACTACCAATATGTACGTACATCTTGACTGACAGATGTAGACCTATCTCTCTCTCGCTCTCGCTTTATGTCATAATTCAAGGTGATATATTGTCGTAAAACCGGATCAGTTTAGAATAAACTGACAATTAAACATTAGACTTGTTGACTGTTTTATTATCTTGTGAATTTAGGTAATCTGAGATAAGGAATTCAGATTCATCTTAACCATTAGAGACTACAGAGTAATACACACAGTTGTTTCACCCTGATTTTAGGACTTCTTGGAATCGCTAACATATGATTGCCAGGTTAGGGTGCGTATCAGTTAGAGAACTAGTATTGAAGTACTGGACCGTTGCTTCGTCCTAGTTTGGGACTCATTGGCAGTACGCATCCAAATCCCTGCAAGCCAACTGTTGGAAATGACTCTGATGCTCACTCGTACCTGGTTACAGGAAGAAGTTTCTTTTAGTTCAAGTAAGAAGTAGTGATAGGTGGGATGGTGGAGACAAATACCCACCGATGACACTGGTTACTGGTCGCGTTAAATTCCCAATTTTGTAGTAGTTACAGTTTATAAGTCACTGAGTTGGATTCCACTAGGTGAAAGGTGCACGAGCTACCCTTGTAACTGGAAGGTGATGGGTTCCAAACCCACTGAGTGCATACTGTCAAAGAGCCCCAAACTCGGACGACAGAGCTGTCCAGGACTCCAAAGCTGGTTTTCAATGGTTCTGTAACTGATATCAATATGAGATCAAACTTGAAATAAATCGAATCTATACAAACCAACTCTCGAAACGCTTAATATTATTTTCCTTTTTGGGTTTTCGCTCACTGTATACATTTTAAAGTACAAAATACGCTGGTGGGCTTATGTATGTGCTAGAATTTCTTCACATGTCTCCAGTGTTGCAAAATGCTTTATTTCCCCTTCTGTGTATATGGGAATAAAATACACTTTATTGTTGGGGAAACGAAATTCAAATTACCCCTCAAAGAAGAACAAACGTTTGTTAGAAAAAGTATCAGTTAACAGCACACATATTTATATTACTCATATAGTAATCCGTGATTTCAGTGACTAATTGCCTGAATTGTACCTTCGAGTTTAAGTTAAATGGTAGCTGAAGATGTAATCGTCCCGAATGGAAGCGATCATTTGCAACTAAGATGGAGGTTTAACTGAATTTCAGATTTCCCCGTCGATTGATTAAACGGAAGTGCTCGGTCTCAGGTTGACATATCGGCTTCTTGTGCAGATGCTTCGACGATGTTCAGGCATGTAATTAGAGGTTAATTGGTGGATGGTGACTCGGTGGGAACATCATCACTCACTAGGGAATGCAGGTACATCCAGTTGGTGTACGAGTCCCAAATAGGACGATATACGCATCCTGGATTCCACTGCTAATCACCATCCACCAATCGAATTTTAGGATGGAGGTCATCGGCAGTGTTCCTTTCCAGTTGAATAGTGAACTTTCTGTGAGTCGGTAGTTCAGTGATAGAATGCTGGTTGATTAAGCACGCGGTTCGGGGTTCGATTCCCAGCCGAATCATTCTTAGACCCCATCTAGACGGTAATATATCCGGTGAAACGAGAAGGTTGGGTGTGACGCCAGTGACTCCACCTCATAAAAGCAAGAATAACACCACTGCTATTGAAATCTCAAAGCTCAAGTCTTCAGCAGTATGTTCCAGTCGGAACCCAAAGGAGATGGAAATAAACGAAGTTGGCACTGAAGACATTCTTTTACCTTCGGTGCCTTATGAACGGACTCCAAGCTTTGGAGTTTTAGTAGTCGCTGTGTTATCCCTTCTTTTATAAGATGAAGTTGCTAGGCCCATGCTTAATGTTCCTTATTTCCTGGGCCTACCATCAGCCAGTAAGCTAGAGATGATTCAGGGAAGTGCTTGTTGGGAATAAAACTCGAACCGCATGCGTGGTCGACAGACAATCCCCAACGCATCGCATTCTTATTTAAATAAGAAAAAGCATTTCTTTGAAGCTAGGTTTCTTCTCAACAATGTGCACCCATTTTCCCACCAAGAATCGAAACCTCGACCTTCAAGTTATATGGTGACCCCGTTGCTCACTCAGTTACTGAAAATACTGTGATGCAATACTGTCATTGATAATACTGATAAGGAAGGTCATAATTCCTAATTTTTGGTCCCATAATGTGCGTCATCTGTTCAACTGTAGAATACTCAACAACCACGCTCATGGTCTGGGTTCCATCCTCGGCCAACACTCTTCTAAACCTACCGTAAAGAAGGAAGTTTGGGAATGAGGCTGGTAACTTCACCCTGTAAAGCAACCCTACCGCTACTGAAACTTCATAGCTGAAGCCTTAGTGAAAATGCTGGTGTTCTATTGATTGTATAGCCGATTTTATGAGGAGCTGAAATCATTTGAAATCCACTGATCTATTAATCTGACCTATTTAGTTGACCATACTGCAACCATTATATTGTACTCTGTAAATTATATATTTCTTTCCTAATTGTATCTATCGGGTGCTCGAGCCGACAGAGTTGATCTCTAAGTGAACTGCTTTGTTTAACTGTCATCCTAATTCTGACTTTATTCAGAATCCTACATAGAGCCTCTGATGTTCCTTCTATATATGTCAGTACTATCAAGGCTTTGAATTCCTTATTAGGTATATTATTACCCTTATTTTTCTTTTCAGTCTTCAGATATTTTGGAATAAAATCTGGTGAGTATTTATTTACTAGTAATGTTTTCCTTATCTGTTTCTGTTCCATTATTTGAATCTTTTGACTAAGCAGCTAGGCTCCCGTCTCGACTACAGAAATTTTTAACTAAGCAACTTGAAAATCCCCATTGATTCATATAAAAGAAAAGACATTCGGCGAAGAGTTACACATTTCGGCGATATCATTCTCAAGCTGTACAAATCAATACATGTAACGTGAATTTTCAAGTGTTGGTTTGCAGGGATTTGGTCGGTTTCAGGATTTCATCATGAGCTGACATCGGTTAGAGAGCCATCGGAAAACCACCACAGAGTACTGGGCACCTGTTTCGTTTAATCGTGGAACTCTTCATCAGTACTCACACACTAAATGGAGTTCGAAACCTGGAGCCCTCTGTTCCAAGACGACCTCATAGACCATTAAGCCACTGAGATGCGATTCAATGGCCAGTCGATGAATTCCAACTTCTGCCTATTCACAGCATAGCGTGACTACCAGCCAATATCGCTGACGAGTATTTGTTCTTATACCCAGCCTGTTGTACCCCAACGATCACAAAAAAAGTGAATATTTCCAAAGATGTGTCATTAGAGTTGTAAATCTTTTTACATAACAAATTACGTAGTGTAAAAAGCGTTGGTTGGGTAGATGCTAAAATAAAATAAAGTAAGTAAATTAAGTGACGCAATACAATTGACGAGACTGAGTAGAATTCAGCTAAAATTTAACGCCAGTCAAGTTAACAACAGTGGTAATAAGGGGTAGAAACTTAATAGAGGATGGGGGAAGAAAATATTATACAATTAAAAAAATGGCGGAAAGCAAAAATTGAATAGTTGGTGTTAAGATAGACCAGGTCCACTGTAGATTTAATGACTAGACAAACTTCTTTTGTATGCAGAGTTCAGGATTCAGCTCGTGGATTGCCATTGCTTCAGCAGTTTGATTCATACACTTTTAGGGAAATTCCCACATATTCTGTAGATAACTTTGAAGTCCCTTCGTGGGGGTTACCTTGGTGTCTAGATTCGATCATGTGTTCCAGAATAGAGCAGTGGCGTGGGTGGGGATCTTTTTTCTCCTTTATAAAACCATGACTGTGTGTAAGTGTTCAGTGATACGTTTGGATAGCAAACGCTGGGTATTTATTTTATTTTATTTTGATTACAGCTTGATGCCACACCGTATTTTCAGTACAAGTATGGAATTTTCAGCATGGATATCGGTAGCCCAAATTTAGCAGGCCGACCATAGATATCGGGTGTGCGTCGGCAGGGGATTGAGTCCCGGACCATGTGCATGGTCGGCGAGAGTCCTAACCACTGTGCCACCGACGTTCGACATACCTAGCTAGCTCCACATGAACAGGTGAATCGGTAAACAGACATTGATGAGGACAGTCAGAAGTGGTATTTGATCCTTCATGTTCACGCGAATCACTGGTTTCGTAAAGTTCAGCAGCGAAAGCTTTCTTCGGTGAGCAGGATAGGTGGTTTCTCAGCATTTGTGCTGATAAGTCTCCGTTGCATTGTATATTGAAGTACAGACGCACTTTTGGAGCAGAATATGTGGGTGGTTTTAGTGGTTATAGTTTCGCGGATTTTGTGATGGAACGTTCTGGGTAGCTATTTTTGGGATGATTCTTCTCAGGGTGTTCTGTGGCTCAGTGAACGGATCACGTTTCGATTCCTATATATAGGCCCCCAATTATGAAAGTTAGTGAGTTATCAATTCTATGTCGGCTTTCTACAGATAGATCTTTTTACTGTTCCATCTTGTTCACGTCTTGTTAACTGGACGTCAAGGAAAGATATTCTTGTGTTGGTCTCCTTCTCTAATGCGAAATGAATCGCAGGATGGCAGCTGTTGAAAAAGTCCAGGATTTCTTCCAGATTCTCCTCATTATTGCAGATAATGAAAGTATCATCCACATATCTCTTGTAAAACACGAAGCCACCGACCATTTTCTGTGGGTATGTGCTCTCTAGTTTTGACACAAGAAAATGCGCAAGAAACGGGCCAAGTGGCGAGCCTATAGCTACACCATCTTTTTTTGGATATATTTCGTTATCTAACTCAACCTAAGCTTGAACAACGCAAACTTTTCAGTGTATCTAAATCCCAAATACCACTAATTGGTTGAGATGAGTAGTTGTCAACCATTCATATCAACCAGTAGTGCCTGCTAACCAAATCGAGGTAATCTAAACACTGGACATCCGTTTCACTCGTTTAGGACTGGGCTCATCAGCAGTGCGCCCAGTTAAACTCAGCTCAGGCTTCAGACAAGACAACTACTCAACTTAAGGAATCAGTAGTATATAGTTTCACGCAAATTTGTTTGTTTTCTTGATAACTACTACTTATGGTATCAAGCAGATCACATGTGCGTCGGTGGCACAGTGGTTAGGACTCTCACCGACCATGCACATAGTCCGGGGTTCAACCCCTGCCAATGGTCGGCTTGCAAATTTTGGGCTACCGATATCATATGCTGAAAATTCCATACTTGTACTGAAAATACGGTGTGGAATCAAGCTATAATCAAAAAGAAAGAAAGAATGTTGTGATCGGAACAGCTTTATTTTCAAAGCAACCTACGATGAAATTTCCTGCCTCAAACTGTGTAAACTTGACTCCTTGATTCTGTTATTGCTGAAATTTACCTCTGAAAAATCAATTCTCTCACTTTACATCAGAAAGTTTCAAAAATGGTGACCAATAAAATTAAAAAAATCAGAATTCTGATTTAATTTTTTCAAAAAGACTAATTTAATTCCTCTTCTTTTTATCACAGTTTGACCAAATAAATTTTCATGTGTTTTTCTTCTTCCAATTTTTGCTTTTAAAATGATTTTGTTTTAAACGAATGTTGAAAAATTGCCCGCGTTTTTTGAAAAGAAATGAATTGTGCCCTAGACTTACTTAATTTTGTGTTTGGTTGTTATATTCAGTGTACACCTGCAGATACATACACACATACATACATGCAAATACGCACATATACGAACACACGCGCGCACTCTCACACACATATAAACTCATGTAAACCTATGGAATAAATAAAGTAAAGTATAGAAGATAAGACTAACGTGCCGTTGACATAAATTACATGCAATTCATTATTACATTTTTTTTAAATAATTCATTTTATTACCTTACAGATCACGTGGTGAAGTAGATTAAAACGCATACATATGCAGTTATTTATGTTTAATAGGTTATGTGATTATTTGATGAGCAGACCAGACAATCATTTCACTAACCTACCACCTACCAACCCACCCACTCACCCCCTCATCCTCAATGAACTTGATATTGGAGGTATTTATTACCTTCTTCTTCTTTCAAGGTTATCTATCTGCTGTACACATGGTCTCACAGTCATATGATGAATACAAGTATTTGGGTGATTAAGTCATATTATAATATTAATAATAATAATTAATAATAATAAATTGCTTTCTGTCATATCAACTAAAAATGATGAAATTTTACAATTTAGTCTTTCTTGGGCTACTGAAAAAGGACTATACCATCCTGAGAAGGATGTTGAAGGTAGTTAGTAGGACTAGTGGTGTAAAACTCAGTCAGCTCGTCACTACATTAGTTGAAAGGCATCTGAATACATGCGAAAAATCGTCTAAAACCATACTCTCCGACCCCCAACACCCCCTCTATTCCCAACTCTCGCCTTGCATCTCATCAAGTAGAACCAGAAATCAGTATAAAATAATTTATGCTCGTACAACCAAGTACAGGAACTCAACGATACCATATTTGGCCCGTGTTCTAAGTGACAGAGACAATGTTATGCGCGAAACCTATGACTTGCTTTGTTGTTAATTATCATAATTTTAGGCTCTTTTATTTCTATCTTATTTTGTATTCCATAGTGTACTCCTTCTTAAACATACTTAGCTACCTAAATTCTTAACATTGGCTTACTTTCTGTACTTTACTGTATCCCTTCTTTTGTGTATAAACTGGTTCCGACTCTATTAGCACTATGAGTATTACAAAATTGTCCTGTCATTGACCATCATGTAATTATTAGTTTTGTGGTTGTTTTTTCTTATTTTTTATTTTTTCGGCAATATTAACTGACAGTCATTGGTTGTGAACGCCATTATCACCATCTTAAAATTTTGTATTATACAGGATTACTCACAATACCACCACAAACACCGAATTAGAGCTGACAATAAAAAACCCTGAAATATTATTTTATGATTGTTTAGAGTTGTTTCAACCAAATTAACTGATCATCTTGGCGATAAACATTCTTAAATATCATTTCATAACTTCTTGTATGACTATAGCTTTACTGTCACCATGCGTAATCATATCATAGCTTCCACTACCCAATACTGAGATATTATTATGTGCTGTTTATTTTCCTTTCTACTCCTTTTAAATGTTTGTAAAATTAGATGCAAATATTGTAGATATGTGCAGAAAATTCCACACTGTACCACTAGTACTGTTTCTGGAATAAAGCAAATTATTATTATTAATTTAATGGGGAATAGTCAGGTGAAATTTTTTTACCACAAAGACTAGCCAGACGTTTACAGAGAACATGTTGTGCAACACACCTATATTGTTTATCCGGCAAAGTTCAACAATAGCGTCCCAAGGGATGCGGACACAAGAGTGACCTTGAGCTGACCAATCAGAAAAATGAGGGATTTTGGACAAAAATTACGTATAGTTATATGAAAAAAGCATGAAAAAACATTAAACAGGGTATCTTTCTCTGATATGAGTTAAAAAATATGTCCCAGTTATAATGGGGAGTGTCAGTTTTTAAATTAAACCAATTCCTATACATGTATTCATCCAGGTGACTAAAAATAACTTGGTTTTGAGAGCCATTTATTGCTCTTATTCTATTTTTTAATCTTCCCCAGAAACCCTCTATTGATTAAGTATGAGTGCCTGTTCTCTGATTGACGAAATCATCGGAATGGTTAACTTGGTGGTGTATATATCCTAAATCCGATAATCGGTTATATCCTGCCCATTCAGCCGTGTGTATGGTAGTGCCAGGCAAAACGAGTCTCTGAATAATAGGCAGAAGAGTGTCGGCACTCCTGTCTAGAATAAGTTCAATGAATCCTTTCTGAATTTGGGTGTCATAAATTCCCAATACCAAAACGTTGTTAGCTCTAGCACGTCTGCGATTGTATTTCTTCTTTATAAGCACTGTTTCGTCTATGTGAACGATAACACCGACTCCTCCCAACACTTGTGTACTATTGTTCATTTTCCATGATGTTAAATCTCGACAAAATTGGAACCATTGCACAGTAGACGTCAACGTATTTTCTGTCTGAGCCGCAGTTGGCCTCACACCGGACTTCAAAATCCAGTAATGGCAAAGAAACAGTATATTCGTCAAAGAATGTTTCGATTTTGCAAAGAAAGTTCCTAGAAGACAATTAACTGAGAGTGTCACTTACCAGTACGAACACTTGTTCGTTTCCTACACTCCGTACATCTAAATGTATATCCATCATTGACCTGTGAATACGGCTGCAGGTTCATTGAAGGATCACAGCTACATATACGAGTACGTCCTATCAATCCATTATCCAGACAGTATTTAAAAACTTGATCTGGGTGAAATTTGCACCTGAGCAAGTGAACAGCGTTCATTTTTGTGCTAGAATAATCGTAGGTTTCTTTAACCAACCACTAGCATGCGTTCAAGGTCATTTGAGCGTTAGCACTCCTTGGCCGCTATTGTTGAACTTCGCCGTTTATCCTTATCTAGTCGACAAATTGAATGAAACTCAAATAAAGGATAAGCTAGATAGTTTTTACATAAACCAGATACAGATAAAAATGGGGGCTAAGTATAATTTGAAGGACACCTTTGAATTTATGGAGAAAATAAGAGATAAGCGGATCAACAATGAAACAATGTCCTCGATGGATGTTACCTCCCTGTTCACTAACGTCCCTTTATTAGAGACTATTGACGACATTGGTTGGTGCGAGTGGCGCTAAATCACGAATTGGTAGAAGTTAGAATTCATGGGCTAGCCATTGAATCGGGTCCCAGTGGCTGAATGGTATACGAGCCAGCTCGCTTTGTAACTGGAAGGTCCTGGGTTCGAACCTCGTGTGGTGGTGTGCTTACTTCCGATGATTCCCAAACATAGAAGGTAACAGCTGCCTGTCCAGTACTCCAATGCTGGCTTTCAATGGTTCTCTAACTGATATCAATCCGTGGTCAAACTCGAAAGAACCTATTACTCAACAAATATGTAGAAGGAAACGGAGATGGATCGAATACTCGCTGAAGAGACCATCGAATGATATCGCTCACCAGTTAGGCCATCGCTCGAATGGAACCTTAATGGAAAACGAGAAGTTAGGCGTAGTTCTGAAGGTGACATGGAAGAAATCGTGTGAGGAGAAGATAACAGTCTATGGGCAGTCGTGGAGTCAGTCAGAGAGGACCACAAAGAATACGACAAAGTGGAGACGTGCTGTTAAATCCCTATATTCCACTCGGAACCCAAGGGAACATTAATTATATATATATATATATATTATTGTTTCCTTTAATTCCTAGAGGAACATAGAGCTTCAGCCGTGCGTCTCCATTGCGTTCGGTTCTCTGCTAGAGTCTTCACCTGGCTCCATGTCTGCCCACACGTTTTCATCTCCTCTTCACATCACCTCCTCCAAGTCACCCTTGTGACGACCAACTCGCCGCTTCCCTTTCGGGTTCCACTCGAGCAATGGCTTGTCTAGTGATGTCACTTGATGGTTTCCTCAGAGTATGGCCAATCAATCTCCATTTCTTCCTGCATATTTGTTTCACAATTGGCTCCTGGTTGGTTCGCTCATTGCCAGAGATCCCTGTTGCTGATCTTTTCTGGCCGGCCATCTGATCTTCAGTATTGAGCGAAGACAACTGTTAATGAAGGTCTGTAGTTTGTTTGAGGTGCTCTTTATGACGCGCAGTGCAAGTCTCTGATCCGTATAGTAGCAGTGACTGACTTCACATTGGAGTTGAAAATCGGGACCTCATTTTTGATGCTAAGTGCTGTTGACCTCCACACAGACTTGAGAGTAGTGAAAGCTTGTCTTGCTTTTCCGATTCTTGCTTTGATATCCTCGTCAGTTCCGTCCGCCTGTAGTTGAAACGATGCTTCCCAGGTCGGTAGGTAGGTGAACGAGGTTGTTTCTTTCAGGTTCTTTCCATTTATGCTGATTGTTGTCTGTTGTTGTTCTTCTTGTCCAGGAATCTTCATTACCTCTGTTTTATCTATGTTCACCTGAAGTCCTTTCTTCTCTGGATGCTTCTTCTGCCAACTTGTTGCTTTTCGCTTGCATATATATATAAATATCAAAATTTAGTCTTTCTGTGGAATCCTCTTCAGAAGAAGTTCTACATTTAAATATTTCCTCTGATTGAATTCTTTTTCGTAAATTTTTATCGCATACCACCAACGATCCTACCTAATTATCTCCAATAATAATAATAATAGCAGTACCATGTGTGTGCTTCTTTTCAATTCGTTAATTAAATTATTAGATTTATTAGTAAATCAGTTATTTAATTACTTATTTTTATTACCCGAAGAAAGGAGAAATCAATGAGTGTTGGCTATAACAAAATTAGAATTATATAACTGGTTATGCCTCTTTAACTGTACGCTGAAATCTTTGTCAGAAGACAGAAATAATCCCCAAGTGGATTTTATCAAGGATAAACAACAGTAAGAGGGTCAATAAAGAACGGGTAACACTGCATAGATGTTTAGTCCCAGTCTGAGACTCATCATCGGCACACTGTTATGACTCTACTAAAGATCTTATTCAATTCCTCCAAGTTACGAAGCGATGGATGTATTGTAACCTGTGTTAATTCATGATATAGCGCCACTACTGACGAATGCTGTGAATGTGGATTGGCTTCTCAGCTGACATGGTGGGTCCCTTTGGCCAAGATGTGTCATTAGAACTTCAAGACATCCACTTTGCAGCCATTAATATGCAAGAGAATGAAATCCAGATTAAGGGTTCACCTAGTAACCTGAATGATTAGAAATTCGATCCATGGCGGTGTCGTAAGTGTACACTGCTTATATGTAACGATCTGGGAAGACATAGCTGTCTGCGGCTCTTTCATTTTCAATGATTCTCTAACTGTTGTTGGTTCGTGGTGAAATCTTTGTTGAGATGAATCAAACAGATCCCAACCAAACCCAAAATATCGCAGACATTCGCACCCATGGGTATTGCTTCTAATTTCAAATCTGCCATGACTATTGAAGTTGAAGAAGTTGAATACGAATTTTGTAGGGTCTCCAGGAAATTTATGGTGTTCATTGATAGATTTGAGACTCTTAGTGACTGTTTCGCCCTGACTATATTGACGTACTCTGTAAACCTCTGACATTCAATGAGGTGCAAATCGTATAAGACGGGAGATCTTTCTGAAGTATCCTATTGGAGTTCTGAATTATGCGATCGAAAGCAGTCAGCGTGATTCAGTTCATGACATCTAAGTGACTTTGTGTAACGGACATATGTGATTTTTCATAGTGCTTTCCAGAACCATTTGGCGGGGGTATTCGCGATTATTGACGCAGTTACTGAAAAAATTAATTTTCTCATTAACACTAACGCAAGCCTGACAGAGTACTGTGGAAACCTATTGATTTCCTTGACTGCCAAGGGGTCCTGGATACTTTGTAATTTATGAAAAATTTCCCAACCAAACATTAATGAAAACAAGAGATGTACTTCAGCTATGAAGAGGCTCTTTTCGGAGAGCTCATTCTCCTCCTTTAGCTGTACAGTCGCATTTATACACAATTTTTTTCATGAAGGAGGCTTGTAGCAGAAGTGATGAGTACTCACAAACTTACCACGTTGAAAACACCGGTTCTCGTCCAGTCTTCGAAGTTAAGCAACATTAGGCCCGGTTAGTACTTGTATGGGTGACCGGCTGGGAATACCTGGTGTTGCCGGCTTTGTGCGTCGGTGGCACGGTGGTAAAGTGCTCGCCAATCACGCAGGTGGTCGGAGGTTCGATTCCCGGCCACCGACGCACTCCTCTACCTCTCTAAGCCAGTAAGTCATAAAACTGATGAAGAGGGAAGGTTGGGCATGAGGCTAGCAACCCTAACCCGTATAAGTAAATACCACTGCTGCCGAAACCTCAAAGCTCTAGCCTGAAGCTCTATGTTCCACTAGGAACGTAAAGGAATAAAAAAAAGTATTAGTCAATGCATAAAATAGGTGTATTGGGGTTACGTAATAGGAGGAATAATTTAATGAACGAGTTGTAATCAGGATGCACATAGAAACAAAGGAAAATACAGAATTATATAAGAAATCTAAAGAAACTCAAGAGTTATAAGAAGTTAAAAAACAACTAGGTTGTTACCATGATAACAGAAGTGTTTGAATAATTTTCTTTTGAGTGCTTAGCTCCGGTTTTTCTCTCTGAATGGCTAAAGCTTCAGCTAAAGCAAACCAGACGAAAGCGTATTGACTTTGGCAGATTGTTCTTCCCTTTTTAGATTACTTCGAAGAAGCAGTTTGTTGAGAAGGAATGACTAGTGTTGACAAGGTGTTCGATTATCCCACTTCTTAACGAACCACTACTACCTTTCTGCATCCATGAGGGATAGTGTTCTTAATCTTTTTGGACAGGATATGCGTCGAAAGACAAATGTATTAGGCTCCACAGCAATATATATATGTGATACTTTCAGTTTCAAGTATGATCATAAATTGATCTTAGGAGTCCCAAAGTAGAACGGAATAGATGTCCAATACTCCCTATCGGTTTTCCAATAGTTCTCTAACTGTTGCCAACTCCTCATCAAACCTGTAACCAATCAGATTCCAACAAACCAACGCTTGATAATAGGTATGTACATAAGATAGTGAAATTTTATCACCATCGATAGACTAACACTCACACTGTTCATCTCTTCAAAAATATTTTGCATCATCATAACGTCACTATGGATAATGGAGAATTAAAACAGTCTTGAAATGAGTCCACATCACTATGGCCTTAAATCTGGAACAATCTGTCGTCTAGCTGGTTCAGTTGTATAATCTAGTCGTCAATCGTCATGTGAAATGATGGTGATTTTACGAAAATTCTGATAAATAAATAAGTAGATGTAAGTAGTGTGAATGAATGCATGAATGTATGTATGAGTGTATCAAAACGTAACTGTGATTACGTCGTAAGTTGACCGAAAATGTGTCCACATTGTCTAAATGTTAAATTACCCACAAAATATGGTTGATTGTTGATTCTATTCTCTGATCTACTACATTAATAAGTTAAGATAATAATAATAATGATAATAATTTGCCTTATTCCAAAACAGTACTTGTGATACAGAATGGAATTCTCAGCATTTTTTAATACAGTATTGCATCCAGTTAGTACATTATCAATAAATAGAATTCTACATAGATTAAGGAAATCTCAGTTCATTAAGATAACAACCTATTGGCATGTCGGTAGCAAAGCCAGAGCTGAACAGTGTTTGAAGGTGTTAGAAAAGTAGATGCTGGCATATTTACTGGCGTAAGCGGTAACAAAAAGGTCGAGATATACAGAGTGTGAAAGAAACGAAGTAGAATGTTTGAAAAAGAGTTTGTAAGGAAGAATGAAACAAAGCAGCACATAACAGAAAAAAAGAGAGAGGGAAAAGGAAAAGAAAGAAAGAAAATGTTGTACCTATAAATGACATGAGTTGGAAAGACGAGGTCCACTTGTTCTACTGACTATTTAATGAATTATAGGTGTCACGCCTAATGCTTTATTTATCGCACAGAACACGAGCTAAATAGGGTATGGTTGAGTTTTTGTACTTGCTGGTGCGAGCATATAGTTTTCTATATAGGCTTCTGGTTTTGCCTGATGAGATAGGTATAAGGGGAGAGTTGTGAGTGGAGAGGGTGGTGTGAGTTAGATAGAATGGATCTAGTCAGTTGGGTGTCATTCAACCTCTCCTTATACAATTTGTTCACTCTTGAATCTTATCTATTGTTTCTATATTGATTCTCCCCACCCTCCCACTACGTCTTTCCTCAACTACTCAAAGAGGACTATGTCATATTGCGAAGGTTGGGTATTAAAGGTTGTCAGTAGGGCAGATGGTGTGTCACTAAGTCAAGTCGTTCATTACTATTGTAGTCGACAGACATCTGAACTCATGTTAGAAATGGTCTAAACCCATGTTGTCTGACTGTCAACAACCTCTCTATTCTCAACTCTCCTCACCTTCCATCTCATCAGTTAGGACTAGAAGTCATTATAAAGGATGCTGTGCTCGTTCGTACAAACAAGTGCAAAACTCAACGAATCCCTATTTGGCCCGCCTGCATTTTATGTGACAGAGATGGTAGTGTTAAGCGTGAAACCATCAAATTACTGTGTAATTAACAAACTAAATGGCTCTTTTATCTTCTCCTATTTGGAATTTATGGTGACACTATTTCGGTTATCTTATAAATTTAGTCAGTAATATTATTATTAGGCGTGATACCTATAACTTAATAAATAGTCAGTAGAACAACTGGATCTCGTCTTTCCAGCTTGTATCATTTATAGGTACAACGTTTTTCTTCCTTTCTTTTCCTTTTCTATCTCTCTCTTTTTTCAGTTATGTGCTGCTTTGTTTCTTTCCCTCGCTTACTCCAGTAAATATGATAGCACCTACTTTTCTAACACCTTCAAACACTGTTCAGCTCTGGCTTTGCTACCGACATGCCAATATGTTGTTGTCATAATGAACTGAGATTTCCTTAATCTATGTAGAATTCTATTTATTGATAATGTACTAACTGGATGCAATACTGTAGTGAAAATGCTGAGAATTCCATTCTGTATCACAAATACTGTTTTGGAATAAAGCAAATTATTATTATTATTCGGGTAAAACCAGAAGAAACTTCATAAGAAGCATTTATGCTCGCACAGCTACTCAATATAAAACTTTTTCCATACCATGTTTAACACGGGTGGTTGTGTGAAGAGTCAGATGTCAGCAAAGAACTTATGAACTTTTTAAATCAGTAATCTCAACTGCACAGTATAAGCAAAGATTATAATTATTATTACGTGCACTATCTATGATACTATCTACTTATACTTCATTATGTTTCCACAAACATTCTGTTTACAATGGCTTAATTATTAATATTATTATTATTATCATTACTATTTTAAACTTTATGTATGTACATATTTATAAAAGGAGTTAAATTGCTGCAAAATATTTTTTTAAACGCTGAAAATTCCATTCTTATAAATTTTATGTGATTATTATTACAATAATCGTGCAGAATCAGGGAGCATTTAGCTTCATACCAGATTTTGCACAGCTTAGTATCCTGAGTGCGTGTAACTAACCATCTAACTGCTCATTTGGTATCTGATATTACACAGGTCTACATTTTCAAATCCTCTCTCAGTTAATGGTTTTTTTTTTAGTATTACACATTCCTAATTAACACGAAATAAAACTAATTAAAACCAACGCTTATCCTTCGTCTGCTATTCTCTCTGATTAAAACATTTCTTCTACACACATGTTAATCATGTTTTCTTTCTTCCACTGTTAATGGGATTTCTTCTAACCTTGGGAATCACGTCATCGAACCATTCATCATCCGATCTTGTTATTATTATTAACTGCACTTCTTAAGGTCATTCCTTTCTATTATTAACCAATCAGATTTTAGTACAAGGCATTCAATGCATACAGTTCAATTGATTATTTTTGTTTTGTTTGTTTGTTTGTTTTCGCATGTGTCTACGTTGTATGTATGCATGCATGCAGGCGGGCACGTATGTGTAATAAATAAAAAGCAGTTTTCTTATACAAAGAAAGCAAAGTAATGATAGATATATACTACTTATATGGTGGCCTGGATAAGTGAATTAATTTATAGTCCTATTCTAAAGTCCGTGACATATTTTTTTTATACGAATTCCCCTTTATAAATTTGAACAGAAAAAAAAACAAGAACCTGCTGCACCAGTTTTAACTATTTAAAAGTAATTACCGATGATATTGTCTAACAGTTCCAGGCTGATAGATTGATGATATCACTGCAAAAATGATATCAATTAAAAAAATTTAAAACAGTATTCTTTTCGATAACTTCTTTATCAGGTTCTACGGTAATTTGATCATAATTAAGGGATTTGATTGGTTACAGGATTTCATCATGAGCTGACATAAGGTTAGAGAACCATTGGAAAACCAACAGGGAGTACTGAACAGTCAGTTGTTTCGTCCAAGTTTGGGACTCTTCATCAATACTCAGCCACCGACAGGGTTCGAACCCAGGACCTTCTGGTTACAAGACTAGCCAGCTCATAGACCATTAAGCCACCGGGACCCAATCCAATGGCCCATGAATTCTAACTTTTGCCAATTCACGACATAGCGCGACCACTAACCAATGTCTTCGGTGAGTATTTGTCCTCACACCCGACCTGCTGCACCCTACTGGTCACGACTTCCCACTAGAACCTACCTGAATAGGGCCAGTCGCCAGTGAGCATCTCATTGATATTCAAGTGTTGGTTTGTGGTGATTTGATTGATTAGTTACAGGATATCATCATGAGTTGACATTGGTTAGAGAACCATTGGAAAACCAGCTGGGAGTACTGGACAGTTGCTTCGTCCTAGTTCGGGACTCTTCACAGTACGCACCCAGTGGTCTAATGGTCTACGAGCTCGCCTTGTAACCAGAAGGTGCTGGGTTCGAACCCTGGCGATGGGTGCGTACTGTTGAAAAGTCTCAAACTAGGACGAAACAGCTGTTCAGTACTCCCAGCTGGTTTTCCTATGGTTCTCTAACCAATGTCAGCTCATGATGAAATCCTGTAACCAATCAATCAAATGCCTACAAACCAATCCTTAAATAAAGGATTATTGTTATTGACACCAATAAAGTTTTAAATATAATTGAATCAACACTATCGACAGGTTACATCTTAAAAACATCAGTAAGCGAGGGATAATATGCATTAATATAACACTAAACTGACTGAATATCAGACAAATTAAGGGAAGCAAGACAGAATTGATAAATTTGTAGGTTCCACAGCAGGATAGGATAATAATAGTGACTGAACCTATTTCTTCTACAGATAGAACTCCAGTTGTTTCAGACAAATTGTAATAGCCTGTTGTCAGTGTTGATGAACATTGAATGAGCAACATATAGTTTGTTTATTCGAACTGATCTCCATTTGGCGGGAAACAACAATGGCTGCCATTGCCTAATCATATGCTGGTTATCAGAAGATTGGGGAAAAAGTAATCAGAGGTATTATTGTGCTTTATATTAACGTTTATTCATAAACTTTGTGCCTTGTAACCCTGTTGTACTGGTTCGTTGTTGGTGAAGAAATAAACAACCCTCTTACTGATAATCCCTTTTCCGATATTCTCACGTCGGTTACCTCACATAATATTCTGAGACATTGATTAATCTTCTGGAATCACCGACAGGTTTCGGATCTTTTCCTATCTGGACAACTGACACTTGGGATGTTTAGAGTATTCGGTACTTAGAGGCTCTTGACAATTTGTTTGATACATAGTAGTAAAGGATTCTTCAGTGCCAGCTTCATAACCTGGTTGAACAAGATGGTCTAATATCAGACTGGTGATAGCTTTTAATATACCTTTATTTAGCCACACTGTTAGGTGTTCCAAAGCGCGTGAAACTAATTTCTTAGAGTAATGGTCAATATTACTCAATTGGAATGATATATAATAATAATAATATATTCTCATTTGTACATGAGGGACGCCAGTTTACAGGCATCATCAATATGATAAATTACATATACGATTAGTAAGCATATTTAATAACAGTAATTTAATAAAATACATTTTTCCACCTGTGTAGGACACACCAATTGTACAGGCATGGATAAGTATTATTTAAATAACATAAATTTGGTTTATGGTTAAATTACATGGTTGCAATCGTTTTTGTCTTTGGTTTGTGGAAACAATATGAAAATTAGTCATTCAATGGAGAACATCAAGAAATATAGAAATATTGTCTTCACACTAACAAAACAAAAAACCCAAGTATGTTTTGGATGGATTACAAATACTTGGGAAAAAAATAAAACTTGAAGTCATTTTCCCATATAACTTTGGTGTGTGCGGCATCGAGTCTTATTCTTGATTTATATCCAAATTTGATAATAATTTAAAATAAGTGATACACTTGTATACTTTTGTCAGCATTTTCATCGTAACATCACAAGTGAATTGTACTCAACGTTGACTAATAATAATGATAGTTTATATTTTCTTATAAACGGGTGTTTTCAAGAAATGCAAGCTATTTTTACAGACACGATCAGTTATGTTATAAATTACAATCGTGAAGTATTATAAATTAATACTTTTCCATTGGTATAAAGGTATATTCTACAACTGTAATCCAGGTTGCGTCGTGGGGGAAGGCAATGCGTAATTCACGAGAGAGAGAGATAGCTTAGGTAATCCGTATTCCGGTCTCGAAATCGAAACTGGACATTAAACACTCTTTGAATTGAATTTCTCAACTTGTTGTTAGTTATTATCTCACTTGGTGTGTCATCTCTGAATTGTAGTCATATACATGGAGGCTTCTTGTTAACAGCAGATAGAGAAGAATCCTTCCTTACTTTTTTAGTCTTGTGTTTAGTGATGGATATTTCAGGGTAGTTTTTCTCTATGAATGTGTCGTATACAACCTTAAGTTCGTCATCAATCGCATCTTCTGTACAAATAGATCTGATCCTATAGGTGAGGGTCTTGAACAAATTTATTTTATACAGGGTGAGGAACAAAGTTGTTAAAATGTGTATACTGACCTGTCCAAGTACTTTTCTTGTGTAAATTCTTTTTTTATACTACCATTTGGTCTTCTTGTCAGTTGGAGGACATTTAAGAAAACAACTGTACTTTGAAATTCTTCTGCACACGTGAATTTGATAGTTGAATGTACCCTTGATTGAATTGAGATAATTATTGTACACAAAGAATAAACGTATCGGTAATAAAAAGGTAAATTTTCTAATCAGAATGTTTAAAGGACCATTTTCTAGTTTCCTTTGACAGAAATCTGCTAACATGGAAGGCCTATTGTCATCCTGTTTACTTGTTTATGGGGTTTGCCATCAAATTTGAAATTTACATTCATGGTACACTTTAGCAATAATTCTTTGAAGATTTCTACAATGATCCAAATATTTATTGACTTGTTATTTTCATTGTTCAAAAATGTAATTATCTGTTTCAATCAGAGATGCATTTGCCATATCAGTATTATAAGGGCTAATGATTCCACCACGGTAACAGAAGGGTGGTTTGAAACCCCTGACTGAGTACTTTGAAGTCGAACGCCTAAATCAATAAATCATTACGTAATGGTAGATAACCAAAGAATTGGTAAAGGAATGTTTATTTGGAATTTGGTATCTCTATATGTAGCCAAATTATGTACACCTTATCTTCAACGCACCATTTGCACAGATCTTCATGTTTTGCTATTTCTGGTCTTCATATTGTGTTTCTTTGTGTGACGCATGAAATCTGCACATGGAACGAAGAGCTGAACCTGAATTAGAGGACAGAATGGAGGAGATCATGTGAATAGGAAGGGAAAGCCGGAGGATAGCCATACAGACAGTTGAAAATTGCGATAGAGAACAAACGAGGCTGAAGCTCTACTTACGATGAGACTGAGGTTAGTTTGGGGTTCAGATTTAGTTTTTGGCACTTGTATGAATGAAATATTTACCTTAAATCCTGAACGGCATTCGTTATTATTAAGGAGCACATTCGTGCTGTCACAATCTTGGATCACTGCTATTTAACCTCTCCCTTTTCCTACAGAAGGTTGGTCTTTCCTGAGACAGTTTCCGAAAAACTAACTGATGGTTTCAGAGCAAATGGTGTCTTGTTATTTCATCATTGTTACTAACTGCATTCTGTCATCGGGCCGGATGATTTATAGTGCAGTGAATAATCTTCAGAGGACTCCAGATGGTTTAAAGCTGTCTCAGGGTATCAGCAGGGACTGAGGAGGATTACACTGGTTATGTGATGTTAGTCAATTTGTGTATAAAATTCTGAATATTCATCACTGGAGTCACTATTCGTGCTGGTCATGTTTAATACATTTTCACCATCTTTAATATTCAGGGAGTACAGGAAAAATATTACGTCCAACTTAGAGAAACCTCATCAGCACACATTACCTAAATTCCGAAAGCCGGACCTTCCGGTTATGAGGTGAGCTGGTTGACCACTCCGACATAAGGATGGAATTCAGCGGCTGGCCTATCAGTTCTAACTTCTACCAGTTTGCCATTTTTAACGCTACTGCCACCAACGTCATCGATTGGTTTTCAGTGGTTCACTAACTGAAGTCACTTGGTGATATAATTTGAAATCAGTCAAATACCTACAGACCGATACTGGAAATATTCTAAAAATACCTATCACTGAGCAAAGTATGTTCTCTATATAGTCAGATTATGTACACTTTATCTTCAACGCACCATTTGCACAGATCTTCCGTGTTGTGCTACTTCTGCCCTTCCTTCATATTGCGTTTCTGTGTGTTCCCTTCACGTCGTCTCCCATGCATCTCCACAACGCTGTATCATTTGCATTCTCTAATACAAAATCTATCGCCTTGTTATTTGATGTTTTTATGCTGATGAACGTCTCTTTACATACTACTAATGAATCATTTCAGTAGCATACGCCACCAAAAGGGATACAGGTCAAAATGTACAATCTAATAACATTTTTCTATAAAGTACATAGATTTCATTGTGTTGTTTTTTTTACGTCAGTGTGTATAATCTTTCCTTCCTTTACTATTTCTTCTCTAGAAAATTTGCTTATATGATGAATTAGTACTACAAATTATTGCATTCAGGAAAAACACTGGTGACACGGCGGCATAACCCTAACCGGGAATCCCTTCAATGGACATTTATATTGCTAACATCTTAGACTGTCGCAGAGACCTAGTGGATAAAGGTTTGGCGTTTAAAACGGTATGTGATAGGTTCAAGTCTCAGTGAAAAGATTTAACATAACACTAGGGATGAAGATATATCCAGATAACAAGTCCTAAGGTCTCTATTATCACTGGGCTCACCACTTAACCTGAAGGATCTGGGTCGTGTGTACGTACTCATGAAGAGTCCTCAAAAGATGAAAGACGGAAAGTGCATTGGTTTGGTGATTCAATAGATGACTGGGCTTCAGTCACTCACGTTATCCAGGTTCTATGCCTGGCCGACACTCTCTCGCTAGATAGTAGTAGTCCCAGGAAACAGGAGAGTTTAAACATGAGGCCAGCAAACCCCACTCAGTGAAAACAGCACCAATGCCACTGAAAATTCAAAGCCTGAATCTCGAAGCCCTATGTCCCATTCAGAAGGGAAAGAACGCAAAAACAGATTTCACTTTGATTATGCAATAGTATCGATGTCATTATTTTAAGGTCTAAAGAATCACAATACGACTCTACTAACCTCAATTAGTGAAATAAAGTTAAACAATGTTTAGTCACAGTGAGAACACCATCACTCACTGGGGAATGAAGGTACATCCAACTAGCCGACGAGTCCCAAATAGGACGAAAAGTGTATTCTGGATTCCACTGTTTAGTCATGATATTTAGAGCGTATAATACAGGTTTAGATTGTTTCTTTACCTTCATACATTCTAAAACCCGACTTTTAATCATTCTGTAACTTCACACCATTATGTCATGAGTGAAGAGTAGAGAGTGTTCTCGAAATCGGCATAAAGTTCTAGCTGAGAATATACTGCTGAAACTGAATAAACAACGACTGAAAATTGAACGTTCAGTAATAAGACAAACGCTGTCAGTTGGTTTGCAATTTCTCTTTCCTGATGTTTCACATAAATAAATTCACTTTACTAGAATGTTCTAATATATTTGGCAGTTGCTCTTATTTTTTGTCGATAAAACAAGGATATTACTTATTAAAACATAAGTAGTATGTCTACATTTAGCTTCAGTAATGCAAGCTAAAGCATAAAGAAATTCTGAAGAGAATGGGGAGAAATTTGTACGAATATATTACTTTATGAAAAACCTCCAGTAAGTATGATATGCATATGAAGTATGCATAGTGGATGGTGACCAACAATACAATTAAAGATAAACGTTTTGTCTTATCTTGGACACATCAACTGGAATTACCTACATCTCAAGATAGCCTGAACCGATCATTTCAAAAACCGAAGTATTATACGGTACGCCAGTTGGGTCAAAGAGACACCTATTGTGTAAAGGGTGCCAGTTGTTTCCTTTGTTTTTCCCCATTGATTGATTATTTTGGGTAACGCTCTCCTGTTTGAAACAGTAAGTGCTGAGCGTGAGTCCCAGTGGTGTTGGTATTGTATTGTAGGTACAAACAGATGACGAGTCCCAAATGTGACGAAATGCTCATATTGGTTCCTAGTGCTAGTCACAATGCTCTAATCGATGGCATTTAAATATTCAAACATAATCAAAGCGTTCGTTCCAGGAGTCGACATGTCAACGGTGGTCAAACATTTCGGCCCAGTATAATTAATCACCGGGAAATACAACATTAATTTAAACAACAAAAATAAATGATTCATACACGTCTTCTCACTAATAAATTCCCATTAAAATTTCTGTGGGTAGCCATTATCATGCAGGCATTTTTCCACGATGGATAGGTCTTCGTCGATGTCTTCTTCTAACCAAGGTTTCCTTACACAACCAAACTCTGTTCTCACCAATCCCTTTTTGTAACTTGTGGGGCAGAAGCTTTTGCAGGGCGATCTACCTGAACTTAAAAAGCTTTATGTTTAATGTCAGACAGACTCGAAGACTTGCAGGCAAAAACTAACAAAATGGCAGAAGAGGCTGGCAGCGAAGGTAGGACTCCAGGTAAACGTAGAGAAGACAGAGGTAATGAAGATAAACAACGAACTGCAACAACAACAACCAGCACCAATCACCATCAACGGGAGAGATCTGACAGTGGTTACTTCCTTCACTTTCCCAGGAAGCATCGATTCTACCAAAGGCAAATCTTCCGAACTCAGCATGAAGAACAAAATTAGAATTTTCAACACCATTGTCAAGTCAGTTTTTCTATATGGGTGAGAAAACTAACGAGCGCTTCACGAACAACATCCCCAACCGGCCACTGAAGACTTTTGTTAACACTTGCCTTCACTGGCTCCATACTGAAGATAAGATGGCCAGCTGGTCAGAAAGAATCAACAGTAAGAAATTATGGGAACGAACCAACCAAGAACCTATTGCTCAAGAATTATGGCAAAGAAAATAGAGATAAACTGGACACACGCTGAAAAGACCGTAGAATGATGTCGCGCGGCAGTCAGACTACGTTTCGAGTGGAACCCGAATGGGGAACGGCGAGTAGGTCATCCGAGAATGACACAGAGTAGATCGTGTGAGGAAGAGACCAAATATTACGGGCAATCGTGAAGCCAGCTAAAGAAAACAGCAGAAAATAGAACGAAGCCGAGACGTGTTGTTCAATCCCTATGTCCCACTAGGAATCAAAGGGAACAATAATATAATAATAATGATATCTGGAATTTTTTAGCACAAATGTCAAGTCATTCAACCTACATGCTTCAGAAGCTTGGCGCACGTGTTATCAAAATTATTTCCAACAGCCTTCTGCAGGTGTTTTCCATCACTTGCTCATTTCGCTGTCATGAAACTGAAGTTAAGATAACCGACCTATCAGGATGAATATGCAACAAGGAACTCTGGAGACAAACTAACCAACTATCTATTACGCAAAGAATGTAAAAATGGAAATGGAAACGCATTGGAAGTACTCTGAGGAGATCGTCGACAGATATCACGTGCCAGGTCTTTGAGTAGTACCTGAATTGGAAATAACGAACTGACTGTCCTAGGACAACACGAAGGAGGTTACAAAAGGAGAAAATGAAAGTTCATTGGGTAATCAAGAAACCAGCTAAAAGAGTCTGAAGAGGATAGAGCGAAACGGAGGTGTACTGTTAAATCTCTATGTTCCACTCAGAACCGAATAGAATATTGATGATAATAATAGCATTGTTGACAGGATTGATTATTGTTCAACTACAGTACGCTCCTGAGTCCGAACACCGGTGATTTCGTGCTGATGAAGAGCCCCAAACTAGGCTGACGAAACACCTGTCAAGTACTGTCAGGTTTTCGAATGATTCTTTAACTGATGTCAGCTTATGATGATATCCTCCAACTAATCAAACAAAATTCCCTACAAAACCAAAACTTGAAAATAGTAATAATAATAATTATTATTATGGAAAACAGAATACATAATTAGGAAATAAGTGAAATGATAGTTACCAAGATAAACTGATATTAACAACGATTGCTTTCTGCATACACTGGTTAGGTATAACTCTCTTGAATGCATTAGATTCAGCAAATCCAAGTAAATTTGGACATCATTTTTTATTGAGAATGGCAGATACAGTCGATTGCCAATCCTCAACACTTTATACTGCATATATGAATTTGAATGGGATTGCGGAATCAAATACATAGGTCATACTGTAAGGCGATTGTCTGCTTTCATGATCAAGCATTTGTCCAAGTGGTTGAAAAAAAGCTAAAATCAAGGTATCAAGACGTTTTATTGACGCTGTCAAGCTATTCAGTGTTATCGATAGGCAAACAAACAGAAAGGTGATTGAATTTATGGAGGGTTGTGCAAGTAGAGTTTTTACATATGATCTCAGTGTACAGAAGAAAATGGTGATCATTTTGAATCAAGCATGGTAATATCTTTTACTTATTAACTGTTATTATCATTAGTACTATTAGTAGCATCTTATTCCATCTCTTATTATTATTATTAACTCATTTAAACCTCCCTTGTCAGGGACATTAACTTAACTCGTTTTATTATCATTATTATTTAATTTGCGATTCCTGACATGTCAAAATTTCTTTCTCCGGTAAGTAATTTTTAAATATAATGATGTAACTGAACCGTAATTCACTATTATTCTCAATTTTAACCTTTCATATTCCTTCTCTCTTATATATTTGAACTTGACCTACAAAACATTCATACCTATCGTTATGCATGATTGATTCATTGCACTTAATTTACTTATTAATCATTATCTATCCCAGTGGTACTTATAGTTGTACATATATCACTGTGGGTAGAGTATTCAGCTGAAGAGTTCTACTGAAGCTTGATGAAATAATTAAGTCTTGATTTACTAACAACATTTGGTGCCTGCTTTAACAGAATGCAGTTAGTATCAGTATTATGGACTGGACATAAGACATTGACATTTCCTCTGCAACCGGCCAATATGTCTATTACAGTCCTACTGAAGGTCAGTTGTGACTTTGAATAGCTCAGCAGTAACGTATCCGACTGACTAAAGTACTTGGTGATGCAGGTTTAAATCTCTGAGGGAGTCATCAAATGCTGGATGGTTTCACAATCGTCTTACCTGCTGAACACTATCTGTGAATGAATCATCAGCCTATTGACTTTACTTGATTTGAATAACCTACAAAAATGTATTGTGTATAATCTTCAAATGAAATAAGTTCTATAAAGGCATTTTAGAGGATGAGGGTGTGTTGAAGTTCATGGATTGTACGACGTATACTAACAGAAAATCTTAAACCTAAAAACTCCTATAGTATTTGTCCCGTGTGGACCAAAAGTAAATCAAAACACCAAACTGATCGCCCAAAATACGAAGTATATTTCGGGACAGAAATCGTAGTGCGAAGATGATTGCTTAACTAGCTGGGGATCGTGCACAAACAATCAAACGTAACATGACAGCGTGCCAAATGGCGTGGTTGTTTGACCGCAAGCCTTCAGCTAAACAAGTAGGATTAGATAGTAAAGGTAAGCATCCAATCTTGAGTAATGAATTTTACAGGCTAATAATTCTGAGGAATTATCTCCCACTAGAGAATCCACTTGTGCGAATAAATTGAATAACGCTTGTATTATAATGTAATGAAGCCCTCTACTTGTGCGTCGGTGACACAGCGGTAGAGTGCTCTCTGACCACGCAGGTGGTCTGGGGTTTGATCCCCGGCCACCGACGCACTCTTTTTTCTCACTAAGCCAGTAATAAGACTGGTAAAGAGGGAAGGTTGAGCATGAGGCTAACAGCCCCATCCCAGGTTTTCCAATAATCATCTAACTGATGTCAACCCATGATGAAATCCTCCAGTTATTGTTATTGTTTTGACCCATACATCAAACCACTTATAGATACTTTCTTGAATATTATAACTTCGTATTATTCTTATGTGTGCTCGCCAGCCACGTTCTTTGTCAAATCATTCGCAGAAACTTCTCGAATCCTCATCCGAACGCTTGATAATTAACTACTTTCTTTTTATGTTATTTGTAAATGATTATGCCATCCCATTTCATTCATTGTTATCTCCTTAAACTTCGATCTTCGTGACGAACTTCTGTTGAGCATATATTCTAAGCTATCTACAGTAGCTGAAGAGAAGTTTTGAAATAAAGTGTGCCTATTTTTATTATTGTTCTTATCTCAACAAAAAAATCAACGATGTCATTATACTAATGAAACCGAATTCAGTAGTTTATATGTTTAAATAAAATAATTCGTGGGGAATCTTCTGACCCTTATATGGCATATTCCTTTTTTGAAGTGGTACCACCTACTTTATCTGGGGGGTAATAGGGCGTTTCAATAAGAAGGTCAAAAATACACCAGCATGATTCCATGAAAATTCAATAATATACTTTTAACTTTTGAAATTACTACCTTCTTTAATCCATTACATTACACAGATATCAGTGTCAAGCAATATTTTCTGATAAAACTTCAGCAAATGTAACGCAGTTTGAGAGAATAAAGATATTTATAACATGTATGTCAAGAAAAACTTTTCAGTGTACAATTTCATTTAAAAAGCATAAAGCATATAACCTGTAATTAAACTACCATAGCAACAGACTACCACGATACAATTAGCAGGGATTTTCAATTAAGCCATTCAAAATCTTCCATTGTTATAGACAGTTATAACATAATGTCTGTGTAAATTTCATTGAAATAACGTTGTATGGAGTGGTTAACTTTCTTTCTGTTAAAGCGAAAATTAACATTAATCACAAAGATTGCATATCACACTTCGATAGAGGTCATTTGAATTTATCCAGAGGGAAGTTTTACTGTAGTGCAGGAAGCGTTAAAGATGTTATCCCAGAAGGACAAGATAAGCTTCACAATTAAATCAACCAGATGAGAAACACTGTCACATCAAGAGAGATTGAATAATTCCCTGTAAAACTACTGAGTTTACTAGAGGAATATACGGCTTCAACCACGTCTCCATTGAGTTTGGTTCTCCAACAACGTTTCCACATCTATCCACATCTACCCACATGCTTTCATCTCCTCATTGCATAATCTCCTCCATGTCACTCTCGCTCTGATAACCAACTCACCGCATCCCATTCGGGTTCCACTCAAGCAATGGCCTAGTGTATGATGCCACTTGATCGTTTCCTCAGAGTATGGCCAATCCACTTCCATTTCTTCCTGCAGATTTGTTGCACAATCGGTTCCTGCTGGGTTGGTTCGCCCCCAGAAATCCCTCACTATTGCTGATCTTTTCTGGCCATAGGATCTTGAGCGAAGACAGCTGTTGATGAAGGTGTGTAGTCCATTCGAAGTACTCTTCATGACGCTCCAAGTGGCACAGTGGTTAGGACTGTCGCCGACCATGCATATAGTCCGAGGTTCAATCCCCTGCGGACGCACACCTGATATCTATGGTCGGCCTGCAAAATTTGGGCTACCGATATCACATGCTGAAAATTCCATACTTGTACCAAAAATACAATGTGGAATCAAGCTGTAATCAAAAATAAAATAAAGTCTCTGATCCGTATAGTAAGTAGCAATGACTTCACATTGGAGTTGAAAATCCGGAACTAATTTTTCATGCTGAGTGCTGCTGATCTATCTCCACGCAGACTTGAGAGTAATGAAAGCTTGCTTTACTTTCTCGATCCTCGCTTTGATACCCTCATCAGTTCCGTCTGCCTGTGGTTGAAACGATGCTTCCCGAGTAGGTAGGTAGGTAGGTGAAGGAGGTTGTTTCTTTCAGATTTCTTTCATTTATGCTGACTATTTTCTGTTGTTGCTGCTGCCATTGCTGTTGGCCAGGAATCTTCATCACCTCTGTTTTCTCCACGTTCACCTGAAGTCCTATCTTCTCTGGATGCTTCTTCTGCCACCTTGTTGCTTTTCACTTGCATATCTTCCAGTTTTTGGGAAATCAGACACATATCATCTGTCAAATCCAGATCCTCCAAGTTTTTCTGTGTGTGAGTTTATGAACAACAATAACTAATTAATTTGAAAATTCCCATTCAGTCATAGAAAAGAAAAGGCGTTCAGCAAAGAGTTACTCTTTTCGGCGATATCATTCTCGAGCTGTACACACCGCAAATTTATATTAATTTTTTCTTGGCAACAAAAGGAATATTTCCAAAGATGTGTTAATGCAATTGTTAATCTTTGACAACAAGTTAAGTAATTTAGAAGGCGTTAATCGGTTAAAAACTAAAATAAAGTTACAAAAGTAGGTTGGGTGACGTAATATAATTGCTAGGGTTGAATGAAAAATGAATCATCAATGTATTATTGAACATTGCTTTTCGTTTGTTACATGCATATTTCACGCGGTTATGCACTTTTGAATTCGCCCCGCGCTTTTTGAAATTTGATTCCATAAAATACATATTTTCAATTTTTCAATTTTGCTTCTTAATACAACGTTGTTCATCTCTGACTGTGTACAGAGTTAGCACATAGCAGAACATGAAGACGTGAATGTAGTATAGTATCATAACCATTTTGTTGCTTTTCACCTTTAAGTCTACGAGTTTGTGGGATCTTAGAGGTTAGTCATCTGCGAAATACAGATCTTCGAGAGTTTTCTCACTGGCCCCACATATTCTTGTCTTCTCGCTCCCCACATACGGTGTTCCGCATAATCCAGTCCACTACAATTAAGAATGTCATCGGTGATATTACAGTCTTGCTTTATCCCTGTATTCACTTCAGAGGCTTCGCCGGGTTTTCCGTTGTCGACCAAATGACATTTGCCATTATCACATAGCTGTTGAGTGAGGCTGATAAAGTACTGAAGCATTTTCCGAATTACTTATTGGTCAACGCTGTGACATAATGTTTTCCTTGACGTAGAAATCAGCACTATTACACTCTAGTAAGTTATTGGAGAGAGAGGCGTAAGTCGCCCTTATTTGGTAGCTTGACAAGGTAGGCAGCCTTTCTTCCGATCAGTAGGCACAATTCCTTCCTTCCAAACGTTTAACAACAATGTTGGGAATTCCCCCTGGTGCTGCTACCATCCCGGTTGTCTTGTAGTAGCCTGATCGCTTTCAAGGTTTATGCCTTCGTTGGAGGATTGGTGTCCACTGGCAGATGTGTGCTTGCCGTTCGTGGTGGTGGTATTTCTAGGTGAGTTGCAGGCGATGGTCGATTCGACAGTCCTTCGAAGTGATCAGCCCTTTGTTTTATTTGGTCTTTCTTGGTAATCAGGTTCCCCAGGCCAACACCCAACCCTCCCTCTTTACCAGTGGTTGGGACCGACTAGAAAACTAGCGAGCAAGTGAACTGGATGAGGTTACAGGGAACAACTTGACAGGACTAATAGACTCCATGAAGCACAAAATTATTTCAGGTGTAGATCGTGTGGGACAAATCTGTTCTCGGCTTGGAATGATTGGACATCATATCCATGCGATCTTCATAGACTTTGAGAAGGCAAGTGGTGCGATTCACCATGACTCTCTCCTACACAAAATTAGTCTGGCAGGTATGGGTGGGCCTATATCATGGATGAAGCACTACCTAGATGAAAGGAAATTCTGCACCGAAGTCAACCATGTCCCATCATCTCAGAAAAGTTCATCATCAGGAGTTTCACAGGGATCAATCCAAGCGCCACTGATGTTTTTGGCTTTTATCAATGACCTGCCATACCGTCTAAGCTGCCCGACTCTTTTTTACACAGACAACGTAAAGATTTGGAGAGCAACAAAGTGCTCGAAAGACTCAAATAGGCTGCTGGCAGACCTAAAACTTCTGGAAGATTGAGCGACGGCCAATGGTAAGAATTTCAACTTGAAAAAATACCGAGTAGTGCAACTACTCACCAGTAGGCTGGAGAATGTAAGTTACACCCTGTGCAACAAAAATTTGTCTTGCACAACGTCGGAGCGCTACCTGGGCTGATAGGTCTCCAGAATAAACCAAATGATGAACAGCTAAAAAAATCAGGTCTTAGCACTCCTAGCTTCCGTTGGCTTAGCCGCGACTTAATTATCCCCTAGGAGATTACAGATGACAAGAATCACTCAAAGGTATTTTATCACCAAGTAAGTACGGGCTTCCTCGTAACAATACACGAGGGATAGCTCCAGTGAGCTTCCACTTCTTTTCACCTCCAGTGCACAGCCCCTGGTACTCTCTGCCGGCAGGTGCGTCTACTGCAACGTCCATAGACAGCCTTAAGTGGAGGCTGGACAATCATGCAGCGACAGAAGGACTACGTCCAAAAGGCCTATCCTCTTATAACACACTATTTATGGGTATACACTTAAATTGGTCTGTCTGCTTCTTCACATTCTCCCTTGCCTTACTCTTTTGATCACTGCAACCATTACGTCTCTTAAACCATTATTATTACTAATGATAAACACATATCAGTCTAAAATTTCATTAGCTGTCTGTTTTATGCTCCCTTTCTTTTTCTTTTTAAGTCTACATGATCTACACCAATTATATAAGTTATTATTATTGTTATCTTTCTTCTCCGCTACAGTGGTTGACTAACGGATGAAAGGATTAGCTCCACTGACAGTAGCGGCACGGTTTTAACGCGCCACATACTACAAACCATATAAAATCAGTTCCAGCACCAGTCCTTTTGGAAAAAACCAAAGCTACCACAGACCAGCGGCGGGACGGACTACGTGGAAGTTTACCTATGACTAGGAACCTTTGCCCTTTAACGAAACAGCGGGCAAGAAGAGATCAAATTGCTACATACTAGTTCGTAAAAACGATAGTGGGTATTGGATATTATGGAGATCATCTACTGCTGAAAATAACGGATTATTTTTTACTCATGTGAATAGTTTGGTGTTGCATACCTATTCTGTATACAAGTAACTCAAATAATGTTAAGCTAACAAAATAAAAGCAGACAACATAATTTAGATGTCGTCTTGTGGTAGATCCAAACTTAGGTAGCCAACGGAACACTTTCATCATTGAATTTCCTAACATTAGTCTGCATATACACAAAAGGTATGGACACACCCCGCTGCTGCCCATTTCTTAGCTTTTCTCGCCAATATAGAACACGGAATTGGAGTCAATAATCAGTTTAAGCCAACTATCATTTGATAATAATATGTTCTCAGTTTTTGTACGTGAGGGACGCCAGTTTACAGGCATCATCATCGCGATAAAAAACATATACAAGGAGTGGGCATGTTCATAATTATTCACGTACACAAGATAGACATAAGAAAAGGCAATGTAATAATACCTATAAGGACACTTTACAATAGGCAGAAGTAATGTGCACAGTATAATGCAAAGCACCGCCACTGAAGAAATTTAACCAAGATGCACGTCATATTTGAGGGTTGTGTTACCAGGGATAGATATGGTAGGTTATTCATAAAGTGATAAAATTGTTTAGTAAAACGTCTATTTGTCCACCGATAATAATATTTTAGCAGTACTAAATGTCAGTGACTCACCACAGCAGTAAGCGTCCAGTTAGACTTGAAAAGTAGTGTTGTTACAGCAATAGGTAATGACAAGTCCGTACGCTGCTAGGAATCAGAATAATGGCAAACTAATCCATATGGAATGACAATTGGAGCATGTAGGAGCCGAAAATTATAATCGTAAGAGTCGCTGAGATTACAAATGCAACCATCAGGACATTTTCCCTATTTCTTAGTAGAATCAATAGAAAACACACACCACTCCCCTCGTGGTTGGCTAAGTGATAGAAAATAATAAATTACCCAGCAATCAAAATTGAAGGGCTGTATTAGCATTCTAATACTTTGTGATTTAGAGTATTCCTTCATCCATTTTCAATACATCAATCTTTGTTTTTTGTATTTGACCTAACTTTTGAGTTTTGTTTGCTGTTTCAATATCATACATAACTATACGGCGATAGTCACTTCTCTATGACGTAGAACGAAGCCCTTCCGGTGCAGATGATTATCATTTATCGGCTGCTTAAATTATTAAGAGCTACCACCTACATGGCTTGCCTAATGTGGAAACGCTTCACCTATTTACCAATTCACACTTTACCCACAAGAACTAGTCGGGACTTTGTGAGTTTGGGCGAAAGCATCATTTGGTGGATCCTAAATGCAACTCGGCTGGAAACAAGGCTACTCCTGGAACGATGCTTCAAACATGACTAGCTAATTCTTAGCTTCGCCCACCCTGGACCGGTGGACAGGCCCTTATAATGCTACCCCAACTAACGAGGGCAGGATATAATGCTCCCAACAGATAAAAATGAAATCTCTGAAAATAAAATAGCAGACGCTAACTTGAAATTGAATATCCCCCGAACTATAGGCGTATTCACGTAGCAAATCACTTGACACAGCGTTCACGTCATTTCATTGGAGTAAACGTTTCTGAAAAATGCGACAGTCATTGTATGGCACTCGTTTGCTAAATTCAACATCGACCACACTGAATGATCTGTGTAGGTGTGATATTATCCTCTATGGGTAGTAGAATGCGAAACTCCTAACTACTGTTAAGTGTCATAATGTTTAGCTCTACGTACACTAATAAAATGGTGACTTATGTTAACGACGGGTCGGACAGTTTGGGTTGACTAAATTCCGAAGTCAGATGGACAATCTGTGAACTTCGATTCGGGGGTTTCGGGTCTTTAGCGTACTGCGTGGTTTAGGGTGATCTTTCTTGAAGCCTCTCCTCAACAATGTTCGCCATCCAACAAGACAATTTCGCCAGCCACCACGTCAAAGTGAAATCACTTATTCTCGTCCGAACAACGAAGTAAAGAAATGCTATGCACGGTTAGTGCTTACACAAGTGACCGGCTGAGCTTGCCGGGTATTGACGGCTTTCTAAAACCATTTGATATGAGAGTAGCACTCGTCTGCCACGTATGTCATTCAAGTTTGATTCCCATACAACGCTCCCCTAAACCTCTCCAGACCGAAGTGAGGTGGGTAAAGCAGGAAGGTTGGGTTCAAGGCTGAAGATAGGTAGTCTCTACTGGAGCCTCGATACTCAAGCACGAAACATGATGCTCCATTCGGAACGGGAGAAGACGAAAAATAAGCTGCAGAAACCGTATTTTGCCGTGCTTTTTGTATAATCCATCTGTTCAGTGAAAGAGGGTCCAATTTACGGGGAGGGGGTTCGATGATAAAGTTGTGAAACGTCAAACGCACTACTGATTATCCACAAATTCTTAAGGCATTCAATGCATCACGTGCCCGAATACGTTAATGCATATTTTCTTTCCAGAGTCACATGAGCACACCTTGAAAATTCAGTTAAGTTCAATAATGAAAATGTTCCCTAAAGGAGACATAATCTCACGATGAACAGTTTTTGAAAGCAACTAAGCTGCGAACTCTAATATGACTTCAGACTGGCCTTCCTCTGTAGCTTCTACGAATATCAGTTTCCTGTGCTATGCCTTTGGGGCACAGCAGTAGACATAAATAAACTGACATAAGAGGATTAATAATCCATAGCCTAACTATGTACATTTCTCCCAAATCATAGAGTACAGAAGAACAACTCAAACAGCCCTAAGATTAAGTGCAACTCATAATTCCTTAAACTTGTAATTTTCTATGGGTACTTTGGAACGAAAACAAACAACTTCATTTAGTCATATGTTTCTTGAAAGACGTTGTATTTCAGACCGGATGTACTTACTCGCTATAGACCACAGAACAGTTAGTAAGCAGAATCAGAACAGCAGTCACACTGTCCACAGTACCAGGTATATTTCGAGGTCATTACTGATAAGCAGGGATGTGAGCTTAGCTAACTTAACATTGGGCATAAATACATCGACATGTATGTACTGGTTGTATTCAATGTAGACCTTAATTAACCTTTGGCGTTCACTCGCCGGTAATCACCAGTGGGTTGCCAATCGTTACTATCCTTTTTCGGTACCATATGCAATGGGGATGCCCACGGACTATTCGATGGCCGAATGATGCCAAGGGTGAGCATATGATCGAATTCGTTTCTGGCAATTCTCAGTTCGCCAGGGGCCAGTCGTCGTGCTTTAGATGTCACGGGCTGTCCTGAGGTTATGATGTGGTGCATAACATTGCTGGTTATACACGGGAGGTCGTTAGATGGGCAATTCAGTTCCGGATATTTGTCAACAATCGGTTGAAAAGTTGGATCGAGGATTGCTTTCATCTTAACGATTGACAAGCTGGGGCCTACGTAAGTTATGCCTTTGATAGACAAACTAGTAGTGCTGTCAATTAGTCGTTTACGGCGGACGTCTACGAGCAATTCATGATGATTAAGTAGGTCCGTGCCAATGATGGGCATGGTGACGTCAGCGATTTGGAAAATCCACTGAATAGGTTTGCGAAAACCTACGTTCAGATAGACGTATTTCCGACCATAGGTTGCAATTGGTTTTCCATTTGCAGCCTGTAGGTTGAAGTTAGGATCCTTCTATCGATCTGCTGCTGTAGCAGGAAGGACGCTGACTTCGGCGCCTGTGTCTACTAGATATCCAGTCTGGCTCATTACATCATGGATGTAAAGTAAGCGGCTAGTGCCACCGGCGACGGTTGCCGCTAACGCGTGCCGGCGGGATAGTTTCCCACAGACTTGGAGGCTTTGCCGAAATCACAAGGTTTTCGACAACATTTCACTTCCTTGCCATGGGTGTTGTGATACCAACACCAGTCAGGATTTTTGAGAGAGCGTGTGTTGGACTTAGATCGTCCACGTGCGCTTTGCCGTTGAGGGGATTCAGAACGACGATAGGAGGAATTACTAGGCTTGTTTGACCTAAGCATCTGCTGGACGGAGTTGATTAACTCTATCATCGCAGAATCCTTCTTCGAAGTCTGTTCGGTAACTGAGTATACTTCGGTAACTGGCCGTTTCGTTATCTCTGGAATTCTATCTGCAGAGACAGCTAAATCATCCATGAGAACACCCTGAAGTGTCACAAGTACAGTCTGAACTGACTGTGGCAGTTTGGATAAAAATAGTTCTCTAAACAGTCCTTCATCGAACTGACTTTGGCCAATGATCTCTTTCATTCTTGCCAGCATGCTCACGGCTGACTGATCTCCTAACTCGATGTTACGAAATAATTCATCCAGACGTTGTCGATCTGTGAGAACGTTTCTCTTGAGGATGGATGCTTTGAGCAACTCGTACGAGTTACTTACCGACATCTGCAGAGTTATGCACCTGCTGAATTCCCGCGGTAGGGCGTGAATAACTGCAAGGAACTGTGAACGTTGATCAGTTATGCCATGTTCACAAAAATCAGACTCAGCAATCTGAAACCACGTTTCAGCATTATCTGGCCAATATGGTACTAGCTGGATTGTTTTGGCGGTTGAGCGAATCTGAATAACCTTGGGGCTAGGGTCAGTCATGACGAAAAGTATGCCGATAACAATATAGTACAAGAATAAACACAAAAAGGAACGAACTCACCGGGTTTACCTGCGTGTGAATGGAAGATGTAGTTCGTGGTTGGGCTCACCAGTTAAGCAATTGCGGGTATCGACGTTCGCGAATTGTACGGATTATCCTAACGCAAGATCTTATACCAACAAATTCTATAGTGTTCGTTCTTCGAGTACCAAATGGTAAAGCAAAAGACCAGATTTTGTCGTCCAAAGTACGTATTATATTTCGGGACAAGATCGCGGGTAGAGGTGAATGCTTAGCTAGCTAGTAATCGTGCACGCACGTGACACGACGGAGCACCAAATGGCGGGGATGCTTGACCGGAAGCCTTCAGCTAAACAAGTCAACTTAAACAGTGGTGGTCAGCATCCAATGTTGAGTGATGATTGCTGTGGTTAATAATTTTGGGGAATTATTTACCGCTACAAACCGCACTTACTTAAGACTTCTCTTCTTTATACTCTCATCAGTACTGTACCTAATGTGTAAGTACCGATTAACGAACTCGAAGTAAGAAGGCTTGTGGCTTGGTAGTGTGCGCTGTTGAGAATCATATTTTTACTACAGATTAAATGTCAACTTTAATAAATAAGAATGTTGTACAACTTACCTGTTAAGTGGTTGGAGTAGCGATCTCGAAGAGGACGCTTAATTATAGCACCACGTGCGAACAGTCACGCCGGAAAAAAAGATGGTGTGGCGCCAAAACAAAAGTTCAAACATTCAAGGTGCACTACAGATGCAACATGATAGTGAGGCAAATGTCGAGGATGATTTGCCGCATACCATCAGCCGAACCAGTCTACCTGAGCGGTGAATCCCGGCATACAATGTCGAATAATGAAATCTGTGATCGAATAATTTCGGAGAATTATTGATCGCTACAATGCCCTATCACTCCAAAAGATAGGTTTTCCATAAGCTGAGTAGAAATTTCCCCTAAGTACACAAAACGAAGATGGTTCAGATAGTTGGAAGACTTTGATGTCGTTTGGCTGGCATCTCCTTTCTAATAAATTATGGGTTATTTGAATTATTTGCTGGGTCAATTAGTTTGGGAGTCTTGAACACCAAATGAACTTACTCTGAACTGAAGACTTCACTTACTGCTATCGATTTTCCGAACAACTATTTTCTCGGTCAAAAATTGAGTGAAATTTTAAGTTTTACTATTTCTCCATCGTAAATATGTGTGGCGCCATTACGAATCTCTAGGTTACTGCTTTTATTTTCTCTTTTGATGTGGTCTTTGCAAGGACTGGCATTTTCTATATCTGTCAGCAAGCAAAGAAGCTGATTATGACAGTAACTGTTTTTTTTTATCATCTATCAAATCCACACAGGTACATCTAAAGTTACTTATGCCTGATGGATCATTTTATGAAAACGATTATGACCAAAGTACTACAGTCGAAGAGATAACCAGTTCTTTATTCAAAAACTGGCCTCATAGTTAGTAATATTTTTAGTTAAGCTAGCATTGCAGGTTTGGGAAATAAACCAGTATCTAACCACCTGAAACTCATATTTCAGGGCAGATTCCTTTCTGGTGATTTGACGCTCGTAGGTGAGTTTTTCTGTTTCACTTTTCTAGTATCAGGTCTATTTGTGTGGCGTTCATAACTGATCATTTTTATAGTCGCCGTATTTCGCTACCTCCCAGTTATTACCGTACCTAATAATTATTTCGGACGCACTTTAAGCAATGAATTCTATGGGTTTAAGGTTTTTATTCATGCTTTCCAATTTGGCGGGCACTTATAACTATATACATAAACTTGTTGTCTTTTCAAAATTACTAGAAATCAAATGGATTCGTCAGGTCTTCGAAAAATTCGATTAACGTCCTACACTCGGGAGTGCACGATACCTCAGTGGTTTTTCTATTTTAAATGTATTCAGTGCTCCAAAAGTTGATAACATTTGGATGTGACTCCTGTTATATATTCTGAATCTTACTGCTTGGAAATGATAGATAATGTACATTATGTGTAGATAGTTGATGTCAGTTGTGATCACAAAATCTTATGATTGTAGGTATGCTTTAAAACTATGTAGTGTAGTGGTGGCGTGGTATTCATATGCTAGCACTAGTAGTTGAGTGCCTTCAGTGTGTTTTTCTTTTTAGTCATAACTGTTTCTATAGACTTACGAAATTTCAAGCGGTATCTTGTTATTCTAACTTATATTTAAGAGCATTGGTTTACGTTCGTGGACTGTTTTTACGAAATGTAGAAAAATCCTATTCCAGTGGTTGAGTATTCTGTCAAATTCCATGCGCCAAAAGCACTTTTTAAGGAATACAGGGGGAATCCTAACTTAGAAGTTTAAATATATTAATGGCTGGTGGGGATTTATGTTTGTCCGAATGAGACTACATAGGATGGAAGTTTGTGACTGAAGAAATGTCTACTGTGTTTAGTTGACGAAGGAAAACTCGATTAAATATTCCTAAAAGTGGTTTCATTCCCTCAATACCTTGAAAAATTTTATTTGCCTTTTAATAGATTATGAATGTTTCAAATGTTTTGATAAGCTAAGTAGAAAAAGTCAAATTAGAAGTTTTTTATTCGCCAATCTGTTCGCATAATAAAAAGAGACGTCTTGTATTTTATAAAACAATTGGTAGCAACTTATACTGATAATATTTGTTATTTTCAGAAAAGATGTCTTGGGGATTCTTTTACTGAATTTATTGTGGTTTAAAATAGTTTTATAGGGAAATGTTAAAGTTGTTGCTTCTTCCATATTCCACTAGCTGTCACTAAGTGTGTTTCACAGAGTGTAAAAATACTAAACTAAATGAGCCAAATTATTTCTGGTTAATCACCTAATTGAGTCTAAAATTCTCTGTCTTAACTGAAATGGTGTACAACAAAGTATTTTGATATTTTGTTTCCACTGGCAAAGTAGAAAAGAAATAATAAATCGAGCATGTTTCCGGAACTTTTGTGGTAGTCAGAAGATAGTACTGCTTAGTGGAATGAAAAAAAAGGTGAAATTCTGCACAATGTACCGTTATAGTGACAATTCTAGGGGGTAAATATTTTGTGTGAAGAAACTAAATCAACGTTATTTAGAAAGTAGCGTTTGATTTTACTTGTCACATTGATACATGATTGAGCCAGTTATCTATCCAGTGACTTGCCGATGGGTATTAAAGCGGTATAGCCTTCAGTAATAACCAGCCTATATACCTTGGTAATATAAACCTAGCGCAGCTACATATTCTTTGTGAAGGTGTAGTGTATTCTTGTGTCTTACTTCACACTACGCTTATTAATGTTAGAATATTTAAGTATCATCACCGTTAGTAAAACCAAATGTATGGGGAAAAGTGTATTAATTTAGTTCATCCATCTATTACCCTTCAATCTCTAAACTATCTTACCTTGTTATTAGCCTTAGCACAAATGTAGCTAATGGCTAATTGCTCAAATTAATAACTTGCTGTAAATGCCTTTCGTTTTTATCAAAAGGTTTTTAATAGCTAATAAGTTTTCAATGTTTAAGGTCGAAAAAGAGTATCGTATGTTTAATCAAGATATTTTTTGAATAAATAACGGTAGGCGCTTTGCATCAACATTTCTAAAGCTAAATTATCCTGTTTTCACTGTCAGCAGTTCCTGTTAATGACTGATAACGTCCTTTACGTTGCAGCATTCGGATACAAGCATTTCAATCTTTGAGTATATGCACTATTGTCAGAAATAGACATTTGAAGAATAGAATTTCTGTAATAGACTCAGTAAGAGTTTAGTAGTCTTTGCTTAGAATAAAAAAAAACAGTCGGATTCACAGTAACCCGAGTATATCATGTATGATTTTACTTTTTGTCTACACGCCACTTTTTCGAGATTTTGTGCGTAGCTGTCGCTACTCGTTTCTTCAGGAATCACATAGCATTAACAACAAGTTAATTTAGCCTGTTTTACGAATAATGAGATAATTACACAAGACTATTCCATAGGCAGTCACTTTGCAATAAACTAATCCTCTTGTTTTTACAAAAAATTGACGGTAAGCTTCTTTATGTCTTCTGCGTTTTAGAATTGAAATTACCTCCTGAACAAATCACAATGCATTTAATTCAACATGAAACAATGCCATTGCCAAGAATTAATGGTATGAATAATTTTCTATATGTTTTTCAAATGAAGTTTTCTTAAAATTTATCAGAGAAAGTTGCTTGTTTTTTATTCAGTTTTAATTTTCCTGTTGACTGAGTGAACCGAAATGTTCGGCCCCAGCTGACACGTTAGCTTGTAGTACGATTGCTTCGACGATGTTTGATGATTAACTTGAAGTAATCTGGTGATAGGTAACTAGTAGTGGAATCCAGCAGATGCACGTTCTCTCCTATTTGGAACTCGTCATCTCGATGTACCTGCACTCCCCAGTGAGTGATGGTGCTTAAGGTTCTATCTCCCGTGTTAAGTGGTATAATAAAGTGAGTAATATTGAAGTTAGGTATCGAGTGCTAGGTAAAGGGGAAAATCAATCGACTAGTTTCTGAAGGTACATTGATTGAGGTGGTTAGGACATGTGTTACGCATGCCTAGCCATCGCCTTCCTCGATGGGCAATGTTAGCTGACACATAATTAGATTGGAAAAGAGCTAGTAGTGGTCAAACCAAAACATGACTTCACCAGTCAATGAAATCCACAACAGCTAGGTTAAGCTGTCCACATAGGGAGGTGTAGACTTCCTGACTGATTAGGGTCTTCGAAATTGTAGAAACCAACGGCTGGAGATAATCGGTGATATGGCCCAAAATCCTCGTTCTCAGTGGCGCAGATACATCTAATCCTAGTTATTTATAATATCCAATAAAATTCTATTGTTCTTCCATATTACTATCCTTTTTGCCTCATATTTCTGTTTATTATCTCTCTTTACTCCCTTCTCGTGCTTTGTGTGCTACAAGGAAGGAGTGTGGGAACTCGAATTGCTGCACATCTGTGCAAAGTTCTACGTCGAAACCAGTCAGTTAGAGTGATGGTGCACCCATTACAGCTCGAACCCGGTACCCATCGCTTCAAACACCAAAGCATTATCCACTAAACCACTAGGACTACGAGTGCAAGTACATCCAGATGGCGAGTAGCCCCAAATAGGACGAAATCCACAACCTGGTGGATTCCTCTGCTAGTCGATATTCACCGAATCATTACTAGAGAAAGCTCCAGACTAGGGGCACATAAGTATTTTGTTACTGATTACATCAAGCCTAGAATACTATACAATATAAACCACCTCTAAGCGTTACGCACTAACGTTTGTCGTATGAATTGCTCAATCGTGACTGGAACCTTTACATTTTGATAGGATTTACCAATTTAAATCATTTTTTAGGATAAAGCTGATTGTTCATGTATACAACAAGTGAGTAAGTTACCAGTGTGACCAAACATAAATAAGCTTATGAGAAGTTGTACCATAATGCCACACCATAGGAAAGCTGTAAACACAATTCTATTGGAATTAGGCATTTACTTCTTACGACCAACAGCTGAAAAAGTAAAAATCTCGATATACACTAACAACTATTCTTATTTTCTGCCTACAGTCGAGACCGTTTTGTATTAGATGGTTGAAGGCAATCGGCAGGAAGCCTCGTCTGACCACCTAGGTAAATTGTATCTGCAATCTTGGAGGAACTCATGCCCCTTATGAAATTCAAACCCGTGTCGTCCATGGCTCCATGTTTGCAGATGTTACCACTGAGCTATTCAGGCTCGTGACTGACCTGCTGTCGGATTGTATTAGGTACTTTGATTGGACACTAATTAGTGTCGTGCGTCTAGTCTTTTGTTTGCTGCAGACTGAATTCTATCACAGTCACTTGAGGAAACCATCAAGTGACATCTCTAGACAAGCCATCGCTCGAGTGGAACCCGGAAGGGAAGCGGCGAGTTGGTCGTCCAAGGGTGACTTGGAGGAGGTCATGTGAAGAGGAGATGAAAGCATGTGGGCAGACTTGGAGCCAGGTGGAAACTCTAGCAGAAAACCGAACGCAATGGAGACGCGCGGCTGAAGCCCTATGTTCCTCTAGGAATTAAAGGAAATAATAATAGTAATAAGTTTGTTGTGAGACCACTTCAACGATGACTTCTATGGAATATTTTCAAACTTGTTTTAAGAGATAAAACAAATATCTATTATAGGAATAATTGGCAATTGTATTGTAGAAGTATTTAATGAACGAAAACGGTTTTTTATATTAAATTTGTAAAGCTACAGCTTAGGAAATTGATAGTACTCAGTTTAATCCAACTAAGTAAGGCAAACTGAACAGCCTTTTTCATTTTGGATCTAATCTGTGATATTATTTGTACAGAATTGACTTATTGGCCAATGAGTCTCGGGTTTGAGTCCCGCTCCGCCTAATTCAGCCCGGAAAACTGCGTATTATCACCAGTCCTTACACAATAAGTGTATTAGCTCTTAGCCTGGTGCATGAAACGTCTGTTCTGGGTAGCTGAGTTCAAACTCAGACGTCATTTAAGTGTCATGATGTGAAACAGTAATAACAATAATCAGTGTTGTCAATATCTTGAACCTAAGTGGAATAATAGACCAAGATATGTAAATAGATTCGGCACACATTTAGTAGGAGACACTTTATTATTGTAGGCTTTATAGTCTAGTAATAAAATAATATGCTCTACAATCACAAATACTGATGGATCGTGAAAGACGAGTAGTTTCGTCAGATGCAAATACGATTAGTATTATTCCCTTAGGTTCCAAGTAGAACACAAGTCTTCAACAGTATATATTCACTTCATCCTGATTTCTGTAGTTCTCTTTAGCTGGCTCCCCAACTGTCTGTAAGCTCTCACTTCCTCCTCATACGATCTCCTGCATATTACTCTTGGACGTCCAACTCGTCGTTTCCCATTAAGGTCCCATTCAAGGGCTGACCTGGCGTACGATGTTACTCAACTGTCACCTCAGCGTATGTCCAATTCATCTCCACTTTCTTCAGCATATTTGTTGGACTATGGATCCTTGTCGGTAATGGTTTCTGGCTAGCCATCTGATCTTCTGTATGGAGCTCCTGAAGGTAGCTGTTGGCAACAGTTTGAAGCCTGTTCGAAATACTCATGGTGACGCGGGTACTAAGTCTGACTGTCTTGATATTACTGTTGAAAATCCTGATCTTGTTCTCTATGCTTAAGTGCAAGTAGATTTCTTGACTTATTTCAGAATAATGAAGGTCTGTCCTTGGCCTTCCAATCCTATCTGCCTTTGTCATCTTCATCCATGCCGCCTGTGTCTGTCTGTCTGTTTTCGACATAGAACTTTGCACCGATGTGCAGCAGTTCAAGTCGCCACACTCCCTCCATGTAGCACACAAACCAAGAGAAGAAATGCAAAACAGAGATAGTGAACAGGGATATGTAGCAAAAGGAATAGTAATAACGAAGAACAATATAGTTTCATTGGAAATTATAAGTTACAAGAAGTGGATGCATCTGCGACAACCATTGGCAACGAGGATTTTGAGCCATATCACCAATTGTCTCCAGCAGTCAGGAAGTCTACACCTTCCTACTTGGCTCAAAACTTACTGTTGTCGATTTCATTGAATGATGAAGCCATGTTTTGGTTTGACCACCGCTAGCTCTTTTCCAATCTGATTGTATGTCAGCTAACATTGCCCATCGAGGTAGGCGATGACTAAGTGCCACCTGTGTAAATAAGTGACAATATTCACTTTTTATCTAAACTCCGTAAATATATTAGAACAAGAATGAAGGATATTCAATGGATAGTCACGGTAGGAGCTACTTATTAACTATCGAAAATCATCAAGATTAACTGTCGTTAGAGGAAGTGTTATAGACTGGATAAAAAAGAGCAATTTTGAGAATATGGTGTTTACATGTTTAACTAGTTATCGAACATTACTAATTAGACTGACAGCAACTTGGTCACTGAGAGTGGAAGACATGAAAAGATTAGCTGCCTTCGATCATAGGTGTCTGCGTTCTATCTCCCGTGTAAAGTGGTACAATAAGGTGAGCAATATTGAGGTTAGGCGTCGAGTGCTAGGTAAGGCGGGGAAATCAATCGACGAAACTGTGAAATTACATCGACTGAGATGGTTAGGACATGTGTTACGTATGCCTAGTCATCGCCTTCCTCGACAACTGGCAATGTTAGCTGATATAGGGCCAGGCTGGAAAAGAGCTAGCGGCGGTCAAACCAAAACATGGCACCAGTCAATGAAATCCACAACAGTTAGTCTAAGCCACGTAGGAAGGTGTAGACTTCCTGGTTGGGGTCCTCGGGACGGTAAAAACCAATGGTTGGAAACAATTGGTGACATGGCTCAAAATCATTCTCGATGGATGCCGCAGATGCATCCACTCCTTGTGACTCATGGTTTCCAATGAAACTATATTGTTCTTCGTTATTACTATTCCTTTGTCTCACACCTCTGTTTACTGTCTGTATTATGCACTTCTCCTACTTTCTTCTCTTGCTTTGTGTGCTACATGGAGGGGAGTGTGTCGACTTGAACTGCCGCACATATGTGCAAAGTTCTATATCGAAAACCGACCGAGACTAACAGCATATTAGTCGGAACATAAAATTTGCATGTTGTATCTGTTATCCAATCGTCCAACAGTGAATAAGGTTCAGATTTATCTTATCGTATAATTTTATAAGAAAGCATTATTGAACAATTTTAACGAAGTGTAATTGTGGGAATTTATCATGTGAACTTACTGTAAGATGATGCTATTTAGCAAAAAAGATTTTCACCTTAGAAATAATGGGGAAGATTTAATAACTACTCAGATGGGGGATCGTATTGATGCAGTTGAGTTCTCTAGCTGGCTTGTTTCACTATAGAACCGTGCACACCAGAGTCAGCAGTCCCGGTTGTCACACTCCATGCAGCACACAAAAAAAGTTAAAAAAAAAGCTTCGAAAAAACGATAATAAGCAGGAATGTGAGGAAGAGAGAAAATAGCAACATTGAACAACAATAGAGTTTGATGAATAGAGCAGGTCACAAAGAGTCAATTCATCTGCGCCATTGAGAACGATTTTGAGCCAAATCATCAGTTATCTCTAACCATCGGTTCTTAGAATCCTGAGGATGCTAATCATGCAGCCTATATCTCCCTTTGTGACTGGTTTAAACTAATTGCTAAAGACATCATGAACTAATTCTAAATTTTGGATTGAGTTAAATTCTCTGAACTGGGTAGTTTAATTATAGGTTTTCAGACCGTAGGTGTTACGAACTTCCTGGAATAATTTGAGCACCGAGTCAGATTGATTCATTATAAATTATTTAAATTAATCCCAGCGTGTTTAAGAAAAAAAATCAAAACAAGATCTGTTTTCTGAACGTTTCGCTGTGTAAGTCACAGCTTCTTCAGCAGATTTATTCGGATTTTAATTAATCATCAAAATATATAGTCAGGAAATTTTTACATAAATTGAAGTCAGTTTATTTGAAGGTCACTTGTCCATGGAAGGATTTCATTCACATAAAGAAAGGTTGACCTCTGAAGCCTTGCACATTTTAACCACATCGAATGCAGTAAATAGGAAGAAAAGAAGCGATAGACTTATCACCTATATGGCAAACTCTTATGAAGCAAGACAGATGAAAAAATAAACAACAGAAACTCTGTGAGCCTTCATGACCTTTTAAAAAAATGTATTATCATGTTTATCACATGTGAATTGACGTCTTCACATATTTTCAAGTATTGGTTTTGTAGGGATTGTTTGATTGCATGGAGGATTTTATCATGAGCTGATATCAGTCACCTCATATGACAAATAACATACATACGCACTCATACAGAACTAATCCTTACAAATCAACTGTAGAAAAATATACACGATAACAATTTGACATTAGTCATTACAAATATATGTGATGACTGCTTACATATTTCTATTGGTAAAAATGTCCATGAACATGTGACCTTCAAATAAACTGACTTCAATTTATGTGAAAATTTCCTGACTATATATTTTGATGATTAATTAAAATCCGAATAAATCTGCTGAAGAAGCTGTGGCTTCGCTTACACAGCGAAACGTTCAGAAAACAGATCTTGTTTTGATTTTCTCAAACACACTGGGATTAATTTAAATAATTTATAATGGGTAGTTTAATTGCAAAGCTTTCATTGTCTTTCTCAGTCTTCGAAAGAGAGACAATTATATTATTAATGTTGTGTGTAAAGTGTACATTAAGTTTATCAGACAAAAACACAATTGGTTATGAACGCATAAAGGTGGTTTAAGCTTTCGAATTGCTAGGGCTTCCACAAACTTTAGGATACGCCCCAAACACGTTTTATAGATAATTACGTGTGGACACACATACATAGGGAGGACTCATCGATCTCTGCAAGTAAGCGCTTCAGAGCATATTCCTAAATGGCTCCAGAAACAAATGGAATCTTCAGAACTTATTAATGGTGAGAACAGGAGACCTAGGTCTTCTATTGCGAAACATATTATAGAGACAGGACATAAAATTGACGTTAACAGATCTTTTAAACAATTGTTTAAGGTTATTTTAACTAAAGTGGGGGGTGGGGTGAGAATTAGTAAGTTTTGGGTGAAGTTACGTAACACAAAAACGGTCAAGAAAATTGGATGTTACTGAAATTAAGTTAGTAACAAAGGTTGTGAGTTGTCACAAACAGTTGTTAATAGGGAGTTACGTAATGGTATAAACAGTCTGATGATTGAGTTGTACTCAGGATACACATCGAAACAAAGCAGAGAATAGGAAATTACGTAAGAGTTCGAAATGAATACAAAAATTATAAGCAAGTAGAGAAACAGGCAAACAAACAAAATTAAGTCATCAAAAAATCAAAAATGTTGTTACCATGATAGTAGAAGTGGTTGATTAATTCTCTTTTGTATACACACCTCCGATTTTTCTATGTGAATGGCCAGAGCTTCAACGATACAATGAAAACGAAACCGTGTTGCCTTTGGTAGGTTATTCTTGACTCTGTAGATTACTTTGAAGGAGGCGTGTTAACCAGGTGTTCAATTATCGCAATCCTTATAACACCACTATCACTTTTTCGCAACCATGCTGGATAGCGTTCTTGAATCCTCTGGGACAGTATGCGTGTCAAACGACCAATATACCTGGGTGGCTCCACAGCAGCAAGTGAACTGAACTGTTACTACACGAGTTTCATTAACACCCAATTTTCTTGACCCTCTTTGTACTAAGTAACTCCACCAAGAACCTACTAATTCTCACTCCCCCCCCCCCCTCAAGTTAAAATAACCATAACCAATTATATTTTAGTTTGACAAACTGCAATCAAACAAAATCCCTACAAATCCAATACTTGAAAATTAATCTGATGCTCACTAGCGACTGACCCTATTCAGACAGTTGACCTGGGGTCCTAGTTGGAAGCCGTGACCAGTAGGGTACAGCAGGTTGAAGATGAGGCAGTAACTCATCAAAGAAGACATTGCGAAATGGTCGCGCTATGTCGTGAATTGGCAGAAGTTAGAATTCATGGGCTGGCCATTGGATCAGGTCCCAGTGGCTCAATGGTCTATGAGCTTGCCTTGTAACCAGAAGGTTTTGGATTCGAACCCCGGTGGGTGCGTACTGCTGAAGAGTCCCAAACTAGGACGAAGCAGCTGACCAGTACTCCCCGATAGGTTTTCCAGTGGTTCTCTAACTGATGTCAGCTCATGATGAAATCCTCCATGCAATCAAACAAAATCCCTACAAATCCAATACTTGAAGACTTAATGTACGCATACCTAACCTTTATATATTTGCGAGTGTACAGCTGAGAAAATGAATTCGCCGGAAAGAGACTCTTCGCTGAACTACGTGTTGTGTTTTCATTAATGCCTGGATGGGGATTATCCATGAGTTATATTATTCACAGAAACAACTCGATTAAGTCAATCCTAGTAATAATAAAGCTTTATTTCAGACAATATGTGAACGTATGGTACAAGAATTTTCAGCTTATTTAGTTCCAAAATAATTTTTTCTCCATACAGGATTTACATGTAAAGTAATAATCTGAATTACATCTTTATTTCGTTGAAGAATTGCACAGCGTTTACTTGGAAGCCAGTTTAAATCAGCGCCCAAGTTCATGTATAGGTATATAACTGATATAACTGAACGATTAAAACAATGATAAATCCAGATGAAATCAAGCATTTTCCATGAGAAGCAATTCCCGTAGCTCAGTGATTTAAGCAGGCCGCCTTAAGTTCACTCTATATAAGAGTCTACGCTGAAGATGTTGTCTAGGTAGACATCCAGGTCAGATAATATCAACAACTCTACCAAGAGCTCCACTTTTATTTAATTGTCTATTGATCATGTTAATCACTTATAGCGGTGAACTTTAATGCAATGGAGGAGGTAGCTGTCAAACTCCTACTTATTACAAGTTTGGCCACAGATTGATGTCAGTTAGAGAACCATTTAAAACCAGCATTGGAGTACTGGACAGGCAGCTGTTTCATCCTAGTTTGGGAATCATCGGAAGTACGCACCCACCGCCAAGGTTCGAACCCAGGACCTATCGGTTACAAGACAAGCTGGCTCGTATACCATTCAGCCACTGGGACCCGATTCAATGGCCGCCAGCCCATGAATTCTAGCTTCTACCAATTCGTGATTTAGCGCGACTGGCACCAACCAATGTCATCGGCGGGAAATCCATCCTCACACTTGACTGGATGGACCTCACTGGTCATGACTTCTCACTAAAACTCCAGGAAACTCCATCCTGTAGCAAGTCACTAGCGAGCATCATATTAATTTTAATTCCTAGTGAAACAAAATAACCTACTGCAAGTAAGGACTTGGAAAATTGTTTATATAACTTTTTTGTTTCATGAATAATCCCCATCCAGAGAAATAAAACACACAGTTCTGCGAAGAAGAGTCTCTTTTCGGTGGCGAATTCATTCACTTTGCTGTATAATTGCAATTATTTTTGTATGTGTGTGTGTACATTAAGTTTGTCAAATAAGAATAAGAGTTAGTTAGGGTTGTTGATTACGTCATCAAAATATTTCAAAGGAAATGTGATGAATAATCAAATTGTAACTAAGTGGGTGAAGATCAATAAGACGGTGGTAAGAAATGAGTTTTCAATGCATAAAACAAGTTGAATAGGTGTATTACAGTTACGTAATATGAGGAATAATCTAGTGAGTGAGCTTTGATGAGAATGAATATAGAAATGAAGGGAAATATGTAAGAGTTATGAAGAAATACAAGAGTTATAAGGAGTTAGAAAAGCAAGCAATACGAGCATCAGGTCAGTAGAAATCAACTCTCTGTTTATCACCCCCACAATACTGCAACTATCCATATCATCTCAACAACAACTTCCTGTAGTTTTACACTGTAATGTTACACACAATGCTGATAGTATGCTGGATAGCAAAAATAAGCCACTAAAATATTCCAAGTTGGATCATTGGAAAGCCATAATTGGAGTACCGGCCAGTTTTTTCGTCCTAGTGTGAAACACATAGGCAGTAGCCACCCACGCACACACACGGCCAGGGTTCGAACCCAAAACATTCCGGTTGCGAATCAATTGCTTACAAACACAAACTCTTGACAATCAATCCAATGTCCCTAGTGATTGGCTACAGGATGAAGTCGCTTGAGGTTCTAGTGAAAAGTTGTCACCGGTGAGGACAAAATACTCACCAGCGATGACGTTGGCTGATGCCAGTCGTGCTAAAAATCACGAATTGGTAAAAGTTACAATTCATCGTCTGGCCAGTGAGTCAGGTCCCTGTGGCTGAGAATGGTCTATGAGGCTTGACTTGTAACCGAAAGGAAGGTTCTTGGTTAGCGAAACTTGATGGGTGGGTGGGTAGGTAGGTACTTTCGATGAGGCAGCTTGTCCAGTACTGGTTTTCAACAGTCCTCTAACTGATATCAATCTGTAATCAAATTTGAAACAAGCTAAATCTGTCTGTTTTCGACATAGAACTTTGCACCGGCGTGCGGCAGTTCAAGTCGCCACACTCCATGTAGCACACAAAGCAAGAGAAGAAAGTAAAAAAGAAATGCAAAACAGAGACAGTAGACAGGGATATGAGGCAAAGAGAATAGTAATATCGAAGAACAATATAGTTTCATTGAATATTATAAGTCACAAGGAGTGAATGCATCTGCGCCATTGAGAATAAGGATTTTGAGCCATATCAACAATTGTCTCCAACCATTGGTGTTTACCGTCCCGAGGACCCCAACCAGTCAGGAAGTCAACACCTTCCTACGTGACTGGCTGGCTTAAACTAACTGTTGGGGATTTCATCGACTGGTGCCTCAAACTAAATCCCTACAGAGTAACTCTTGAGAACTGAAAGATTTGAATTCTCTAAACACATTTAACTGAACCTTCCCCGTCCCCCTCTCCGTTATTTCGTCAAGTCAAGAAAATGCATGACCTTTTTATTTGTTCAGTTTTGTTTTTTCAAGGCTATTGTCAAATTATTGTCACAGAATTATTATTATTACTGTTAAATAATATTTTTCTTAAATAGTTTATTCATACTGATTGACCTTTTATTTCTACAAAAAAGCAAAACAAAAACAAAAAAAACATTTGAACTCATTATATATCTCTTTTATAGGTCAACAACGAAGATTCAAACGAAGACGTTGTCGTTTAAATTGTCTATCATGTCTATCATGACACATCATTAATTTTTTTGTAATTTATTCAAATGATTTAAAACTCATGTGAGAAAAAACAAACAAATAATTTGCCAATGTCTTTCTTAAAGAGCCACTTTCTTTAGTGTCTCTTTCTCAACTTGCGTCGCACCCCACTCCACCCCACCCCCGGGCTTCTCTCTCTCTCGCGCGCGCGCAAATTGTAATAAAACAGTTGAGAAGTCGTCACTACTTTAATGTGATATATATATATATGCATATGCATATATATCGTTTGTAAATATTTCCAAGGCTTATCAACTTACTTACTTAGAGAGAGATGAGACCGAGAAGAGAATTCGACAAAAAGTGAATGTGTAGATTTCTTTTTTTCAATGTGTTTTGATGTATTTACATTTCTTTAAGACATACATATGCATATATACGGACTACTTTTATATATTCAATAGTTAGTATTTCTTTTAATGATCTACTTCATTGTGTTGACATCTTTGTCGTTGTCCTCTTGTTCATATACCCCAACAACGCTGTAAGTAAGTAAGGAAGGAAGGAAGGAAGGAAGAAAGAAAGCATGGAATAGATTTTACTGGTATATTCAAAACATGTTCTCCTTATCCTCTTATTATCTGCATATATATATAATACGCTTACTCTTGATTCGATGGTGTAGAGATGTCTTAACTGAAGCTCTTTACTTTATTGCTATTATTATTATTATTGTTTTATTCCAAATTGAGTAGATGTGTAAAATGTGTATTTGAGTGTGCGTGTATGTTTGTGTATGCATAATTATTGTGGTGTTGTTGTTGGTGGTGTTGTTATTGCTGTTATTATTAGTATTATTCATTATCGCATTCTATATATGCTTTGTGCAATAATGTATTTTTGAAGTTTTAGTGATATATTATATATACATATATACATAAAAATTATGCATTGGAATTCGTATTGTTTTGCTTCTTTTAAAGGTGTCGGTTACACTTTGTTTATTTACTTATTTTTTTTGTCGTATTGTATTTTATTCTTTTGAGTTCCAGGGTGGAATACAGGACTGCGTGCTTTAGTTTTGAAATTTCAGTAACATGATGTGATAAGGTCGCTAGTCTCTCTCCCGACACTGCTGTCTTTAGATAGTTGGAGGCAATCGGCAGGAAACCATGTCATACCTAGGTTTCGTGTTAGTTGGCATTCACCAGTCAGCAAGGCGTATCTGCAACCTTGAAGGAACTCATATCCCTTCTGAGATTTGAACCCGCGTCACGCAGTGCTGCAGTCAGAGACGTTACCACTGAGCTATTCGGGCTCGTGATTGACCTCCTATAGAACTGTAGTGGGTATTTTCATTGGACGCTAGTAACTAGTGTGATGTATCTAGTCCTTCTTTTGTGCAGACTGAATTCTATCAGTCAGGTATTGCCCTCTTTACCGGGCTTATTATTGTCTATGTGAGGTAGAGAAATGCGTCTGCTGGGGTTCGAATCCTGGATCATCACTTTGTTGGTTGGAACCGATGTCCCAACACACAAAAATCGATGTGAACTCTGTATGAGATCTTAATTTAAACTGCCATTAGCAGCAGTAGTAGTGTGCAATGGGAGGTTAGTGGACAATAAATTGTTCTGATTGGTTAATGATTGACTCAAGGTTTAAAAAAGTTGTCCAGTAAGATTATTTCAGGACCACAACGTAGACTAAATCCAGATTTCAAGGATAAACACTTCTATCTCTGTTGCAGCCATTGAATTAAAATGTTGATTTCAATTTTTGACCGCTTCCTGTCAGTTTGCATCTATGCAGCACACACCACAGTATTAGTGCGCTTTAATTTAGATAGACTGGTCTGTACATATATGATAACCACTTAATACGACAGTCAGTTGTTTTCTAAAATGTTTACTTCATAACTTGACATTTCCCTCCCCCTAATATAATATACATGAAATGACTTGTTTAATGCTATGGTGGGAGTAGGATCTACAGTGCGCATTTCCTCTTCTATTTGGAAGTCGTCATCTGAATGCACCTGCTCTCCATTGAGATATAAATCCAAAAGGCACATTGTTTCAGACATTAAAGCGTCATCCAATAGGCCACTGAGCTTCAGGAATCTTTTATTATACCACCTATCAATGTGCGTCGGTGGCACAGTGGTTAGGACTCTCGCCGACCATGCACATGGTCCGGGGTTCGATCCCCTGCCGGCGCACACCTGATATCTATGGTCGGCCTGAATTTGGGCTACCGATATCCATGCTGAAAATTCCACACTTGTACTGAAAATACGGTGTGGCATCAAGCTGTAAATCAAAATAAAATAAAAAAACACGATATATAACATTTGTGAGTGGCTTTATTGCAAATCCGCGCTAATTGTAGGGTCATAGTCAGTTGCTATGGTGGTTTAATGATGAATTATATTTTTTGTATGCTTTCTAAATGAGATTTTCTGGCTTATATATTATCTATTGGTGGTATTATATTCTTGAAGTACTCTACATTTGCTGCACTTGCATCAGAAAATGTTGTTTAATACTGATATCAATGCAGTATGATGACTTAAAGGGAGATAGTTAGTTCAAATGTTAAACGTATATGTTATTGAATGTTCATGAAGTTATGCTGGTTTATTTTGGCTTATTTATTTGTTTATTTTTTCCTTCACGTTCCCCAGTGGAACATAGGGCTTCAAGCTTGTGACTTGAAGTTTCTGTAGCAGTGTTTATTTTTTTACAGGATGGGGTTGCTAGACTCATGTCCAACCTTTCCTCTTCACCAGCATTATTTCTGACTTAGCGAGGTAAATGAGTACATCAGCCGGGGATCGAACCCTGGACCATGTGCATGGTCGACGAGCGTCGTAACCGCTATGCCACCGACGCACTGGCTTATTTATTGAAACGCTCTAATGATACCCACCGGTTAATGCAGGTGACTCCACTTCAAGGAAGGGATATTCCATATAGTAGTTGCCCACATTCATAATGGATGGATGTCTTAACAATCCCCACTGAAGCTCGAACCCAGCAACTATCTCATCATCTCCATTATGATTGGCCGTTCAAGGTCGTTTAGAAGGTACTTCGTGTCGATGGCTGCTAAATATCTAAAAGTATTCAGTAATTTGTGCCATTTAAAAATACCAAGAAACGTGTTTATTATGCGTTATGCCTTGTTTAGGTTCAGTTACCCAGAATAGATTTTCTACGTTCCGGGCTAAGAACTACACTTCTCGTGTGAGAGTTGGTAGAGTGGGACCTTGAACCTATTACCCATCATCATCATCGTTTGAAAACCTGCTGTTTAAGCCTATGCCTCATATGTCCACTCTTCTATGCATTATGCCTTATGGATAGAAGAAATTCATTCTCAAAAAATATCTAGGAAATTAAGTTACCTGTTAGTGGCTTGACTTTGTAAATCAGATCAGATCATTAAGCAATATAGATATGAATAGGAAGGATAAACAAGAATCATTGCTGAATAGAAATGACCTATCTCATTAACAGGTTTCAAATTCATTAGAAATAATTACTAGGTGTAAATAGACCTAATGAATTTGTGGTGAAGATTTCTAAAACACAGAAAAAAAATGTGAATTTCGATTTTAATATACCGCATAAATTTATGTGATATATAACACACAGTATGAATCACTCTGGATAACGATGTAGCGGTAGTGTATGCTCGCCAGTCATGCATGTGGTCTGGAGTTCGATTCCTGGCAGGCACACACCTTCACCTGCCTTAGTTGGTCGTAAACCTGGTTGGCAAAGGCAGGTTGGGTGTGAGGCCAGCAACCCGCTTATTATTATTATTATAGTTCCCTTGGGTTCCTAGTGGAACATAGGGCTTCAACTGCACATCTCCACTTGCTTCTGTCTTCTGCTATACTTTTCACTTGCATCCATGTTAATCCATACTGTTTCAACTACTCTTCACACGATCTCCTCCATGTCACCCTTGCACCGACGAACCACTCGCCGCTTCCCTTTCAGGTTCCACTCGAGGGTCTGACGCGGTATGTCACCCAGCGGCCACCTCAGCGAGTGTCCAGTCCATCTCCACTTTCTCCTGCATATTTGTTGAGCGATTGATTCTTGTTTTGTGTGTTCCCATAGTCTCTTGTTGGTGATTCTTTCTGGCCATCTGATCTTCAGTATAGAACGAAGACAGCTACTGATAAAGGTCTGCAACAGGCTGTTGGAAATATTCTTGGTGACACACTGGCCAAGTTTCTGATCCGTATAGAAGAACTGACTGACTTGACGTTTGTATTGAAAATCCGAATCACTTTGTTGTTGATGCAGGCTGAGTGACGAAGATTTCCAGATTGGTTTCAGGTTGATGAATGTGTTTCTCTCCTTCCCGATTCCCGATTTGACATCCTTGTCCGTTCCTCCTGTAGTTGAGACAATGCTTCCTAGATAATTGAGAGAAGTAACCTCTTCCAAATCCCTCACGTTGATGGTGATTGGCGCTGGGTGTTGCTGTTGTTGTTGTTGGTTGGTTATTTTCATGACCTCCATCTTGTCTATGTTCACCTGGAGTCCTGTCTCCTCGGGCTGCTTCTTCGACCAGTTTGTCGGTTTTCGCTTGTAAGTCTTCGATTTTGTGTGACATCAAACATAAATCATCCACGCGCGAAATCCAGGTCTTCTAGGTTCTTCACATCGGTCCAGGATATCCCTGTCTCCTCGTTTCCCACTGTCTGACGCATAATCCAGTCCACCACAATTAGGAATATCATTGGTGATAATAAGCACTCTTGTCTGACTCATGTGTTTACTCGAAACGCCTCACTGAGTTTTCCTTTGTGGATCACTTGACATGTGCCGTTGTCGTACAGCTGTTGAATAAGGTTGATGAATATTTGGGGTACGCCGTAGTACTTGAGTAGTTTCCAAATTACTTCGCGGTCAACGCTGTCGAAGGTCTTCTCAAAGTCTATAAAGTTGAGGTAGAGATTTGATTGCCATTCCATGCTTTGTTCTGTGATGATGATGCGTAGAGTTTCAATTTGTTCAAAACATGATTTGCCTTTCTTGAATCCAGCTTGTTCTGGTCTAGCAACCCGCTTACCCGTAAAAATAAAACCACTGTAACTGAAGCTTGAATCCCTATATTCCACAGGTAGCTCAAAAGAATAAAATGAATAGTATCCCAGTATATTTACACGACTTGGATCGTATAGCCTTACTCCCTTTTGTTTTCTATGGCAATTTTTTGTATACTTGGGATAGGTGTTGCATCATTTCGACTGTACGTATTTGGTGGCGATACTTTCACCAGATACCGCTACCCTACTGTATGAATGAATCCCAGTTGCAGAGCATTTTGTCGAGATCAGTCGACGAGGTTGGGGGGGGGTGGTTACATCGATTGAGATGGTTAGGACATGTGTTACGTATGCATCGCTAGTCATTGCCTTCCTCGACAACAGGCAATGTTAGCCTCTGACATAGGATGGATCAGCATGTAAAAGAGCTAGTAGTGGTTAAACCAAAACATGACTTCATCAGTCAATGAAATCCACAACAATTATTTTGAGATGCTGAGTGAGGAAGTTAGTGAAACCTTATGAACAATATAGTAGTAGGGAATAAAATATGCCTAATGAAGTGTCATGTTATAAAACAAGATATCTGGGAAGTTTCAGGTGAGGTTTGGGAAAGATTAAGTTAAGGTTTAGTCTAAGGACAGGTTAGGGTAAAGAAAGATTAGGGTTACTGTTAGGGTTAGAAGACCTAGATAATTATGTGCATAGAATGTGGTTAAATTACTGTGTTGATACTCTAATCCAAAACTGAGAGATATTTTTTGTCACACTTCAGAGAAAGGTATCCTGTGTAACAGTTTCATGCCTTTCAATTCACTATTTTCATGACTATAAATGTATTTTATACGCAAAAGTTACCTTTATTAAGTGATTGCTGCTTTTAAGGTCATTCGTCCATTGGTACTTACTGTTTAACTAAGCTGTAGTCATCATAGACCAGTCAAACCAATTTCTATACATAAACTCGTCCAGATAATTGTAAACCATCATGTTTCCTGACCCATTCACTTCATTGATCCATAAACTTTCGATGGGATTTGTATTAGTCCTACCCGAAAGGATTAACAAATTAGAACGGATTTTCTGCTACGGTAGTTTGGTCATCTTTGTATACAAACCCATCAATAGCGACTATGTATCTCTGTAAATGCCTTAACCACCCCCGCACACACACACATCTATATGTGTTCTCCCTTCTCCTATGAGCCTGTTATGCAAACATTACTTAAATACTAGAGTTGGATGAAATCTGCTATGCGATTGGTGTACGGTATCTATAATTCCGCCTACGTACTATGGACTCACCTTATTGGTTGTTCAAGGTCGTTGCGTCCGTTTATCATGTAGTTTCGTTTTGGGTCGCTATGGTTTAGAGTTAGCGATATTTCTATTCAACAAAAACTTCATTCATGAATTCTACCTTGTTAATTCCAAAAACATCATTCACAATTGGATCAAGATGAAACGGATTCACTTGTTGTAATTATTCCTTATTACAAGTTGAAAAATTACTTATAGCAATTTCGAAGAATCATGGAATGTCTTGTAATTTGATTTTAATAATTTCCGTCTTATTCACTTTCGGAAAGTTGTTATCTAAAGGTATGACAACCAGCAGCATCCGTCATGGGATGCTCCCTGCCCCCATTTTGGTCTAATTTCATCATAGACGTACTAATGGAATTGACCCTAACTGACTCAAGCAACTAAGGGATTGAATTATCACCAGGAGACAGCTTTGGAGTCTTCGGATAATACCGTCCTCCTAAGTGAGAACGCTGACAACATGCGGAGTGTTTTGAACACCATGAGCAGTAATCTTTGTTCCTGTCAAATATAAGAGTATGCTTCAAGACTGGTCTTCACCAATAAAAAAGATTCATATGGCATTCGCCAAATTACATCATCTCTGGTATAGACATGACATCTGATTATCTTTTCAAAGGATGTGTGTACTTCGCACTAGTTAGCTCTGTTCCTCTTTATAGCTGTGAGACATGAGCGTTGAAAGTGAAAGGCAATGAAGAGGCTAACTATCTTTGACCACGTGTTAGCACTGTATCTCCTATCTTAAGCGAGATAATATGGCAAGTAATAGTGAAGTTAGGTGTAGTGTTTTAGGTAGGAATCAGTTATGAAGCTACATCGAATGTAATGGCTGACACAAATGCTACGTACGCCAGGCCACTGCCTTCCCAGATGAAAAAATGTTAGCTGTCATACGATTAGGTCGGAAAGGAGTTATTGGTGGTCAAAACAAAACCTGACATCACTCCAGGAAGTCAGTGACAGTTGATCTGAATTGTATAAGGATTTCTAAGCATCTTGACTGCGTTCTTAAGAGTCTAAAAACCAATGGCCGGGAACTTTTGGTGATATTGTTGAAAGTCGTTGTCAATGGCTGGTGCAGATGCATTCACGCTTTGTGATCTGTCATATCTAGTAATCCCCTGTTGTTTTTCCATGCTATTGTTCTTTATTCCTCCCTCACATTTCTGCTCATTATAGCTCTTCATATATTTACTCCCCGCAGTGAATTTGAATACAACAAGAACAGTACTGGTTTTTGCAGCATAATATGGTACCATCATTTATTTCGCTGGCTTCTCTTCACCTGCTTACAGCCTAAATTTAATATGAAGTTCATGTACAGAAAAGTTTTAGCATACTTGCAAATTCGACATGATGTCAGTTGACAGGAATTTCCGGATTTAGTGACCAGTGTTCAGAAAATTATGCTTATATAGTTTTTACACAGGCAGTACAAGTTTAAACAAAATAAATGTATGCATACAATGGCAAAGGAGTTACGTAATAAACACAAGAGATGCATAAGATAATGAGTAACTAAATAAATTGGGTATCAGTGTACTCAGTTAAACTTAAATCATAAAAACAAGAGACAAGCAAAATTACACTATATCAAAGGAGGGTCAGGTTGAAGCCAAAGATTACGTAATCAAATGAAAGAGAGAATGAAGACATACAGTTACCAAGGAAAGACTAATAACTGCTTCTTTCTCAACACATAAATTGGGTTTCAGGAGTTTGATAGGGATTGCTTCGGTAAATTTGAGGAGAACTGAGCTTTTCTGTCTATTGATAATTTTAAAGGATTTTACGATTTCCACCTCATGGCCCGTAATTATGAGATGTCTGGTAATAGCACTACTGTAAGTGTTTGTTCCCTTGAGACGTAGACTTTTCGGTGCATTTTTACAAAATTGTAGGTGTGCCTTTCTTCTTTCCAATTCTCCCAATGTAACTGCTCCTGTAGATACATAACTGGCGTTAACACGAGAAGGGTATCTGTTGACTTTTGACTTCATTAAAGAGCATGTTATCCGATAGGGGAGAATTAACTTAGCTGCAGGATAGGCCTTGGCTAGTGGCATACATGCCCTATGTTCCTGTAGGAATTAAAGGATACAATAATAATAACAAATAAGTGACATACTCAATCTTCTGTTGACTATTGCTGCAAATATTTTCACCTTTAAAATCAAGCTGAATGAAGACAGACTTTTTTCCCAACTGTGATACACATTATAAATCTTTTTAAATCTCTCTTTCCTTTCTTTCTCTGGTACACGAAGTGTAGCAGTTTGAACTGCTGCGCTTCTGCGAAAACTTCTATGCTGAGACTTACTCAGTTATTTACCTAATAAGACATAAAGAATTTTTACTTATGATCCTTCAAACTGTCTGTCTGGATTCAACATAGAACTTGGCACCAAAGTGCAGCAGTTCGAGTTGCCACGTTCCAAATAGCACACAGAGGTAGACAAGAAAATGAGTGAAGAGAATCAATGGAGTCTTGACAAGTATAATAGTGAAACAGAATGAGTAATGGTGGAAAGGAATATGAAAGATTACAGAGACTAAATACATCTGCACCATTGACAACGATTTTGAACCATGTCACCTATTGTTTTCAGCCATTGATTCTTAGAGTCCCGAGGGCCTCAACCCGGAAGTATGCATCTCCCTACCTGACTCAGTTTAACTGTCAAGGATTTCATGGATTGATGAGGCCATGTTTTTGTTTGGCCACCACTTACTCTTTTCCAACCTGCACCTATATCAGCTAGTAATGCCCGGCAGGAGGGGAAGGCGATGGTTAGGCATGCGCAGCACGTGACCTAGCCATCTCAATCTGTGTAACAATATAGCCTCGTCGATTGATTTTCCCTCCTTGCCCAACACTACGCCTAACGTCAACATTACTTACCTTATTATACCACCTAACGTGAGAAAGAGATCGTAGACATCTATGATCAGAAACAGTCAACCTTTTCATGTCTTCAACTCGTATTGGCTATGTTTCAGAGCCGTAGAGAAGGATGGAGCGAACTGCTGAGCAGTACACACGTCCCTTGGTTGATAGCCGGATGTCACGCCTAGGCCAGAGACGGTGTAAGTTAGCGAAAGCAGCTCGAGCTTTTTGGATCCGTGCTGAGATTTCGTCACCAATCAGTCCATTGGTGCTGATACAACTTCCCAAATAGGTGAAGTGGTCAACATGTTCTATCACTTAACTCCCTATCCTTCGAACACACCAAGATTTTAACTACAACAGGGATTCAGTTTTTAACAACAAAGTCTGTTTGACAATATAGAGTCGTAAAGCCGAGAAAAAGAAGGAATAAAAATGTGCATTGTGTTCATTGATTTGAGAAGAGAATTTTCTCTCTGAAGCCCTTCGAAAAAGATAGATACAATGGAAATTAATTCCTCGTCAGTAAACAAACTATTCAATGCAACGGTGACACAGCGGTAGAATGCTCGCCAAACACGCCACCACATGGTCCAGGGTTCGATTCCCGGCCACCGACGCACTCCTTCACCTTGCTAAGCCACTAATAAGACTGGTAAAGAGGGAAGGTTAGGCATGAGGCTAGCAACCTCATCCTGTAAAAATAAACACCACTGCTACAGAAACTTCAAGCCCTATGTTCCACTGGGAACGTGAAGGAATAAAATGAAACTACTCAAGAAAATGATCAGTACAATTTGAGGCTGATTCTAAACTCGTATATCGACTTATATAAAAGCGTTAAGTACATAAATTAGAGTTTTCAAGAGTTAGTTTGTTGGGATCTGATTTCATTGAAGTTTTATTACGGGTTGCTATCAGTTAGGGAACTATTGAAAACCAATATTGAAATACTAAACAGCTGTTCTATTCCATTAGTTTGGCATTCATCGGAAGCTCCCATTCATCACCGGGGTTCGAACTCAAAATCCTCAGGTTACATGAAAGCTTTTAGATCATTCAGCCAGTGGGACCTGATTCATTGGCCGGTTCATGATTTGTAACTTCTACCAATTCGTGATTTTAACATGCCTGGCACCAGCCAATATCATCGCTGGTGAGTATTTTATCCTCACTTCTGACCAGATGGATCCCACTTTGGTCACAACTTCTGACTAGAACGTCAGGCAATTTCTTCCTGTAGTCAGTCTCCAGCGGGCATCAAGGGGTAGGCATAATGACATTTCCCGAGAAATTTGTGAGTAAAAACCTCAACGCTCTAATTACTCCCGCTTTAGTCAAGCACACACACACAACTTAGCAAAGAGATCACATTTTGTAACTTCAAGCTGCACACTTATGTAAGGGATGTGAACCGACAATAAGGGTCAAAGGTTATTTGAAGTTATTAACAAAATAAGTCGAAGTGTATGAGAAATCTTGAGTAGAAAACAGCAGACAATCTTACGTAACTGAGAGAGAGAGAGTTGACAACTAACTACTCAAGTGATGAGTAGTCATTTGGAAATAGATAACAAGAAACAAGAGAACGAAGGATTGAAAATGGTTTACAGAAAAACACAAATGAAAAGGTCACCTATAGTTCACAATGCAACTAATCAATAGCATAAAATTGATACCGAAGTCATAGTAATAAAAGAGGTTACAAGAAACACTGATGAACAGAAAGTTTTGGTTTTTCCTTAAACATCCTTGGATCTTTGGCTTCAGGAAGAAGATGTCAGCGAAAGCATTTAAAAGGGGTTAATCTCACACTTTACCTATGACTCTGAATGTGTGATCAGAAATAATAATACACTCTAGAATTGGATTGTTGAATGTTCTGCGTTCTCTCTTCGATTAATTAACATTATATATATATATATACTTGCAAGTTTGACCACGGATTGATATCAATTAGAGAACCACTGAAAACTAGCACAGGATTACTGGACAACTGTTTCATCCTAGTTTGAAAATCATAGACAGTAAGCACCAACCACCAGGGTTCCAAACCAGGACCTTCCGGTTACAAAGCGAGCTGGCTCGTATACCATTCATCCACTGGGACCCGATTCAATGGCCGCCAGCCCATGAATTCTAACGTCTACCAATTCATGATTTAGCACGACTGGCATCAACCAATGTCATTAGTGGGAAATCCACCCTCACACTCGATTGGGTGGACCTCACTGGTCACGACTTATCACTAGAACTCCAGGAAGCTCCGTTCTGTAGCAAGTCACTAGCGAGCATCACATTAATTTTCAAGAGTTGGTTTGTAAGAATTAGATTTGTTATGTGAGGATGGATTTCCCACCGATGACATTTGTTGGTGCTAGTCGCGCTAAATCACATATTGGTAGAAGTTAGAATTCATTGGTGCGTCGGTGGCATGGCGGTTAGGACGCTCGCCAACCATGCACATAGTCCGGGGTTCACTCCCCGGCTGACGCACTCCTTTACCTTGCTAAGCCAGAAATAATGCTGGTGAAGAGGAAAGATTGGGCATGAGGCTAGCAACCCCATCCTGTAAAATGAACACTGCTACAGAAACTTCAAGCCACTAGCTTGAAGCCCTATGTTCCACTGGGGAACGTGAAGGAAAAAAAAAGAATTCATTGACTGGCCATTGAATCGCGTCCCAGTGGCTGAATGGTATACGAGCTTGCCTTGCAATCGGTAGGTCCTGGGTTCGAACCCCAGTGAGTGCGTTCTGCCGATGATTCCCAAACCAGGATGAAACAGCAGCTGTCCAGTACTCCGTGGTTTTCAATGGTTCTCTAAATGATATCAATCTGTGGTCAAACTCATATATATATGTATATATATATATATATATATATATATATATATATATAAGTTTGCATATATATATATATATATGCAAATCTCAATTCACATTTACACATTTAGAGAAATCAACAAATTGAGTGAGGAAATATATCCCATTTCACTTAGTTCTTCATCGTTCACCCTACACTAATATATAGTTTTTTATATTAAGTTTATACTAATCATGTACGTCGGTGGCACAGCGGTTAGGACTCTCGCCAACCATGCAAATGGTCCGGGATTCGACCCACTGCCGACGCACACCCGATATCAATGGTCGGCCTACCTATATTGCATACTTAAAATTCCATACTTGTACGAAAAGTACGGTGTGGAATCAAGCCATAATCAAAAATAAGAAAAATAAAAAATTCAGTCCATTAGAATTGTCAGTATAAGGTATATGGGGTGAAACTAAGAGGTCAAAAGTTATCAGAACAATTACGTCAGAGATGTTAGTAATAAAATCTACAAGTATTGAAGGAGGGGTAAAAATATTTAATTTCGGAATTCAAAATCACTTAATTCGTAGAGGTTAACAACAAGTTATTACATAACCAATAAGTTTGTAAAACAAGGATGACTCAGAAGAATTACGTAAAATAAAGGCAAGTTAATAAAATTAGCTAGAATTGTTAAAATTAACCAAGTCAAAAGACAGTTACTATGTAGTCGGACACGGTAAAGAAAAGGGGCAACACAAATTTCTTTTGAACATAAACATTTGGTTTGTTCAGATGTATTCCGAATTACCTCTACTGTATGTAACAGTCATACTCGTAGACCTTGCGAATAACTTTGGAAGCTCTCTTAAAGTCAACTGGATATCCAGTATAGGCGACGAGATGAGTGCTAATATTGATCTGCGTATAGCAGCTTTATTAGGAACTTTTCAAAACCAAGATGGAAGAGATTCAGAAATTCGAATATGAACATTGCCTGATCTTACACTCAGTGTAACTAGCTTTGCACAATGAGTGAAAACTGGTAAATACACATGGAAAAGGCTAAATAGGACAGTCTATCTTCATTTCTTGAACTAAGTATTGGTTGGCTAGTGAGTATACAGCATAGCTTAGCTGTATTAAAAGTCCTTTTGAATAACTATTCAGCCTTGAAGTAAAGTTACGAAAAGAGACCTCTTTTCTGACTTATGTGTTCTTATTTCCCATGTGATGTATTCTTAAACACCTCTCATATGGAAATTTTTCTTACTCTCATTTAATTGTCAACACTCAATTGACTGAAGTGTGAAAATTATTACAGTTCATTAATTTGTTAATGATAATGACGAGGTCAGAATATGTATTCTAATCAATAAATATTCGTCTCTCTTCCTTGATAAGGATTATTATCATTATTATAAATTTACAATTTCCTACCCTCTTATTGTTCATTCAGTTTCAAACTGTGTCATTCACTGAATGATTTCAGCTCGTTCTACTCCTTTTCACAACTTCACCTCAATGCTGTTCACACCTGTAAGCGAACTCAGTCATCAAATAGAATGTTCCACCCTTGGCGACATTCTTGTGCATGTATAAATTCACTTGCCTTTATGGAGATAAGTACATAGACCGTACTAGTAGGATAATGTCTATATACTCATCATTCCTAATATGGCTGTGCTCATTTGAGCACAGAAAAGCACAAACGTTGGTGCAGAATAATATGCATTCATTTCATTTCGTTTGTCTTCGTCAACTGCACACAACCTGTGATATTTAGTAAGGCCAGTTATGATACAATCTTAACATAAACTCTATCTATCATCCTGAATTACCCCCCTCCCACTAAGTTTGGACTGTTGGAAGAAGTTCACAGTGAGACAAAACATAAGAATGATAAGGTTATCTCAAATTATTATAAGTCATAAATATATTTTATAAGTCAAAGTGAAGATGGGAGTAAGACAAGGCTGGCTGGCTGCCTATTATCTCCAATGATTTTCCTGATCGCAGTAGACTGGATAATATGACAGAGAGCGAGCAACGACGAGACAGGCATAAAATGGACACACACAAAAAGCTTAGAGGATCTGGACTTCGCCGATGATATATGTCTGATTTCCCACGAAGTGGAAGATATGCAAGTGAAAAGCAACAAGTTGGCGATAGTAGAAGCATCAGATATAGGAAGGATTTCAGGCGAACATGGAGAAAACAGAAGTGGTGAAGATTCCTGGCCAACAGCAGCATCAGCCAAAACAACAACAGGCAACAATCAGCCAGTGTAAATGGGAGGAATCTGAAAGAAGCAACCTCCTTCACCTACCTACGTGGGAAGTATCGTTTCAACTACAGGTGGACGAAAATGATGAGGATATGAAAGGGAGGATCGGGAAGGCAAGCCAAACTTTCATTACTCTCAAGTTTGTGTGAAGATCAACAGCACTAATCAGCATGAAAAATAAGATCTGGATTTTCAACTCCAATGTCAAGTCAGTACTACTTGCTATGCGCATCAGAGACTTGGCGCCGCGTCACGAAGGGCACTTCGAACAAACTACAGACCTTCGTCAACAGCTGTCTTCCCTCAATACTCAAGATCAGATGGTCAGCTGGAAAAGACCAGCAACAGGGATCTCTGGGAGTAAACCAACCCAGCAGGAACTGATTGTTCAACAAATATGCAGGAATAAATGAAGGTGAATTGGCTGTACTCTGAGAAAACCATCAAGTGACATCACACGCCAGACAATCGCTCAAGCGGAACCCAACCAAATGGGAGGTGGCGAGTTGTTCATAAGTGCGAGGATCACATGGAGGAGGTTATGTGAAGAGGAGATGAAAGCATGTGGGTAGACGTGGAACCAATTGAAAACGTTGGCAGAGAACCGAACACAATGGAGACGTGTGGCTGAAGCCGTATGTTCCTCTAGGAACTAAGGGAATCAATAATAATACAATAGTAATATTTCAAAAGAGTGAAGTTTCTTGTAAAAAAAAATGAGTAATTTTCTATTTTTAAGGTGATGATAAGCCAGTGATAATTGCTTAATCAGAGATACTAACATGTAGTGATTAGAGAGTTCCTAGAGTCCCACGACGGATTCCTTTTGAACATATAGGTCAAAGTTTGTAGTAAAATGACTGAAAGCTGCCGTGTGTTCAAAAGAAATCCGTCGTTGGAGTTTAATTACACTGGTAACCCTCACTTTAGTAATTCTTTACCTTTATCGCTTTATTTCTACTTCCCCCTTCTCCTTTCTCATTTTTACGTGTTTTTCATACTACACTTAATTTTTAATCCTTTAAATTCTGTTCACTGCATTACGCCATCTTCTTATTTGGTTTCGTACACACACCAAATTTTGATTTTTCCATCTTATAAGTTCTAATCACTGTATGTTAGTATCTCTGATTACACAATTTTCACTGACATACCACTACCGTGAAAACTAAATTGCTCATTTTTTTACGAGAAACTTCACTCTTATAAAATGTATAATAATAATATGAGGTAACCTTATCATCCTTATGATTTTTTTTTACAACAGTCCTAACTTACTGGAGGACTCATTCACTATGATAGATTGTACGTGGTTGACGAAAACCGACGAAATACAATGGAAGCATATTATTCTGTACCAATGCTTTTTCTATCTCTGTTGAAATGCATAAAAGAGGATTCGTTTTTGAAATAGCTTATTTCTTAAAGACTTTGCTCTTAGAAATCATTCCACACCCGTGGAAAAATTCTTCAAAGGGATTTATATTATAAGGTAAGGTGAAGTTATTTGAAGGGATTCTGGTTACATATTGTGTCCACAGAAGAAGCTCTTGCCATACACAAGGAAAAGCCCTAAATGCGTATACAGAAGCGGCCTGTTCGACCCCTTTTATTACCGTGTCCTTAAACAATATTTTGGCTTCCACAATAATTCGGTAAATGATCCATATTCATTCGTTTTTTCTCCTTTTCTCCCTTCCTCTAAAACTTACATTGCTCGCATTATGAATCTCTTTGTCTTATGAACAATATTCTTCCTTCGATGAGTTCACAGTTTTTATGATAATCCTTTCTGAGTGATATTCATCACTTGATGCATTTAGAATACGTAAGACTACTTAACTAAGTTTCGTTATTTTTGTTGACACTTAATTTCAAACGTGATGTGACTAGATGTCAGTTTCATTGGGCTAAAGTTATCTGTTCAAATGAGAAATTGAATGAAGAACACAGTAATATTTGTGATCTACTAAGTAGAAATCGATATCTGACTAAATTCTTGAACAAACACATGTATTCAGAAAGTAAAAAGTCGGATATGTTGACTGTTCCCCAAAAAAATCAGTCTTCCTAAGATTAAAATTCATGGGTGATGTCAATAATGAAACTTTATCACCACGTCTGAGAAGTGTACTCAAAAGAACTTTGAACGCAGCTAAGCTATGCCATATATTCACTGGCTAACCAATACTCAGTTCAAGAAATGAAGACAAACTGCCCTCCTTCGCCTCCCACATATGTATTCACCAGTTTAACTGCTCGTGCAAAGCTAGATACAACGGGTGTACAATCAGGCAAATTCATCGTCGAATTTGTGAGCACCTATCTAAGGTTAGAATAAAACTGCTATACGCAGATCAATACTAGCGCTCATCTCGTTGTCGCTATTGGATATCGAGTTGACTCTAACAAAACTTTTAAAGTTATTTACCGTATATCACCCAACGTATGTATGGTCTACGAGTACGACTGCAGAGGCAATTGAAATTCATCTGAACAAGACAAATGTATGCGTTGAAAAGAAATCTGCATAGCCCGTTTCTCTGCCATGGCCAACTACGTAAAATTTATTAAGTTTTAAAAACGATTTTTCCCCTTCCCTTGTAACTATCTTTTGACTTTGTTAATTTTTATAATTCTAGCTAATTCTATTAACTTATTTGCTTTTGACGTAATTCTTCTTAGTCATCATTATTTTACACATGTCTTGATTATGTAATAACCTGTTGGTAACCCCCTACGAATTAAATGATATTGGATTCTTTAACTAAACATTTTCACCCCTCCCTCGAAACTTGTAGTTCTTGTTACTAACATCTATTAGTTAATTACTACCTCCTTCACCTACCTACCTGGGAAGCATCGTTTCAACTACAGGCGGAACTGACGAGGATACCAAAGCAAGGATTGGGAAAGTAAGGCAAGCTTTCATTACTCTCAAGTCTGTTTGGAGGTCAACAGCACTCAGCATCAAAAATAAGTTCGGGATTTTCAACTCCAATGTGAAGTCAGTGCTACTTACTATACGGATCAGAGAATTGACGCGTCATGAAGAGCATCTCAAACAAACTACAGGCCTTCATTAACAGTTTTCTTCGCTCAATACTCAAGATCAGATGGCCAGCCAGAAAAGATCAGCAACAGAGATCTCTGGGAGCAAACCAACTAGGAACCGATTGTGAAACAAATAGGTAGGAAGAAATGGAGATGGATTGGCCACCATACTCTGAGGAAACCATCAAGTGACATCACTAGACAAGCCATTGCTCGAGTGGAACCCGAATGGGAAGCGGCGAGTTGGTCGTCAGTGCAAGGGTGACTTGGAAGAAGTCATGTGAAGAGGAGATGAAAACGTGTGGGCAGACTTGGAGCCAGGTGAAGACTGTAGCAGAGAACCGAACGCAATAAAGAAGCTCGGCTTTTTTTTTCCTCTAGGAATTAAAGGAAATAATAATAATAAATAGTAATACCTAAAACTGAATAAGTAAAATAACCATTTGGTCAGTAAAATTTTGATACGATATATTAGTGTGGGGCCTATGATGAGGAACTAATTGAGAAGTTATATTCCAATAATTTACTTTAAGCAAAAAAATAGTTACAGCAAACAATTGTGGTTCCCACAAATTATTGGTCCCTCATGGATCTACAATTATAAATCCGTTAATTTAAGCATACAATAGCCAGCTAACCAGTGAAGGCAAATTAGAATCATATAACAAGATGTATTGTGGAACAAGTATAAGTAAGATGGGATGGAATAATAGTCAGTTATTTTTGAATAGGCATGGTCTATGAGAAAGTGAGATGAAATAATTTAATGAAAAGCACAAAAGTACAGGCTTCGAGGGTGAGTGTAATCAGTGGTGTGTGAGAGACAATCTGAATACTAGAGAAAATACACCAACGAATGGAGTGGACTACACGTAAGTTCAAGGGTAAAACTAAAGATTGTGAAATAATAACGATGATGTGATGTGTAAACTTAAAAGTACTACTGATGAACGATTATCAGTTAGTAGTCAATTTGGTGAATTGAAATTAACATAATTTTTTAAAATATGATAACAAGTTAGAAAAGCATTACTTAAATCTAAGGTAGTAGAAATCATGAGAAAGGTCATGAAGTCGTAAAAAGTGAGAAATGAATGTTTGTCAGTGAAACAAGGGAATAGAAGAAGATGAGAAAAAACTGAGATAGGAATTTAAAGTGATAATTTTTATGGAGGATTTGTTGGCGATTGAATATACTTCTTCTGTATACAAAGAGCCGGTCTGTTGGTATTGATTGTTACCGCTTCAGATACTGATAAAATACGTAGTCTAGCTCCTCTAGATGGATAACCAGAAACGCGGTAATTAACTAAGAAACCCTGGTCAAGCTTTATCCAGTTTACAGTAACTACCAAGTTGGCTAAAACTGCACTAGCTACGCATTTAATTAACCCTTTACTCAACCATACAGGTAAATGTTCACGTGCGCGCATGGGTAAAGCCCGCTGAGTACGACAAATGTAACTAGCTCCGAATGAACAGTTGAATTCATAGGTATACACTGATGACGCCATCTTTGTTAGTTTATCCTTGACTCGTTGTGTGAGTACTGGTTTAGTTGAGAAGCTGAGTATGAGTTTAGCCGCAGGAAATGTCCTCTCTACTGCTGTATTAAGTTGACATTTTAAAACGTCAGCTGTAATTTCTCCCTTGTTACTTAACTTAAGATACAAAGGTTTCTTACCTACGGTATCCATCGCTACTCTATTTCTAGGTATCGAAATATACTTATTAGGAAGTTCTAAATTGATTGTTAATTGATGCTCGTTCACCAATAGCAAATAGCACTTTCAAGTTTACACATCAAATATCCAATATCGTTTTTACGAGTTAGTATATACCAATTTGATTTCTTTGTGCTTGATTCTTGATTGTGAGGTAAAGATTCCTGGTCTTCGGTAAACTTCTGCATAGTTCGTCCCGCTACTTGACTGTCTTAGCTTTGGTTGACTCCAAAAGGAGCGGTGCTGGAATTAATTATTTGCTGTTTGTGGTATGCGGCATGTTAAGACTTTGTCGCTACTGTGAATGGAGTTGATCCTTTAACCGGTTAGTCTTCCGGTATCGTCATCAAAAGAAAAGAGATAATAATAAGAGATATAATTAGTATAGGTTATTCAGACTAAAAGATAGAAAAAGAAATAAAAAAACGTAAAAACAGACAGCTAATTAAATTTGAAGTTGATATATGTATAATATCAGTAATTGTAATAAGTGGAAGTGTAGTAGTTGAACTAGTCAGCAAAGTAAGACGGGAGAGAATGTAAAGAAGTGAAACGACGAATTCATGTGTCCACTCATAAGTGGTGTATGGGATTTTAAGGGGATAGGCCATGCGGACGCAGTCCTTATATCGCTGTATAACTGTCCAGCCTTCGCTGTCCACAGACGGTGCCGTATCTACATCCTCCGGTAAGGAGTTCCAGGGATGGTAAACCCGCAGTGAAATAAAATGAGAGCGCACCCGAGTCTTTGCCCGCTAGTGAGCTATCCTTCTGGGATTTCCACGAGGAAGCCTATACCTACTCAATGGTAGAACACCTTTGTTTTGGCGATTCTGGTAATTTGTTATCTCGTAGGCAGTAATCAATTCCTCACTAAGCCGACGGTAGCTAAGTGTGAATAGGCCTAATTTCTTTAGTCTTTCATTATACGGTTTATTTCACAGACCAACCACTCCTCGTTATTATTTCACAATCATTATTATTGTCGTTATTTTAACTCTTGGATTTAAGTCTGCTCCACGACATTCCTTTGTTGATTTTATCTAGTATTCATATTGTCTCACACACCACTGATCACAGTCACCCTTGAAACATGTACTTTTGTTGACTATATTTATACATATACACACTTCATTAAATTATTTCATCTCATCTCATTTTATCTCATGTTCTCATTGACCATGCATATTCAAAACTAACTGACTATTGTTCCATCCCATCTTACTTATACTTGTTCCACAATACATCTTGTGATAAGGTTCTAATTTGCCTTCACTGGCTGGCTGGCTATTGTATCCTTAAATTAATGGATTTATAATTGTAGAGCCTGATGAAGCAAGAATTTATTGAAATCACAATTGTTCGCTCTAACTATTTTTGTTTTGAATAAGAATATATTTCTCCTCTCAATCTGTTGTTAATTTCACATGTTTTCTGGCCTAGTAGAACTAACAGTTGACCTTTCGAGTCGTTTCCATAGCTTTTTGTAAGACTGTATAGCTTTGATGTGAAGTTACCAAAGGGATGTCTTGTAACGATCTATGTCTTTTGAATGTATGTCACATGGATAGGGGATGAAAATAAGATTGAATTAAAATGAACCTTGATTGTAAAATTGGATTAATAAGGCAGATTCAGAGTAAGTAATGATACATAAAACAGGTTTTAACCCTACTTTTATGGTTAAGACTTTAACAAAATTTACGAATCAATTAATCCCGGAAATCGATATTGAACATTATCTATCGCAAAGTACATCACAGAGATGGAGAGAGACAGTGAGTGAGTGAGTGAGTGAGTGAGTGAGTGAGTGAGATGGGTCATAAAGTTGATTTCAATAGTGCTTTTAAACCGATATATACACAAAACAACTTCAGGTCATAGACTTAATTTTGGTTAAAACCTTAGCCATTAAACCTATTTTATGTGTTCAGAAATTATTTGTCATTACTTACTCTGAACCTGACTTGATAATCCTAATTTAGAACAAGACATATAAGCGAACAATATTGTTGTTTTCAATTAGATCTTCGTCAGGCTTTACTCTAATTTACATAGATTTATATGTAGAAAATTTAACCAATGACGGTGATTTTGTGGATCAAATAATATAATAATGTGGTAATTGTTTTGAACGTCATTAATAACCGTTCCCTAGTGAAATGTTTGTTCTCAAGGGCCTGAAAAATATGCACGAGTGACACATTGATGGATGAGCTTCGACATTCAGTTTTATTAGCTAATGGTTATCCAGAGAACTTCATCACTTGTCACAGTAAGGATAGACCACATCTAGAAAAGATAGCTTCTGTACCAAAGAAAGCTATCTTTATTAACCTACCATTCAAGGGTGACCAGATTATGCAGTTGACAGCTCAAAGACTTCGGTCAGCCATCAAACGCACATTCTACGCCACATCTCTTTTTCTCACATGCCGAACATTTTCGATCCCTGTACCTACGATTGAAGGACGAAATTCTGTGGATTCTGCTTCAAATTGTATCTACAAGTTCACCTGCAGTTGCGGTGACATAAATATATGAGTAGAACCAATAGAATGTTCCAATGTCGTCGAAAAGAACATGTTCCGAAATGGTTACTAAATCATATAGAAAATCCCAATGGAATTAATCTGAATAGAAATCCATCATTATCCATTGCAAAACAGTTATTAATGTCAGGTCACAAAATAAATATTAATGACTGTTTTACAATTATTTCACATAACTCTAATTCAAGGTTATTGAAGGTGATGGAATCACTTTGGATTAATCACACACAGCCTAAACTGTGTGTACAAAAAACTATAGACTTCAATCTTTGCCTACCATGGATTAAATGACCTATCTAAATATGATTGGTCATCAGTATGTACTTTTGTTTTTTATTTAACTGAATAGTTGTCATGAACTTTATTTTATTATTGTTAACCATGTTAGTTGTAAAGCGGTTGTAAAGAAACTACGAAATGATGCCATTATCTCGCGAAATTTGTCTTCTAAATGCCTTATTCAAATTGATAATAAGGTTTATGCACGTGGTGATAACAATAACGAAATTAGAGTAATGTGTATATATATGTAGACAGTTCAATAAATAAATTAGGTCAAATCTCGAAAGTTACATAATACTCAAGGTGAAGTGGACAGATAATCAGTTTAAATAAATATAAGTACGAAGGAAATGGAAAATAAGAAAGGGTGGGAGGTTTTTTAAATAGAAAATATCCAGCCCGAGGGAAAGACAAAGGTAGAACAAACTTCTTTTGTTGTATGCAAAGACTAGGATTTCTCTCTCGAATTCCCTCCCATAGCTTCGGTTACGTGTAAAAGGCTGGTTAGAATTCCGTTCGAAAGGTTCAATGGAATGCAATAGATAACCTTGAAGGCACTTCTTCTGTCCACTTGGTGACCGCTAACAATCAAATGAGACAAAATAGAAGTTCTTATAGATTTCACTTGGCCTTTTCCGAACCATGAAGGAAGATGCTCATTAATACGTTTGTTAGTTTGTCTAGTTGTTCGTCCTGTATAGCTTTCTCCACTGTGAGACATAATCAGAATAAATTTTACCCATAAGGGAACTGATAAGAGCAACTATTAAGCATTAGTAGAAACAAAAAATTTCAAATATGTAAACAAGTATAAAATGGTAGCAATAATAATAATAACTAAAATTATAAGATAATTGAACTAGTGTCACCATAAATTGCAAATAGGAGAGAATAAAAGGGTATTTATTTTGCTAATAACATAGTAAGTCGTAGGTTTCACGGTTGATGCTACCTCTATCGCATACAACGCAAGCTAAATAGGGAATAGTTGAGTTTTTGTACTTGCTTTTACAAGCATAAAAGTCTTTTTTAGTGACTCCTACTCATGGTGGGGAGAGTTGTAAACAAAGGGGGCGCTGAGAGTCAGTCAATATGTATTCAGGTGTCTGTCAACTACAACAGTAACGAGCTGACTAAGAGGCAATACACATCCCTTACTGACAACCTTTGCTACCCTTCCCACTGGGATAGTCCTTTTTGAGTAGACGAGGAAAGATTGTGTGTGTGTGGGGGAGGGAGGCAATCAAGAACAATAGGTAAGATGTAAGAGTTAACAAATTAAAGTAAAAGTAGGGACCGAGCGATTTATGATTGTCTTAACTTCTAAATGTTGAACGCTGACTGACTGACTGGATGGTTTCAACGTAGAACTTTCCACAGATGTGAGGCAGTTCCAGTCGCCACACTTCACTTAGCATACAAAGCAAGAGAAGAAAGTAAAAAGAAATGCAAAAGAGATATAATAAACAGAGATATGAGGCAAAAAGAATAGTAATATCGAAGAACAACATAGTTTTATTCGGTATTATAAGTCACAAGGAGTGGATGCATCTGCGTTGTCACTGAGAACGAGGATTTTGAGCGTCGTTGGCACAGTGGTTAGGACCCTCGCCGGCTTTGCAGATGGTCCGCGGTTCGATCCCCTGCTGACGCACACCTGTTATCAATGGTCTGCCTGCAAAATTTGGGCTACCGATATCACATGCTGAAAATTCTATACTTCTACCAAAAAGTACTGTGTGGAATCAAGCTGTAATTAAAAAAAATTGTCTCCAGCTGTCATTGGTGTTTACCGTCCCGAGGACCACAACCAGTCAGGAAGTCTACACCTTCCTACATGGCTGGCTGGCTGATTTAAAGTAACTGTTGTGGATTTCATTGACTGATGAAGCCATGCTTTGGTTTGACCACCACTGGCTCTTTTCCAACCTGATTCATCCTGTGTCAGCTAACATTGCCCATCGAGGAAGGTGATAGCTAGACTAGACATGCGTAACACATGTCGTAACTATCTCAGTCGATGTATCGTCACAACCTCGTCGATTGATTTCCCCTCCTTATCTAGCACTCGCACGAAGCCTAACCTCAATATTGCTCACCCTATTACACCAATTCACACAGGAGACAGAACACATGCACCGATGATCAAAGATGGCTAGCTAGTCTTTTCATGGCTTTCACTTTCAATAGCCAGGTCTCACAGTCATAAAGGAGGACAGAGCGAACTGATGAGCAATACACACATCCTTTGGTCGATAACCAGCTGTATATCACGTCTACTCCAGAGACGGCGTAACCCAGCATATGCGAGCCAAAGCTTCTGTATCCGAGCTGAGATTTCGTCAGTGATCAACTCGTTGACGTTGGCTTATGCAACTTCCCAATTAAGTGAAGCGGTCAACACGGTCCACCAACCACTTCATTCCTACATCATCACCACATCACTTCCACTTCCTGATTACAATTCACTCACTAGATTATTTATTTCATTATTTTACTCTATCCCGCCTACTCAACTTCTCTTATATATTGATTATTGTTAGTGACTATGCTTACGAAAATTTATCTCTTTTGTAGAAAAACAATAGAAAACAGAAAGATTGAACGAAGAAATATTTACTTTTCAATTAGATCCTCATCTCTGGCTCTACTCTAATATGTATAACATTTTTATTAAAATACACAACAGTTTACCAAACAAGTGGTGATATGTTTGTTAACAATAATTAGTCAGTGTCAACATGTCAATGGGGTGATAATTAACGAAGAAAATTAATACACACGATTAAAAGGTAGAAATGGATAGAATAAATTAATTTTACAAGGATAACACGTAATTAAAGATGAAATGGTCAGAAAAATAATTTGGACAATTTTAATTTTCAAAGGTTTAGTCGGAGGGGAGCGAAGTAGTCCGGTTTACACATTCATGTAACGATGGCCAAGGTAAGGAAAGTGGCTGTACAAATTTCTTCTGAACACAGAGGTTTGGCTTCTTCAGGTGGATTCCTATTGCTTCAGCTACCGTATATAGAAGACGAACTCGTAAAGCAAAATTAAGCTTAGTAGGAATGCGATAAATAATTTTAAATGCAGTATTAACATCAATCTTATGCTCACTGTCTACAAGGTGTGCTAAAATAGAGCTATGAATAGATCTTGTTTGTCCCTTGCTTAACCATGTTGGATGATGTTCGGAAATACGACGAGGAACCTGCCTAATTTTTAGCCCAATGTAGCTGGCTCCGCAGCTTCAGTCAAACTGGTAGATACACACAGAGGAGGCAAAATTAGGTAGTTTATCTTTATTTCTCGAACGTAGAATAGGGGTGGTTGTGCAGAGACAACGTACCTCTGCTGCATAATAAGTTCTTTTAACCGCATTCTTCAAGCGTTGTGTTATTATTTCACAATAGTATGGAAATGCGGTTGTAGAGTTAAAGAGGAAAATGAATTTGCCACAAAAAGAGTCTCTTATTCGCTGAACTACTTGTTTTGTTTACTTTTTCCTACATTATTGCTGGAATGGGAATTATTCATAAAATATGATTTGTTTTTCATTATTCCATTGAAAAAAAGGAACATTAAGAGTGATTTAATTGAAAATAATGCACGCACACAAAGAAACACCCACAATTTGAAGCTAATTGAAATGCAACATGATTGACTGTTGGTTGCTTCAAGCTTCCGCATTTACGTGTGTGTGTTATGCCTAATTCAAGTACAAATGCTTTCAAAGATAAAATAGAAAAGAAAAAAAGCTGGTGTGATTGTCATCTGGTCCATGTAGGAAAAATCCTTGTCTGGCTAATGATATCTACACACATATTGGCAGTTTCCATGATTCATTACTGAATCGCGGAATATTCATATTTGATCATGGGGAATAATAAAAAGACGGTTACAGCGAAGAAAATTTTCTTTTTGACGAAGTCAGCGTCAACTAGGCTGTACATCCGTGTATTTATAGTAAATGGGTGGGAAAATTCCAGAATAACTTCCGGTCAAAGGTTAAATTGTAGTAAAATTATAAAGTGTAATAAACACGAAGATCGGATACAGAATATAGTAAGGTAGATAGGTTGTAGTATTATCCCAGAAATATTTCAGGTCAAAGGTCAGATTAGTAAAATTACATAATAAGTGAGTGGGAAAGTTCCAGAATAATTTCCGGTCAAGGGTCAAATTAATAAAATGGCAATTAAGAATTAAAACGCCATAATAAACAGGGAGAACGGATAAAACTCAAACAAAGTAGCATCATCATAGCTGCGTCGGTAGCACACCGGTTAGGACTCTTGCCGACCATGCACATGGTCCGGGGTTCGATCTCCTGCCGACGCGCACCTAATATCTATGGTCGGCCTGAAGAATTCGGGCTACCGATATCATATGCTGAAAATTCCATACTTGTACCAAAAATATTGTATGGTTTCAAGCTATAATCATAAAAAATAAATAAAGAAGATTGACATATTGTGCAATTAGGGGTTTGAAATAGAGAAATAACAAAATAGAGAGGATGGTTGGATAAAAATCTAGTGGGATCATAACTGATGTGACGAATAATTGTTTATGCAATAAGAGGTTAAATATGTAGAAATAATAAAATGACAAAATAGTCAGGAAGTTCAGATATCAGAATATGGTACTGTAAATAAGGATTAAGAAAAACTTAAAAGAACATGAATGAACAGGAAGTTTGGATAAGAAAGTTTATGAGATAGTCAATATTAAGAGAATTACCTCTTTATGATGGCCATGGCATGGACAAGGGTTGGACGTATTTCTTTTGAATACATAGCGTGGGTTTGAGCTTTTGGATGACTAGTGCCTCGGCTATGCCCAGATGTCTTAATTTTACTCTCTTTGATAGGTTTGATCGAAACTTGTATATGATTTTGAAGGATTTTTCGAATGGCGCTGAATGTTCTGAATTGACCAGATGTTCTGTCACTGAACTGTATACACGTTTTTGCTCTCCTTTTACCAGCCAGGCTAGGTAGTGTTCACGAGTGCGTTCATCAAGTTGGCGTATGGTACGGCTGATGTACTCAGCTCCTCACAAGCAAGTAAACTGGTATATGCACGTTGAGGTGGCCCAATGCGACGGCTTGTCTTTCACGTTCTGGTTGAACAGTTTCTTGCAGGAAAACGTCAGTCGTAGGCTTGCGGCGAAGTATGTTTTCCTCAGTGATTTGGAGAGGCGTTTGCGAAGGATTTCTGCTTCGATATCACCTTTGAATTCTAGATTAAGCAGAAGTATTTTCTTTGGGACGGATTGGACTTGTTCAGAAGTCTTCTTAGGTTTGAGATTCTTCTCTATGAACCTGGGCGGGAAACCATTTTCCATCAGGGTTTTTCGGGGATTACGCAGTTCTTCTTCGATCACTTCCTCGCTGCATATCTTCCGAATCCTCGAGGAAAGAGCGTGTATCAGGTTCCTCTTTCTGCTTAGCGGTACGAAGCATTGAAAGTTGATGAATTGTCCAGTCCATGTAGGCTTTTTGTATATATGAATTCCTTCAAAGTAATATACAAGATTCAATCAAACCTATCAAAGGGAGTGAAATCAAGACATTTGGGCATAGCTGAGGCGTTAGCTATCCAAAAACTCAAACCCACTCTTTGTATCCAAAAGAAATACGTCCAACCCCTGTCCCTGCCATGGCCATCGTAAACAGGTAAATTTTTTAATAATGACCATCCCATCGCCTTTCTTATCTAAACTTCCTGTTTATTCATGTTATTTTAAGTTTTCTTAATCCCTGTCTACACTACCATATTTTCATATCCACACTTCCTGTTTATTTTGTCATTTTACTATTTCTACATATTTAATCCCTGATTGCATAAACAATTATTCACCACACTAGTTTCTTATCCAAACATCCTGTATATTTTGTTATTTCTACATTTCTAACCCCCAATTGCACAATGTCAATCTTCTTAGTTATTATGCTACTTTGTTTGAGTTTTACCCATCCCCCTGTTTATTATGGCATTCTAATTCCTAATTGTAATTTTTATTAATTTAACCCCTAACCAGAAATTGTTCTGGAACTTTCCCATCCATTTGATATAAATACACGAATGTACAGCCTAGATGATGACTTCGTCGAAAAGAAAATTTTCTTCGCTGCAACTGTCTTTGTATTCCCTATGATCAAATGTGTATATTCCGTGATTTTGAAATCGCAAAGGGTGAATGCATCTGCGCCAGACATTGAGAACGAGGATTTTGAGCCATATCACCAATTGTCTCCAGCCTTTATTTGTTCTTGCCATCAACCCTCGGGCCCCAACCAGTCAAGAAGTCTACACCTTCCTACATGACTGTCTAGCTCAAACTAACTGTTATGGATTTGATTGACTGATAAAGTCATGTTTTGGTTTGACCACCACTAGCTCTTTTCCAGCCTAATCCATGACATTTCAGCTAACACTGCCTGTTGTTGAGGAAGGCATTGCCTAGGCTAGACTTGTGTGAAACATGTCTTAACCATCTCATTCAATCGATGTAACTTCTTAACCTCCTCGACTGATTTCCCCTCCTCAGCTAACTAGTACTGGACACCTAATCGCAGTATAACTCACCCTATCATTTCACCAAACACAGGAGATAAAACGCAGGCACCTATGATCAAAGACAGCTTACTAGTCTTTTTTCATGTCTTCCACTTTCAATCACCATCTCTCACTCACAGCCATAAAGGAGGAAGTGGACGGAGCAAACCGCTTCTGTGCGGTATACACGTCCTTTGCTCGATAGCCAGTCGGATATCACGTCTACGCCAGAGTTAACGTATCCGTGCTGAAATTTCGCCAGTGATCAACCTGTTGGAGCTGATAGTACTCCCCAGATAAGTGAGGTGACCAACAAGTTCTACCACTTCACTCCGTATCTTTAACTTGGAGTAGATGTAGTCTATTCCTGTAGCATCGTCTCACGTTTGACGAGAGCAAATCACATGCTAAACATTCAAAGGTTGTTGCACAGCTCGTGGTGTTTAGAAGACTCTGCATTTTGTCAGCGTTTTCACCTAGAAGGACTACATCATCTGCATATTCTAAGTCAACGAGAATATTCCCTGCTAAAACGTCCATTCCTAAGTCGCTGAAGTCAGTTAAGGTTAATTTCATTAGTACATCCATGATGAAATTAAACAGAAATGTGCTACTGAGTTATTGTTCGATTTGTTAAAACCTTAACTAAGCCTACATTTATAGATAACGAATGAGATGATTGAAAATCTAAATATCTATCCATAAGACTGCACTGGCTTTTTATAGACACTAATGCAGTTTGTTTAGCTTCTTCTGTTCGTTTTATTTTACAGTCTAACACACAGCTAATTCACCTTGTTTATTTTCTGATTCAAATGTAAATTTTACTCCCTCTACTCGTTGCTGAGTTTATGTGTAAAGATGTGAAACGTAAAACAATAAATCATAGTAACCAAGAAGCCCACATTCCATACAACTCGACTATAAAAGGTGATAATATTGCAGAAATAGTCCACAAAGGGTTGAATACCTAACTAACCAGAATTTATCCCGTCTATAGAACAAACAGCCGCATCATCCTGGAGAGAAGCAAACATGCCCTGGATGAAAACTTCGACCGGAACAGGCTGGATTCAGGAGAAATAAGTCATGCATTGATCAGATCGCCACATTACGGATCATCATCGAACAAAACTTGGAATGGCAGTCACCTCTCTATCTCAACTTCATCGACTTTGAAAAGGCCTTCGACAGCGTCGATCGAGAGGTGATTTGCCAACTACTTCGCTACTAAGGGACGCTACCAAAAATTATACTTCTCATCCAACAGTTGTGTGACAGTGATGCATGACAAGTGATCCACAACGGGAAACTTACAGAATCCTTCGAAGTGAGGACAGGAGTAAGAAAAGGTTGCCTACTATCGCCAATGATTTTCCTGATTGCAGTAAACTGGATAATGCGACAAACAGTGTAAAATGAGGAAACAGGCATAAAATGGACTCACACGAAAAACTTGTAGGATCTGGACTTCGCCGATGATAAATGTCTGATTTCCCACAAACTGGAAGATATGCAAGCGAAAAGCAACAAGTTGGTGATAGAAAAGGCATCCAGAGAAGCTAGGACTTCAGGTGAACATAGAGAAAACAGAGGTAATGAAGATTCCTGGCCAACAGCAGCAACAGCAACAACAACAACAACAGACAACAATCAGCCAGCATAAATGGGAGGAACCTGAAAGAAACAACCTCTTTTACCTACCTGGGAAGCATCGTTTCAACTACAGGCAGACGGAACTGACGAGGATATCAAAGCACGAATCAGAAAAGCAAGACAAGCTTTCACTACTCTCAAGTTTGTGTGGAGGTCAACAGCACTCAGCATCATAAATAAGATCTGGATTTTCAACTCCAATGTGAAGTCAGTGCTACTTACTATACGGATCAGAGACTTGCACTGCGCGTCATAAAGAGCATCTCAAACAAACTACAGACCTTCATTAACAGTTGTCTTCGCTCAATACTCAAGATCAGATGGCCGGCCAGAAAAGATCAGCAATAGGGATCTTTGGGAGCAAACCAACTCAGCAGGAATCGATTGTGCAACAAATAGGCAGGTAGAAATGGAGATGGATTGGCCACACTCTGAGGAAACCATCAAGTTACGTCACTAGACAAGCCCTCGAGTGGAACCCGAAAGGAAAGCGGCGAGTTGGTCGTCCAAGGGTGACTTGGAGGAGGTTGTGTGAAGAGGAGGTGAAAACGTGTGGGCAGACTTGGAGCCAGGTGAAGACTCTAGCAGAGAACCGAACGCAATGGAGACGCGTGGCTGAAGTCCTATGTTCCTATAGGAATTAAAGGAAACTAATAATAATATAATCGAACAAACAATATGCTCCTTAATGCAATCAACAGATATATACCTAACTCATATAAATTAAATCTAATTGTGTACAGATATTGACATCTGCGTGCGGTAGCAGTTACGTTAGAAGTAAGTTCAGAAAGAAACGCACACCTGAGATACTTTGAGCAAGTACTTTAGAAGACTACATCTCAAGGGAAGAAACACGGCATCTCATTGATCCCCTGGTCATCATGTAGATAACATCTTGAAATCCGTTAAAATAATCACTAAACAATATAACTCGACTCATCCTTATCTCAAAAACTTATCAAAGCAACTGCTGTCAGAATTTGGAAACTCATCTTACATTCAGCAGTAAGAAGTTATTAGATTTTCATAACCATAGTAAGTAATTCGATTTGCTTACTCTTCTTTTAATTTGATTACGTACCGAATATGGGTCATGAGAAAAAGCAATAACAATGCTTAACCTTCAGGAACTCACCAACAAATAACAGCAGACTTAACGTGTGCAAATACGATTCGCAGGTATGTGGCCTAACTTTCTGAGAAACAATCACAAGCAGTACAGAATAACCTTCAGTGAGAAAACAACCAATCAGAAGACGGTGCTTCTCTGCTAACAATAACGCTAATAATAATGTACATATGAATCTATAAATATCTCTTGATTTTCTCAATAAACGATCTGTTGCCTGACCCTTGTCTTTTGTCGTTACAGTATACTTTTACTTGCTTCTTTTGTTCTATTGATTCCAGTTGTATTCATCAAAACACAGTATGTATACATCAAGGCAGTAGTTACTCAACAAATAGATCCTGAGATAAATATTTCTCTGTCTCACACACACACCAATGGGCGCTCGCAACACAAGAACACATAAAATACTGAGAATACCAACGTAGCCGAATGCCTTCAACAGAATGTTGGGCTGTCAACTGGTTACATTCCTATTTCTCAGAAAGACAGCAGTACACTGTGTAAAAAGGGAAGTCTTCCACTTCATTGCCTACTGAAGCTGGTATCCCTCAAGGCTCTGTCCTTTCTCCTTTTTTCTTTCTTCTTACATGACTTGCCTCAGTCTGATGAAATAAATTTTGTGAAGTACGCTGATGATTTAACTGTTTCAATGGCTGTTAACTCCCAGTTAGATTGTACCAAAATAAATAGCTTTCTGTCGGGAGTCAGTAAATGGTCTGAGTCTAACGGTCTTAAACTGAATCCTTCTAAATGTCAAACTGTTAATTTCAGCTTAAAATGTAAAAGACAGTTAAAAGAAGCCGTCGATTCTCATGACAGCTGTAAGATTGACGACAATGATATAGGAATTAAATCAGAAATTAGGTATCTTGGACTTATTCGCTCTTCTTATCTCTCCTGGTCTTCCCATGTCTTAGCGATCTCCAGTAAAGTATTCCGCCTGACATTTTACATGAAGTTAAGGCACTCGGGTATAACTCAACCCCTCCTCTTACAGTTCATAAACTCTTGCATCCTACCTATTCTTCTTTATTGTTCACCTTTATTCTTTCCTGCTTTGCTTACAAAGGACTATGTCACAATTCGTAGAATGCTGAAGACTGTAAGTAGGGTGAGTGGTGTCCCAGTGGATCACATAGTTAACGTCGTTGTCGATGGGCACTTGACCTCGTGCAGTAAATTTGCTAAAGGTATTTTGTCTGACATGGAACATCCACTTCACCTTCAGTTTTCACCTTGCATCTTCTCAGGTAGAACAAGAAGTAACTTCAGAAAACTGTATGCTCGCACGTCTAAGTATAAAAATTCTATGATACCATACCTGGCACGTATTTTATGTGATGAAAATAGCGTCAGGCAAGAATTGACTAACCTTTTTTCATCTAGTAAATAAACAATCTCCTCCATCCATCTTTATATACCTTCAAGTTTTACTTTTATTATTTCTATTATATTTATGGTCCTGTTGATTCTTTGTTTTCACTTTCATAACTGCAAACACCAACTTATCTCTATGACTGCTGTAATCTTTGTTTTTTCCCTCACCATCATCATATTCACTATTTTTAATCATGCAAGGATTTGTATACCGCATCGACAATACTGTGTGAAACAAGTCCACGGAAATTTCCACTTGTATTATTATCATTACCTTAGCTGCTATCATTATTATTATTTCCATTTTATATGCTGCATGTTTTTAACATTACCCCTATTGTAAATGTGGAAAATTTTGTAAGTGATTAATTTTATTTATAATTTGAGGAAATTAGATGCAATACTGTGATTAATGCTGAAAATTCCATTCCGTATCACAAGTACTGTTTTTGAAATAAAGTTTATCATTATTATTATTATTAGAAACTGAATCCACTATAACATTGAAGGTCCTCATCTCCACACTCTGAGATAATACAAATTAATATAATTTCTTTTCAAGAATTAGTCTTTGTAGGGATTTGATTTGTCGCAAGATTTTGACCACAGACTATTATTATTATTATTATTCAAGTATTGGTTTGTAGGGATTTGGTTGACTGGTTACAGGATTTCATCATGAGCTGACATTGCTTAGAGAACCATTGGAAAACCAACTAGCGAGTACTGGACAGCCGTTTCATCCTAGTTTGGGACTCTTCATCAGTACGCACCCACCGACAGGATTCGAACCCAGGACCTTCTGGCTACAAGGCGAGCTAGCTCGTAGACCATTAAGTCACTGGGACCCGATCCAATGGCCCATGAATTCTAACTTCTGCCGATTCACGATATAGCGCAACCGCTAGCCAATGTCATCACTGGCGAGTATTTGTCCTCACACCCGACCTACTGCACCCTACTGGTCACGACTTATTATTATTATTATTATCAGTTAGAGAACCATTGAACACCAGTATTAGAGTACCGGGCAACTATTTCATCCTACTAGTTTGGGACTCATCAGCAGTAGCCAACTACCTACCCACCCTTCTACTGCCAGGTTTCGAACCTAGGGCCTACAGGTTATCGGTTGAGCTCGTAGACCGTTATTCAGCCACTGGGACGCAATTCAATGACCAGCACAACACAAGAACTGACTTCTATCAATCAATTCATGATTTCAGCGCAACCACTAGGCAATGTCATCTCACTGGTCCACCCGACCTGTGATAGACCTTACAATGTAGTCACGACTTTCGACTAGAACTCTAGCCAGCTAGTTACTGGATGATAATTTCTGTTTAAAAAAGAGAAAAAGACAAAAGAATCCATCTGCAATAAGTTTCATTTGTTCGTCCATCTTTTTTTTCAAATCATTCGTCCAATAAATAGTTAAATAAATAAGTATATATATACAAGTAGTACAAGTATACATTAAAATAAAATATATAGTTGATCAATTAATTGATCATTTCACATTTATACATAGACACACACACAGATGCACAGACATACAGATACACAGACACACCTATATACACACACATATACACCTATATTTACACTCTATGTTTGTTTCAGTAGTTCCACCATTTGTTATCTAGGGCTTACACACAGCCTTTAAGAGGGAGTCATCATTCTACACAGTTCACTCGAAAGTAACAGACGAACAAGGGGAAGAAGCAACAGCAGGAGGAGGAGAAGGAGATTGGCTATCGTTACTGATATTGTTATTCATATCATCATTATTATAATTAGTAATAGTAGTGGTAGTATCGTCGTGTAGAGTATTCGCCTCTATTGATTGACCACTACTGCTACTACTACTACTATATGTTCTTATAGTCCACAACCCTGACGACTCTACACTATTCAACTGCTCTGCTTCATCATTATTGTCTACATCTTCTTCCATTCGTTCTCCTTCTTCTTGATCTTCGCCTCTTTCTACTTCTTCCTCTCTTTCGTCTTCCATGATTACTGTATCTTCCTCTACACCTTCTTCTTCATTTTCTTCGTCTATTTCTATGTTTTCAATACTTTGCACAGCATCTTCTTTAAATTCTACTCTCTCTTTATCCTCATCCATTTCTACACCTTCTTCCTCTTCTTCTTCGTTCCTTTCTACACTATCTTCGTCTACTTCTACTCTTTCATCATCTTTATCGTCTCTTTCCACACCGCCTTTGTCTTCATCGCTTTCTACTACCGTTTTGTCTTCAAATTTGCCTACTTCTGCGTTTTCTTTGTCGTCTTTTTCAATTTCGCCTGGCTCTTCAGTTAGGAGTGAATTATTATCATTATTATGATTATTATCGGCTGTCGGTGTTGACGGATTGGAATGCAGAGGAGGAGGAGGTGATGGGGGAGAAGAAGGAGCAGGCAGCGGAGGCGGCGGAGACGGAGCAGGAGTATTAACTGAACTTATTCCATGACTAGTAGTTGTTGTTGTTTTGGACATTTTCTCCACTAATTCATAATGAGACATGCATACAATCTGAGAAAGGGGAGGAGAAAAGAAAAGACACCCAAATAAGAAATAGAAAAAGATAATGAATAAGCATATAAAGATAAAAACTACAAATTTAACTGACGAGAGGCGATTAAAGGAGCTATATGAGAGACAGCAGGAGTTAAACAAGATTACTTGTCTACTATCACTGTGATAGTGTTCCTACTACTTGTCGTGAACTGGATTATACGGAACACCGTGTCGTGGGGAGTGAGGAGACAGGAATACGCTGGACCACTGATAAAATGACTCTCGAAGATCTCGATATTGCGTGTGTGGATGATTTAATGTCTAATGTCATACACACTCGAAGACTTACAGGCGAAAACCAATAAACTGGCAACAAAGATAGGACTATAGGTGAACATAAAGAAGACAAAGGCGATGAAGATAACCAACCAATCAACAGAGACAGCAACCAGCACTAATCACCATCAACGGGAGGAATTTCATTTATCTGGGAAGCACCCTCTCAACCACATTAGGGCAATGATGAAAATGTCGAGGTCAGAATTGCAAAGGCAAGGTAAACTTTCATCAATCTGAAATCATTTTGAAAATCTTCTGCACTCCGCGACATAAACAACAGTATTCGGATTCTGTTCAACACATATGTTGAGTCCACTACTGCTTCTATATAGGTCAGAAATTTGGAGCCCGTATCACGAAAAGCATTTCCAACAGGCTAGCGTAGATTTTCATCAACAGCTTCCCCCTTTTGGTGGCTTCATGCTTAAAATCAGATGGCGGGTTGGAAAGAATTACCAACAAGATACACTGGTTGGGAACAAACCAACCAAGAGTATATTGCTCAACAAATATGTGGGAGAAAATTGCGATGAATCAGGTATACGTTGAGAAGGCCGTTGAACGACATCGTACGCCAAGCCCTCGAGTGGAACTCAAACGGATAACGACGAGTGGAGCGTCAGAGGGTGACATGGAAGAGATTTTGTGCGGAGAAGGAGATGAGAGACTATATGCAAACGTGGGATCAGCTGAACAGGACTTCAGAAATTAGAACAAAGTGGAGATATGCAGTTGAAGCCCTATGTTCCCCTCGTAACCCAAGGGAACAATAATAATAAGTAACATATGACGACATATATGTGATAGGATTTTAATATAAATTTTTTATATTTACATTCTATTATGAAGACATTTCTGCACAATGGAACCATTTGAAAACAAACAGACATACTAACAAGGAAATCCTAAGCAGTAACTCTGTAATAATGAACATTTTAAAATTTCAGAATATATAAACTTCCTACACACACATCACAGTAGTGGATAACACTGAGGGAGCAATACTGAGAGATTAGGTGTACAGCAAGTGTCAAGGTCAGGAGGGGAACTCATAGATTGAACATGGGACCAGGGCATGCATTGCGCATATGCATTCCGGGCCTCTGCCTTCAACGACGAAAAACTTACCACCACCTGACATAGAACTAGGCTGGAGAAAAGTTAAAAGTAGTCAAGCCAAGAGTAGTAGCATCAATCAATAAAGTTTCCAGCCACCAAGTAGTCGTGATACTGGACTATAACCTTTCTCAATGGTGAACTATGATTAACACTAGCATAAACCCTCAAGTTTATCCAGGTTAGTTATTCTTTCTCCCACAGACTTCGGTTCACGGTCGTTTTGTTTGTCGAATCTCTTTATATGGAGGGTGGCAAATTTAAACTCCTGAACTTCTTTATGCAAAGTCCTTTGCTTAAAACTCACTTAGTCATATAGGGTAGTGGGGGTATCATCATCAGTTGCTTTTTTTACCTCAATAAAATGAATGAATGAAAGGTTTTCAGTTCAAACCATCAGACAGGATATTTTAGGAGAAATCATAATTTGGCTTATTTTTTGTTTGTTACTGATTGAAAACGATTCAAGAAATCCACTGCCACATTACACATATCAACTCGCTTACAAAGCAGCAAGGAAAGTAAGGAAGGCCATGTACTACTGAGACAATGTGCGATATGAGATGGAAGAAATAAGACTGCTAGAATATGAGATGCTGCTGCTGTTGTTGCTATCCTATACAAAACCTGGTCCACTCATAATTCTATATCTGGATTGCACTACACAGAACGAGCGACTTAGCGGAAGTTGCAATTTATCGGTGCTCGTCATGTAACTCAAAGATATTAAGCGTTCTTCAATCATCCACCCCCTTGAAGTCATGGAGTGTTTTCTGTGCTGAAGAGTCCCTGCGATTAGGACGAAACTACCAAGTATATCCAACAGTTTCAGTGATCTTTTGATTACAGGATTTTCATCATGAGCTGACATCAGTTAGAGAACCACTGGAAAACTTTGGAGTACTGGACAACTGTTTCGTCCTAGTTTGAGACTCTTGTTCAGTACGCACCCACCGGGATTCAAACCCAGGACCTTCTGGTTACAAGGTGAGCTCGAATACCATTAAACCACTGGGACCCCTTCCAATGTCCTGGGTTCGAATCCCGGTGCGTGCGTAGTGAACAAGAGTCCCAAACTAGGCTGACGAAACAGCTGTCCAGTACTCCCAGGTTTTCCAATGGTTCTCTAACCAATGTCAGCTCATGATGAAATCATGTAACCAATCAACCAAATCCCTACAAACCAACACTTGAAGATCTTTTGATTGATGTCATTTTCGTGATCACGCTTGAAACTAATGATCAGTATTCACATGATATAAGCAGTACTAAACAACAGACGAAACCATACAAATATCAAAACTACTAGACAGACTAGGCAAAAAGATTGTTTTATAGTCTATGAATACTATATATATTAACAAAATAAACTTACTCGTGCAAGAAGGGCATCTTCAGCAGAAGAGTTGCTATTATTATTATTATTAGATCGATTGTTAGTTGACCTAGATTTACGTTTCGGTATGATTGGTGGCAGTACAATAATACTGCCTTCAACATGCGCTAAACAAAATGAAGATGGACATATGGAACAGAAGACATGCGAAGGACGACCACATGCATCACAATGATGCCAAGGACAAAACCATCGACCTTAGAATAGAAAAAGAATGAAATAAAAATAAATAAATAAAAGTATGACAGCACATTGATATTCTAATTTTAAATATAATCATCACATGTATTACTCGGACAAGAAAAGCTTGTATAACGTTGGCCGAATCGCATCATCTCTGGTATACATGTGATATCCGACTGGCTATCGATTAAAGCACGTGTGTGTCACACAGAAGCAGTTTGCTCCATCCTCCTCCTTTATGGTTGTGAGTGAGACATGATCACTGAAAGTCGAAAAACAACATGAAAAGACTAGCTAGCTGTCTTCGACCATAGGTGTCTGTGTTCTATCTCTCGCGTTTGGTGGTATAATATGGCGAGTATTATTAAGGTTAGGCTTTGATCAAGTGATAGATAAGGCGGCAAATCAATGGACGAGGTTGTGAAGTCACATCGATTGAGATGGTTACGACATGTCTAGTCTAGCCATCGCCTTCCTCGACGGTCCGTGTTAGCCACTGACATAGGATCGATCAGGTTGTAAAAGAGCTAGTGACGAACGAACCAAAACGTGGATACAGTCCAAGAAAACACTGAGAGTTAGTTTGAGGCAGCCATGCAGGGAGATATAGACAACCTGGTTGGGGTCCTTGGGATTCTAGAAACCAATGACTTAGGAATATTGGTGATATGACTCTAAATCGTTCTCAGTGACGCAAATACATTGATTCTCTGTGATCTGACATATCTACTGGATCCTATCGTTTTTCCATGTTACTTTTTTATCTTCCTCATATTTCTGTTTATTGTCATTCTTTCGAATCGACAGAGACAATAAACACAACTGTAAGTGAGGGAAAAAGAATAGTCGTCATATGGAGGAACAATAGATTTTTATTGGATATGATGATTCACAAGAAGAGTGAATACATCTGAGCCAGACATTGAGAATAAGGATTTTGAGCCATATCACTGATTGTTTCCAGCCGCCATTGGTTCTTATCACACCGAGGATCCAAACCAGTCACGAAGTCTGCACCTGCCTACATGGCTGGCTGGTTGGCTTAAACTAACTGTTGTGGATTTCATTGACTGATGAAGCCACGTTTTGGTTTGACCACCATTAACTGGCTCTTTTTCAACTTCACCCATCCTATGTCAGCTAATATTGCCCATCGAGGAAGGCGGTGGCTGGGCATGTTGAAACCAACCAGTCAGTCAGATATGTATTACTACTGACTCCAAAGGACTGTTTGGTGGTCGAATCTGCTTGCTTTACGTCAAATTCTTTAGCATGAATATTTCACTCGGCACTTGCAGTCGTTTCACTACTTTGTGATTTACAAAAAATGTATAAACTATACGCTTATTCATGAATAAAGACAAGGATAAGTATGATCGTTACGTATCAATAGTCTTTGGATAACTTTCTCGTGAATTCATGTTACTTCACCTGTGGTCAGTGTATGACCTCACGATTGTGTTCAAGACTGAATATTGGTTATAAGCCATATTATACATATACAAGCACTTTACCATCTCATGTCGATTTCAGCAACCAGATGGCCATATCGACGCCTTCACACAAGTAAAGTAACATACACGCAATTGTCTGGAAATACAACATTGGTCATTTATTTTCTTAATCATAATATACAGCTGACAACAAGTTATGATATGACCTGATCTCTAAAAAATATTGTTGAGTAAGTTATGATTCTAACTTATGACCGCATAATAAAGGTTAATTGTATAAATGGAATGACTTGTGACAATTTCATTATGGGTAAATTTTGTTTTGATAAAGTCTCACAGGGTTATACAGTAATATTTACTCTGAGACTTTATCAAAACAAAATTTACCCATAATGGAATTACACTCTACCACAGTTTTTGTTTTATTCCTTCACGTTCCCAGTGGAACATAGGGCTTCAAGCTAGAGGCTTGAAGTTTCTGTAGCAGTGTTTATTTTAAAGGATGGGGTTGCTAGCCTCAAGCCCAACCTTTCCTCTTCACCAGGTTTTAGTTCAGGCTTAGCGAGGCAAAGGAGTGCGCCGGCCGGGGATCGAACCCCGGACCATGTGCACGGTCGGCGAGCGTCCTAACTGCTATGCCACCGACGCACTCTACCACAGTGCACAAGTTTTATTCTTATATCGACTTGCGACGATGTTTGTCTTATACAGTCACATATTTAATGCAGCACACTATAAGTCAAGGATTCAGCGAAAGAACACTTGCCAACCACGCATCACGGGATCGTGGGTTCAATCGCCAGCTGGTGTATTCTTAAACCTGTCTAAGTCAGTAAAGAAAGCAGTTTAGGCGTCAGACTAGCAACCACCATCTCACACCGTAAAAACAACACACCACTGCTATCGAAACTTCAAAACTCTAGCTTGAAGCCTTATATGTTCCGATCGGAACGTAAAGGAATACAAGAAAAAAATGAGCCAATGAGTCATAGTTGTTGGAGACAAAGTATCTTATTATCTGGTAATAATCAATACAATTGATTATTCCTATCTCTATGTGACGATGACTAGTCAGATACAAGGCATATATTCGTTTGAGGAATATGTATAAAATAACTACAACATTGCGAGTTTATGTCCTAACATGATTATGACTAAACTCTCTAATTTTCTAGTATTGGTTTTATAGAGATTTTGTTTGATTGGCTGGAGGATTTCATAATGAGATGAAATCAGTTGGAGAACCATTGGAAAACCAACTAGGGAGTACTGGACAGCTGTTTCGCCCAGTTTCGGACTCTTCCTCAGTACCCACCCACCCACCAACAGGGTTCGAATCCAGGAACTTCTGGTCACAAGGCGAGCTCGTAGACCATTGAGCGACTGGGTTCTTGAATTCTAACTTCTGCCAATTCACGACATAGCGCGACCATTTCACAATGTCTTCTTCGTTGAGTTACTGCCTCATCACCTTCAACCTGCTGTATGTACTCTTCTGGTCACGACTGGTCCCACTAGAACCCCAGGTAACCATCTACCTGAATAGGCCTAGTCACTAGTGAGTATCAGAGTAAGTAATTTTAAATTACGGGGAGTATAACGATGGTAGAATCAGTGCTCGACGAAGTGAGTTCAATGCCTCCCCCGCGCCCACCGACCAACACACATCTCTCTAAACCTCACCGCTTCATTTTCCTACTCTAACCAGTAAGTAGCAAACTCGGAAAAAAGAGAGAGAAGGTTCAGAGTCATGAAAACATAACCGCTACTACTGCATAGATGTGTGTGAGTGATGATCTGAATTATTTGGTTTCCAAAGGAAAATGTGGTCCCTCGTGCGAGCGCGCACACACACATGGGCAGACAGACAGACAGACAAACATTGAATTAATCATCCTGACTCATTAAAATACCACGAGAAAACTTACCACTAACAGGCGGTGCATCTAAATCTAAACAGAATAAATGATATACTTTTGGACAATCAGATTTACTGCACACAATTAAATCGGATGATGATTTTTTCAATCTCTGTTTATCATCACCATCAACGCCATCACCATCATCTTCATCCTCATCATCATCATCGTTGTCGGCATCATTCTCATCATCATGATCTTCTGCTTTGATTGTTTTCATCATATTAGAAGATTTCAAAGAGGAACCAGCACTACCACTACTAAGTCGAGATTGTTTGTGTTTAATTGGTGACTGATGATGAGTCACAGCTGCAACAAGTCTTTCTAATTCACGCTTGAGTCCACGTTTATTTGATGAGGAAATAGTATTTGTAGGCGTAGTAGTAGCAGTAATTGAAGGATATATTGAATTTGATAATTCAGAAGATTGTAATGAACGATGGCCAACAGGAGCTTCTACTTTACCACATCTGAAAAACAATAGTGTAGATACATATATAAATTGATAATTTTTACAAAGACAAATCTTCATATCTTTTTCTCTTCATTATAAATCGACAAACAGGATTTCATAATGAAAACCATTGAAAAAAAGTAGAAGTACGGGAGAGCAAGCTGTTTCGTCCTAGTTTGAGAATCGTCAGCAGTATGTATCTCCACCGGGGTTCAAAATTACGACTTACCGGTTGCATGGTGACGAGCTCGTAGACCATTAAGCCATTTGGACGCGATCCAGTGGCCAACCTATGAATTCTAACTTCTGCCGATTCACGATACGTGGTCGCGCTATGTCATGAATTCATGCGCTAGCCATTGGATCGGATCCAGGTGGCTTAATGGTCTACGAGCTCTCCTTATGACCTGTGAGTTCTGGGTTCGAACCCCGGTGAGTACGTTCTACTGAAGATTCCCAAACCAGGACAAAATAACTGTCCAGTATTCACAGCTGGTTATCCATCAATTCTCTAACCGATGTCAGCTCGTGACGAAAACATACATCCTATCGAATCCCTTCGAAACAACACTTGAATAGAAATCATTGAATTCCAAAAAGATGACTGAATGGTGGTCACCAGTAGCTTAATACAGACGGGTGGATGATAGGAAGTGGTTAAAAATTGAAATCAACATTGGTTGGAGGATTTCATCATGAGCTGACATTGGTTAGAGAACCATCGGAAAACCAACTAGGGGGTCTCGGACAGCTGTTTCATCAGTTCAGTTTGGGCTTCGCGTCAGCAGTACGCACCCACCGACAGGGTTCGAAACTATGACCTGGTTACAAGGCATGTTCGTAAACTATTAAGCCACTGGGACCCGATCCAACGGCCAGCCTATGAATTCTAACTTCTACCAATTCATGACATAGCGTTACCACTTCGCAATGTCTTTTTCGATGAGTTGCTGCTTCACCATCTTTAACCTGCTTTACCCTGCTGGTCATGGTTCCCGCTAGAACCCCAGGTTAACTGCCTGAATAAGGCCAGTCGCTAGTGAGCATCAGATCCCTACAAAAACCAATACTTGAAATCAACATTTTAAGTCAATGACTGGCTGGTGGCAGAAGTAGAAGTGTTTATTTTCCTCCAATCAGGATTTAGTTTATACCTTGTGGACATGAAATAACTTCACATTGGACAACCATGTTTAACCTTGAGCCAATTGTCAGCCAATCAGAACTATTTATTTTTCTCTAACCTAGTGAACTTTAATGTGGCTAGAAATGTATAAATATGATGAGCGTTTTTCGTTAATAAAAAGAGTCCGTTACCAAGTCTCTTCTCATCTCCTGTTACACAATGGGCGGTTCAACTCGATCCCTGATGGGATCGTAGGTATCTCTTGCTACACGATCCTAAACTAGGATAAGAAAAACAGCTGGTTGCCCCGTGTAGTTTGTGATTCTCTATGAATGACTCACTCAGTGGTAACGATTCGTGACGGAATTTCTAAATTTTGTGCATCTATTATAAGCTATAGCATTTGATAAAGCGTATATAGGCTAATGAGTCGAACGATGTCATCTCAGATTCTAAACAAGGGAGAGGAGATGAACCTAGACTATAAAATATCCCCATAGCAACGACATCAGCGGTTCACTATCTCTGTTCGCTTTTTCCAACCATTTCTAGGGGTAACAGACAGTGAATGATCGGGATACCGCTGAGATGATATTCGTAGAGCATATCAAGTTCTCCGATGCTCATGTACGAAGATGATGCTTCCAGAGATCAGTCAGGTTGACATCTAGTATAATCTCCATTAGCATAAAAACATGTTTCTCTTCACCATAGAAGAACGTTCTGACTACCACGTTCATGAGTAAACGATGTTAGATTTCCTCGGCGTAAGACCCTTATACACCAATCTCATTATACTAATTTATGTTCCGTATAAAATGAACTAATGGGCATCACAACAATTTAGGAACAACTGGAAGAAAATAACTGAGTTCTTGAAAACAGAATGTCTTACCAAACCGCAAGTGCGGTTCACTCTAACAAAGAAATAGTCTAGTGTAAATGTTGAAGTGACATAACTCTCAATCAATATCATCAAAGTTGAATACCATTATAACTAACTCAATCAATAAATTATTAAACGAGAAGAAAGTATTTCTAAATCTCAAAGAAACATGCACACACTGACACTGAATGTGATAGGCAAAATTTTTTTAAAATGATGAGGATGAAAGGAATTCAAGGTTTAAAAATTACGTTAACACAAAATAGAGTTGAATTCTATAGAAAAAAATTGATTTATTGATCATTGTCGTTTTTGTTTAAAGAAAGTGTAGAAATTTATGGCGCACTTTCAAAATTTACTGATTTCATTTAAATAATAACAATAAAAACCTTAAGCATGCATCCTAAACAAAAACACATTTTTCCTCGGAAAACTTGAACGTCATTCCAATATAATCTAATAAGGCGAATAACGGATCAACGACTTATCGATTATTAATCATCAAACTCAGAAATAAAGTAATAACTCAGCATTGAATTGAGAATTGTAAAATTTACTGCCTAGTCTAACAGACTACTGCCACAGACTTCTATCACCAGCAGCAGCCGTCTTCGTTGTTCCTACATTGAAAAGATCGTATGCTCCGCCAGAAAGGATAAACCAGCTAGGCAACGAACCAACCAACCAACAAATAGGTAGAAGAAAATACAGATGGAGTGCATCAGCCCCATCGGGTTAATCTCTGACGAAATCTCAGCACGGATACAGAGGGCTAGTTTCGCATATGCCAGTTTACGCCGTCTCTGGCGTAGACGTGATAGCCGGCTATCGACCAGAGGGTGGGTGTACTGCTCATCAGTCCCCTCCGTCCTCCTTTATGGCTGTGAGACCTAGCCATTCAGAGTGGAAGACATGAAAAGCCTGGCCAGCTAGCTGTCTTTGATCATAGGTGTCTGAGTTCTATCTCCCGCGTGAAGTGGTACAATAAGGTGAGCAATATTGAGGTTAGGCGTTGAGTTCTAGGTAAGGAGGGGAAATCAATCGACAAGGCTATGAAGCTACATCGACTGAGATGGTTAGGGCATGTGTTACGTATGCCTAGCATAGCCATCGCCTTCCTCGACAACAGGTAATGTTAGCTGACATAGGGGTCAGGCTGGAAAAGAGCTAGCGGTGGTCAAACCAAAACATGGCTTCACCAGTCAATGAAATCCACAACAGTTAGTTTAAGCCAGCCAGCCACGTAGGGAGGTTTAGACTTCGTGGTCAAGGTCCTACGGACGGTAAAAACCAATGAAGGCTGGAGACAATCGGTGATATGGCTCAAAATCCTCGATGTGAATGGCTATCGCAGATGTATCCACTCCTTGTTAATTATAATACATACTAAAACTATATTGTTCTTCGTTATTACTATTCCTTTGTATCTCACCTCTAATTACTGTCTCTAATATGCATTTCTTCTACTTTCTTCTCTTGCTTTGTGCGCTACATGGAGTGTGGCGACTTGAACTGCTGCACATTGGTGCAAAGTTCTATGTCGAATACAGACAGACAGACAGAGACACAGATGGATTGGATGCACTTTGAGAAAACCACTGAGTAACACCAGACATCAGACCTTCGACTGGCACCCGAAAGGCAAACGATGAGTTGGCTGTAGGCTTCAGCGTAACATCGAAAAGATCATGTGATGAGATGGAAACACGAAAGCATATATAGTCACTTGTAGAACCAGCTAAATAAAGGCTGAAGAGGACAAGGTAAAATGGCGCTGTTTTTCTGTAATCTAGGAAATAATAATTATAAATAAGTCCAACAAACTACACTATAAAGATAGATAACAACTGGTAGAAGTCGGAATTCATGGGATCGGGTCTCAGTGGCTTGATGGTCTACGATCTCGCCTTGTAACCGCAAGGTGCTGGATCCCAATTCCGTTGGGCATATTCCACTGAAGATTCCCAAACTAGGGGGACGAAACACCTGTCCAGTATTCCCAGATGGTTTTCCAATGGTTCTCTAACCCATGGTCAGCTCATAATGAAATCCTGTAAAACAACAACACAACTGTACAAATCGAAATGTAAAAGAGACTGACATAGAACAAATCAAGTACAAACTAACCGGAAGCATTTCGTTTCAACACACTTGTCTTTACACGCTGAAGTATTCATTACACTTCCTGAACTATTTCTTCCGCTTGCCATTGAATGATTCGACACAGTTGAAATGGGAGTTCTACTGGAAACTGAATCACGTCCATCATGATTTGTATGCGCTTTTTCAGTACCACCTGCACGTGAGTTACCACTGCTACCACCTTGTGAAGTATTCCGCCTAGATCCACGAATTGTATCTGCATTCACTGGAACAGTTGATGAACTGTTCGACTCAGAACAAGAATTAGCAGATGTACCATTACTACTATTATTATTATTAGTAGCAGTACCAACTTGTGCAGTATTACCATTATTATTATTATTTGAGGACTCTGAACGTGCACCTAAAAATCCAACACAATTTGAAGCTCCACATCGACAATTTAAACGTTCTTGACCCAATGCAACAAAATTATAATTGAAGGTTAACTCTTCACCAGCAGCGATATCTCTGATATAAGTTACATTAAAATAAATAGGATAGACATAAGGATATAATAATAATGATAATAACAATAATCATAGCCGCTTCATTCCAAACAGCAATTTTTTGGTACAACTATGGAATTTTCAGCATGTATTACTGTGGTGAGACAAAATTGTAGACAACAATTTAAGTCAATGTTACATCCCGAATCGGTTTCATGAGGAAAAAAAATAACAAAGCTTAACCTTGAGGGACTCACCAACCAATCAATCAGTAGACTTAACGTGTGCAAATACCATTCGCAGATATATAGCCTGACCATCTCACAAACGGCCACAAAGAGATGACAGAATAACCTTCAGCAAGAAAACAACCAATCAGAATACATTGCTTCTCTGCTAACAATAACGCTAATAATAATGTACATAAAAATCTATAAATATCTCTTGATTTTCTCAATAAACGATCTGTTGCTTGACCCTTGTCTTCTGTCGTTACAGTAGAATATGACATCGAATTTTCTCATTACAGGGGTGATAATTAAGACAAGGGCATGTACACTTATAATCTTATTCAATAAGAATATGAATGTAAAGTTAAGTTAGGTGAAAATATTCAAACAACAATGTAACAGTGGGGAAAAAATGAGGCAATTTGCCTTAGAGCTCCGCAGTAAGTTGCTAACCTCCTGCTTTACACTTTTTTCATCAAGTAAAATGCCTGCTAAATGAGGCTTTGTAGAGTTTTTGTTCTTAGCCGTCCAAGCTACCTGATAAGATGCGATTGGGGAGAGTTGTGTATTATAAAGACGATGCTCATAGTCTAACAAGATAATATTTGCACATTTCTTGCAGTAGTAGTAGGCGCGAATGGTTCAATAGTGTACAATTTGGAAGAAGACGAAAGAATACGAATAAAAGTACAGTACAGTTGCTTGTACAACATTTGTTTATAGACTTTGTACTGATATCGAATTTAACTGCCGAAGAATATCATTTCTTATTCGTCCTTGTGTTTTGGAGTTAATGTCGATAATCGTTCCTAGTAATTATCGATCTGGAGCGTCTTCACAAATAATAGGAACTTGGGGTTAAGTTCCTGGACATCTGCGGTCCTCGTCAGCCGGCTGACTCCAAGACTAACCACAATCTCTCATCTCCTCCTCCGCGCACGATCACTTCCACATCCCCCTACGACGCCCCATTCATCGTTTCCCACTTGTGTTCCACTCGAGGGCTTGGCGTCCGATGTCGTTCGACACCGTTCTCAACTTATGCTCGATCCATCTCCATTCTCTTACATATTTGTTGAACAATAGACTCTTCGTTGGTTTGTTCACAGCCAGAGTTCCTTGTTGCTAATTCTTTCTGACCAGCCAGTTGGCCATTTGATCTTCAGTATGGAACCAGCCAGCGAAATGGACAGCTGCTGATAAAAGTCTGCAACTGACTGTTGGAAATCCTTTTAGTGACTGAAACGCAGTGTGAATTTCTGACACATAATAGAAGCAATGATGGAATCAACATTTCTGTTGAAAAAAATCCGAATCGTGTTGTTTATGCTGGTTGGCTGAGTGAGGTACAAGATTTCCAGACTGGTTCCAGGTTGATGACGGCGTATCTTGCTTGTCCTTACGATTCTGGCTGGCTGGCAGGCTTTGACATCTTCATCCCTGCTGTCCAACTGCATGTGGTTGAAACCCAGCTTCCTGGCCAGATAAGTGGAGGAAATGACCTCTGTCAAATGCCTCCTGTTGATGGTGACCAGTGCTGCTTGTTGTTGATGCTGTTGCTGTTGGCCGGTTGGTTCGTTATCTTCATCACCTCCATCTTCTTTATGTTCACGTGGAGTCCTGTCTTCTCTGACTAATTCTTCAGCCAGTCTTTTGATTTAAATTATTTCTCAGTTTATATTATATGAAATTAAATTACAAAATTATCTACTAATAGTACTTTCTTTATTTGTATAACTGGAATCAAATACTTTGAATATCGTAGCATAGATGTACTTTTCTAGTCTTTTGTGAATTATAAATAGAACATAATAAAAATTATAATTATTGGACATTAATTTGAGTAAGTACAAATATCAGTATCTCGTATTTTTGTTGCAGGATTAATAAATATGTGTAGACAACAGTGTTATACATAGACAAGAGTCTAACAGCACTATTTTTATGTTACTGCATATATAAGAGTACAAATGTACTAATACTGAAACAGTATTATTATATTTTAACAATAATAATAATATTGAACAGACATAGTGTACAGCTGTTGTCCAATCACTGGGTCATAGGTTTGAACCCTGCCCCCCCCTGCCTACCAATATTTAGGCTAGCCGGTAAGTATTATTAATCTTTATTGCCAACTGCAATTGGTTGATTAATACTTGGTAGTAGGAGATAAAACCCATAATTAGCTGATTAAACATGACATAAGCCAACTAAAATTAACCAATCAAAAAGCGTGTAAATTGCTTAAACACTAGATTGACGCCTACGCACTGGTAAGCAAATTAAGCATTCTCTGATTGGTAGATATCAAGCATTGCTGTTTTAATGGGCTAATCAGCTGATTAGTGCACTTTCATCCACTGCTGTAAAACTATCATTTTATTTTATTTTTTTCATTAACAAACCCTAATTGTGAAATATTTACTCATCCTTCAAACATAATTTCCAAGTAAACTGACAGAATATCATGTAATACAAGATCTTATCCTCTAAGATAATTATTTTCCCTTCGGATAAATGATCAATAATCAGAAATACTCACATTTCGATCCAAAGATAAAATTGAATGACCAAACCAAAAGTAAGAAATAAAAAGATAAAATTGATGTCGCTAATTCCGGATAAAAATTCAGGTCTAACCCAGTGAATTGAGCACGCCACCTCTGACAATTACGTCAAACGGTTTCACTGTGACAAAGTGATGTAAAACATTGGTCGCAGTAGCACAGTCGTTGATCCAACAGTTGAAAGCTCACCATTTACACCAGAAGTGCAGTGGATCAGTGGCTGTATATGGTACAGACGCTTGGCACACACATTACCAAAAGCATTTCCAACAGCCTACTGCAGAATTGTATATATTGGAGAAGATTTGTAGCTCAGGTAAATGATTTTGATGTAGTTGTGTTCTCTGAACTGAACGCTTTACTTGAGAAGCCATCATTGTCCTTCAAGGTAACATATGCAGTGCATACTTCGCTTTGTTGAAGTGAGCTTTGAAATTTCCCCATGAGTTCATTCGTCACCTCTCCTGGTGACCTTGAACGTGGTTGGCTGCTCTTGTCTGTCTTAACATCATTCAGTCTACTTATATTTGTATTGATTGTTTCCTTAACCTGAAGTTTGAATTTCTGCGGATGAGATTTTCCTCTTACTGATTGGTAGATTTTAACTATGTCAATGTGGCTGGTAATTGCCGATTCACTGAAATATCAAGTTTCCGAAAATTCTCCGGCATTCTGGTTGTTTCCTCTTCCTAATATTTGGATGTTGTCGTAGTCGAACTGTTGTCCATGGTTATCTGTATGCAGTGACGCAATATCAGGGAGTGGATATCATGTCTTTAGACGACTAGTTTGTGTTCATGGATGAGAAGACGAATAGGACATCCACTTTGGCCAATGTAATATTTTTCGCAGTCGTTGCGCAATTTATTTTGTAGATGATGTTGGTCTTAACTTTTTTCGCCATTGAGTCTTTTGCTTGACAAAGAGCTGAGTGTGAAGTGATTTTGTTGGTTTATATGCGGCAATATCAATTCCTAAAGGTTTGAAGAGTATTGCAGTGATTTCAGAGACGTTCTTTATATGTATATATGATAAGACGATTTTCTTTGTGTTTTCCTTGTGGGCCTTTGATTTAGTCGGCTGGCTTTATCAACAGCTGCCTATGCTAATTCGACACAGGAGATCAAACGGGAAGCCAGAAGGAATGGGTACCAAACCAGCAGGTTAGATTCTCAACCTGAACATATTCAAACTTCTCCTAGGTCTATTAGCCGGAAAAGGGAGGAAAAAGATTGTCTATGAGGCCAATAGAAATAATGCCGATACTCAGTGGAACTTGGAATGTTCCACACGGCATTTATAAGGGTTGAAAATACACAAATAATCATAATCATCATCAACCAATCTGGAAATCTTCGTCACTCAGCAACATTCAACAACAAAATTCGGATTTTCAATAAAAACGTCAAGTCACTTCTTCTATACGGATCAGAAACGTGGCGGGTCACAAAGAATATTTCCAACAGCCTGTTGCAGACCTTTATCAACAACTGTCTTCATTCTATACTGAAGATCAGATGGCCGGAAAGAATCACCAACAAGAAACTATGCGAACAGAAAAAAAAACAAGAACCAATCGCCCAACAAATATGCAGGAGAAAGTGGAGATGGATTGGACACTCGCTGAGGAGGCCGCTGGGTGATATCGCGTGACAGGCCAATGCTCGAGTGGAACTCGAAAGGGAAGCGGCGAGTGTGACGTCCAAGAGTGACATGGAGGAGTTGAAATAGCATGGACTAACATGGATGCAAGTAAAAAGTACAGCAGAAGACAGAAGCAAGTGGAGAAGTGCAGTTGAAGCCATATGTTCCACTAGGAACCCAAGGGAACAATAATAATATTGTAACAACAGAAGACAAGGGCCAGGCAACAGAACGTTTATTACGGAAAATCAACACATATTTATAGATTTTGATGTACATTATTGTAGGTTAATGTTAGTAGAAAATACAGTCTGTTGATTGGTTGTTTCTCACACAAAGTTAACCTTGCATCTCTTGTGGCTGTGTGAGTTCATCTATATGTTTACTGTATCCGCCTGTCCATTTTGACCTTGACCTTAATTACTGTCAACCAATTTGGCTAGCAACCATCTCTCACCACAACATGACTAATATTTGATACATAAACATTGACCTCAATTACTGTCAACCAATTGACTAGTAGACAGCTCTCACCACAATATTATAATAAGGAATAATATTATAATAAGGAATACACAAATAATCATAATCATCATTATAATGACAAAATACCACTAACCTGACAGCAAATAATCCAATTCTATTATCACCATTTACAGTCCATTTTTGTGTATTCAAATTAGGATCACACGAGTGATTCATGAAACGGGATAGATTACCCTTAGGTCCAGCATCAATAATACGTTGACTATCTAATTTCATCATATAATAATTAGTTATATTATTTTCATGAGCAAATCTTAAACGTCGATTCGCTTCATCTTCATCAATTAAATCACCAATGTATTCATTAACAAATTCTCCCTGGAATTAGAAATTTGTTTTTTAAGAAAAGGGAAAGAAAAACAAAAAGAATTTCATTGGAATTATTATTATTATTACTGTTAGGTGGGAATTTATATCGACGAAAATCAGATGAAAGTTACAGGATTTCATCGTGATGAGCTGACATTGGTTAGAGAACCATTGGAAAACCTGGGAGTAAGGGACAGCTGTTTCGTCCACCTAGTTTGGGACTCTTCAGAAAGTTATCACAACAGGCATGCCCTCCTTCCATACAAACACACTTACAGAATTGTAAGCTATAAAAACTGTCTGAAACATAAACAGAAATAACTGAGATGAACCGGATTTTGATGTTCGATCATAAACTGATCTAAGTTGTAGAACCATTAAAAAAAAATCAGTATTTGACAACTATTTCGTCATTGTTTGGGGTTCTCTTAAGCTTCACGTACTACTGATGACCCTGCCAAAAAGGAAAACCCATATCTTTCGTCGACTGTTTGGCCACTAGGTTCGAACCCCATGGCCAGCCCTTAGTCGTATTCACAGCCTCCCACTCAATATCACAGATAACCATCTTCCAACTAAACAGAAATTATTGGAATGATCATTGCAACCATCTTTAAGCCGTATAATTCCGCTATATCTAGCTATTAACCCTTAGAAAAACCTCTAGAATCCATGCGTATTACTTGCGTTTAACAAGTCAGAAATAAAATGTCATTCTCATAGGCAATTACTGAAGTATCCGTAACCTTTTACCAATTCACTATGCCGTCGACGTAGGCGGCCTTTCCTGCTCAACACATTTATATCTCCGTTTCTATGCAAAAACAACTAGATTTAATTCACGGGGTAGGTGTGTATAAGTAATCGCCGAAACAAATTTACCACGCTTTCATTCCCACTCTCCCTAATAGGGGATAGAAAAGAAGCAGTCAGTTACAATTTGAATTTCCTCAGGTAGTTTTTTTAGTGCTATGCACAGTTACATGCGAATTTTTTATTACGTGTATAAAGAAATACTGTGATCACAATCCCAAATATTACAAATGTGTGTTATCAATCACCACAGGAATATCTGCCATCTGTCTGTTTTCGACATAGAACTTTGCACCGATGTGCGGCAGTTCAATTCGCCACTGTCCCTCCATGTACAACACAAAGCAAGAGAAGAAATGTATAATATAGTCAGTAGGCAGAGGTGTGAGACAAAGGAATAGTAATAACGGAGAACAAAAGTTTCATTGGAAATCATAAGTCACAAGGAGTGGATGCATCTGCGACAGCCATCGAGAAAGATTTTGAGCCATATCACCAATTGTTTCCAACCCTTGGTTTTTACCGTCCCAAGGACCCCAACTAGTCAGGAAGGCTACACCTCCCTACATGGCTGGTTGGCTTAAACTAACAGTTGTGGATTTCATTGACTGATAAAGTCAGGTTTCGGTTTGACCACTACTAGCTCTCTTCCAACCTAATCCATGCCATGTCAGCTAATACTACCTGTTGTCGCAGAAGGCGATGGCCAGGTTAGGCATCCATAACACGTATCTTAGCCGTCTCAATCGATGTAACTTCACAACCTCATCGACTGATTTCCCCTACTTACCTAATAACTGTCAATGAATAACCTTCGATATTCCCCCATCCTATTATACCACTACCTAATAGGAGACATTGAATGCAGACACTTATAACGATCAAAGACAAACTAGCCAGCGTTTTCATGACTTCCATTTGCAATGACCGTGTCTCACTCACAGTCATAAAGGAAGAGGATGGATCGACCTGCACACTTCCTTTGATCGATATAATAGCCAACCACCACATATCATCACGTCTACGCCACAGATGATGCATACTGGCGAATGCCACACGAGTCTTTTGTATCTATGCTGAGATTTCATCAACAACCAACCCGTTGGGGCTGATGCAACTTCTCCAATTAAGTGAAGAGGTCAACACACTCCACACCAACCACTTCACTCCCCTCTGTATCTTTAAACTACGAGTGAATTGATGCACTCCAGTCCTGTAGCATCCATCAACTTACATTTGACACAAGAGGAAGGGGATGCACCAAAGGAGGCTAATGCAAGCTCTTTAAAATATGAATATAATTGTATGATAAATCACTAGAGAACCTGTCGCTATGACAACAAGTATTTAAATTATTCATCAAAACGACAGTAATTCTTATAACATCGATGTGTATACATGAAACTAAAGATATAATTTTAAAAAAATAGTTTTAACTTTAAAAAAAAACATACCGCACGAATTGGCACCATGGTTTTTAATCCCCAGCCGCGTTCATCACCTGTCCAAAATGGTTGTTGAGGTGGATAAAGACGTTTTGTGAACCGTTGATTACGACATGCTTCTCCATTTGGACATGCACTAGGCAGACATTCATAGTGTAATTCACGATTTATACAATTACTAGTTGGTCCACATGGATCTTCTGAATCCTTAATACAATCACAACGTAGAGCTTCACTTGAATCAGTAAGACGATAGACACGAACAGAGCCAATTGGCCAATTCACCTGTGTAATTGAAAGAGGGGGAAAGAAAACAGAATGTGAGTTATGGGAAAGACAAAGAAAAGAAAAGAAAAAAACCCGGTTGCATCGAAATCTTGAACAAAGTCACCAACTAGGTTGTACATTTGAAAAATTTATGACAAAGGGATGAGAAACTTCTATCTTTCAATAACAGAACAAACACCTCGTGAACTCAAGACGCTTAGTTTCATTTGAGGAATCCTTCAAAGTCCTGAAAACACAATCTGATCAAACCTCTCAAATGGAATGAGAGATCAAGGCATACTGAGTTGAAGCCAACGCCGCCAAAAAAGAAATGTAACGGCAGAAGACAAGAGAATTGGCAACAGGCTTTTATCCAAAAAATAAGGCAAAGACCATCATACTTACAGATTTTTAGCCACATTAAAAGTAGGCTAGATCAGCTGACAATAAACTGTCCTGATTGGTTGGCGATTGGCTCAACGTTAAACAATGGGACGAAGAGTTGTCCATTGGAATTATTTCATGTAAGCTAAATCCAGATTTGAGGAAGATAAACACTCCTACCTCTGCTGCAACTATTGCCTTAAAATGTGTTGACCTCTTTATATATATATATATATATATAAAAACCAATACTCGAAAATTCATCTGATGCTCATTAGCGACTTGCCCTATTCAGGTAGTTAACCTGGGGTTCTAGTGGGAAGCCATGACCAGCAGGGTGCAGCAGGTTGAAAGTGATGAGGTAGTAACTCATCGAAGAAGACATTGCGAAGTGGTAGCGCTATGTTGTAAATCGGCAGAAGTTAGAATTCATGGGCTGGCCATTGGATCGGATCACAGTGGATCAATGGTCTACGAGCTAGCTCGCCTTGTAACCAGAAGTTCCTGGGTTCGAACACTTTCGGTTGGTGGGTGAGTGCGTACAGCGGAAGCGGAGTCCCAAACTGGACTGACGAAACAGCTGTCCAGTACTCCCTAGTTGGTTTTCCAATAGTTCTCTAACTGAGGTCAGCTCATGATGAAATCCTTCATCCACTATCAACAAATTGTAACTGATCCTTGTTGCACAAGTAACGCTTGCCCTTACGACTCAGTGTTGATAACTCTTTAGCGCTTGAGAAATGAATGATAGGTGTACTGGATGTATAATTCAACACTCATTGAGGGATGCAGATACACCTAGTTGATGAATCTAAAATAGGACGAACTACTTATTCTGGATTCTACCATTAGCTAACCACTATCAACAGAATCAAACCTAGATTATAACTTTTGGTATTATTCTATCCTGTATCAATCAGTAGAACGCTACTATAATGCAGTTCCGATTGTCATTTATGATGAACATCAAGATGATTAGACAGTTTTGTAACTTTTAATTTTGATAATTTGACTCAAGGTATAACCAGTTCTCGCCAGCAAGAAGTGATTCAGAGTACACCACTAATGAACTCGATGGTTGCGAATACAGGTAGCTCCACTCTCAAATATTTATATCGTCTCAATTTGTTTGACAAGTATACTACTACTGGTTGGTGTGAATAACTTCCAATTAGTCATATTACAGGCATTCAAGGACTTTAAAAAGACTTATTTATACAACTGCGGGGGGCAAAGTCAAATAACCACGATCCATGGAATGTGAACACACACGAGTGAACTTGAGCTGACCAATCAGAAGAAAAAAATACGTTGATTTACACGGAAAAAAACACATTAGACAGGGTATTTTTCCCTGATATGACTTGAAAACATCTCCCCAACTGCGGCGAGGAGTCTCAATTTTTAAGTTGAATCAGTTCCTATATACATGTATCCATCAAGATGATTGAAAATGAGTCCCTTTTGTGACCCATTGATTGCTCTTATCCGATTTTTCAATATACTCTAGAAACCCTCGATTAAATAGGTATAGGTCTCAAATAAGGGAGTCGACGAGATCGTCAGAATGCTCCACGCGATGATGGATAAATGCTATATGTAATAGGCTATTGCATCCACCCATTCTCCAGGAATGACTAATCTTTGTAAAATTGGTAGAAGAATGTCTGCACTACGACTTCGAATTACCTCCACATTTCACTTCTGAAGTTTCGTGTTGTAAATACCAAATACCCAAACGTTATTTGCTCAAGGGTGATCATGGTTATACTTCTTATTTATGAGAACTGTTTCATCTATGTGAAGAATAACACTAACTCGGCCTAACAGCTGAGTGAAAGTATTCATCTTCCAGAATGCTCCTATGTCTCAGAAATGTTGGAATCACAAGAGATACTAAGGAATTCGACATCTCTGCAACCTCTGATTTCATACTCCAGTCCTTAATATCCAATAATGGCAGATAAGGAGTATACTTCTGATTGGACACTAACTATTGTCATGTGTCTCGTCTTTTATTTACAGCAGACTGAATTCTATCAGTCACGTTTGCAATGTGGCCAGCATGCCCCACTACGTGGCTAGCCGTCATAGTACACTCACGATTGTTGTTCTTAGATGGTTGGAGGCAATCGCCAGGATGCCATGTCAGATCTAGGTTTCGTGCTTGTTGGCACTCACCAGTCAGCAAGGCGTATCTACAACCTCGAAGGAACTCACGTCCCTTCTGTGATTCAAACCCGTGTCACCCAGTGAGTACTGCAGTCAGAGACGTTACTACTGAGCTATTTGGGCTCGTGATTGACCTCATGTAGGACCATATTAGATACTTTTGATTGCCTATTGCCTCCAACCATCTAATGTATAAGAAGTATATTGATCAGCGGTAATTTTGACTAAGAGAAGAAAGTTTGTAGAAAACATTGATGAACTGAGTGTGTAATCTACCATCATTACGACGAACACTGAATCTCGTTTCCTAAACTGTGTACTACCTAAATATACATGTCCATCACCTGCTTCTGAAAAGCAGTAAATGTACACAGAAGCACCACAATTGCATACACGGCTACCATGCTGTCACCCCATTGTCTGAACACTACTTAAAAACGTGACAGGGATGAAACTTTCTCCTGAATAGCGTTGATATTGGCGCTGTATAATAATGACAGATTCCATTCGTTATCCAACGACAACGACTAGTATACATTCAAGATGATTGGTGCGTCCACCCTTCTGAATCATCATACTACTTTATCACTTGACCTTATTAGGAACTAATGACTTTGAACCACAAAAAATAAATTCTATGTACACACATAATGAGAAAGACAAAACTACTTTATACCATTGGTCACAGGATTTCATCATGAGCTGACCCAGGTAGTTACCTGAGGTTCTAGTGGGAAGTCGTGACCAGTAGAGTGCCACAGGTCGAGTGTGAGGACAAATACTCACCAGGGATGACATTGACTAGTGGTCACGCTACATCGTGAATTGGCAGAAGTTAGAATTCATAGGGTGGTCATTGGATCGGATCACAGTGGTGTGATGGTCAACGACCTAGCTCGCCTTGTAACCGGAAGTTCCTGGGTTCGAACCCTGTCGGTGGGTGGGTGCGTACCGCTGAAGCGGAGTCCCAAACTGAACTGACGAAACAGCTGTTCAGTAATCCCTAGCTGGTTTTCCAATGGTTTTCTAATCAATGTCAGCTCATGAAGAAATCCTGTAACCAATCAACCAAATCCCTACAAACCAATACTTGAATAGTTTATACCATCTTCCAGAATGACAAGAATATGCTCTGATTTAAACGCCGACAACAAAAAGAACAAGAGCAATAACAACAATAAAAACACACAAAAAACCACAATCCAACTTACTTTAATTGGTTTATAATAATCAGGACGTCGTTTTCTGCCTAATAGCTTGGAGAATTTTTCACGTCTTTTAAGCCAACCCCGAGCAGCTTGTTTGATTGCAGCATTATAAATAAATTTTCTACGTCGAATCACAGATGGTGGGGTACGTTGATTAGACAGAAGTCCTGTATTATTACAATTACTTGAATTCTCATCATTTAAATATCGATTTCTACGTGGTCTTAAATATGGATAACGTGGTAAACGATTATAAGTTGTTAACTTGTTAGCTGATGTAGTAGTATTGGATGATTCTAATGAAGTATTACCTGATTCGGGTGTTTTATTAATGTTATTATTATTATTCCTAGTAGTATTAGTACTATCTTCAACAAGAAAATTACTGGGATTCAATTCTAACAATGGATCTTCATCTTCACCATCATCCTGCTTTTTACGACGATTACGATCAGCCCGTTGTTTTGATGATGAAGTGGCCTTTTTCTTGACAATGTCACTTTCTTCACCACGTCCAGATTCAGTAGATTCATCGTCGTCATCACTTGAGCTTAAGAGATGGAGAGAGAAAAAAGGATATAAGAAACCAATAATACGTGTATACAACTCCTTTTCTAACGACCTAACGAAAATTTGAATTATAAACACATACTGACTGGTTTCCATATAGAACCCAGCGCATATGTGCAGCATACACAATAATTAGTTAGTGAGAGGGTTATAGACACTGCATGGGTGCTCGAACCGGAGCATGTGGTCATCTTAAGGGACCACCAACTCACCCCCACCGAGCCTTTGACTTGAAGTCACATTTACAACAACAGGGCAGAGGAGCAGCAATTAAACAGTGACGTCCCTATGGATACCGGTGACTAATACAAGTTCACATGCCACCAAAAAGTAACTCTTTTCATACTGTCTTACCGCCACCTCCAAACAATCATACTAGCATGGAGTACAAGTTCTATCCAGTGTAGCTTGTTGGGTCACTGTAGTATGCAAGCCTGACCACCAAGTCAAGGTATAGCAGTTATCTGTTGGGAAACACATACTGTAACAGGATAAGACAAGAAACTTGGCAGCGGGATGTTTATTTGCATGTTGCATGTATGCTGATTGTTGCCTGTTGTCGTCACTGTTGCTGTTAGCCAAGAGTTTTTATCACCTCTTTTTCCCTAGGCTCACCCGAAGTCATAGCTTCGCTGGATGCCCTTTCTGCCAACTTGCTGCTTTTCACTTGCATATCTTCCAGTTTGTGGGAAATCAGACATATAACATCGGATAAGTTCAGATCCTCCAAGTTTTTTGTATGGATCCATTTTATGTCTATCTCCTCGTTGCCCCCTGTCTGTCGCATTATCCAATCTACCACAGTAATGAAAATCACTGGAGATAGTAGGCAGCCAGCTGGTTTTACTCCCGTCTTCACTTCGAAGGATTCCGTGAGTTTCTCGATATGGATTACTTGGCATGCAGCATTATCACACAACTGTTGGATGAGATGTATAATTGTCGGCGACACCCCATAGTAGCATAGCTGCCATATCACCTATCGATCGACGCTGCGCTGTCGAAGGCCTTTTCCAAGTCAATGAAGTTGAGATAGAGAGCTGACTGACTGCCATTCCAAGCTTTGTTCAATGATGATCCGTAATGTGGCTATCTGATCAATGCATGACTTGTTTCTCTTGAATCCAGCCTGTTCCGGTCGAAGTTTTTCATCCAGGTCGACGTGTTTGATTCTCTCCAGGATGATGCGGCTTAGTATTTTACTTGGGATAGATAGGAGCATAACGCTGCGCCAGTTCTTGCATTGACTTAAATCTCCTTTTTTTAGCAGTTTGAATAAGTAGCCATTCTTCCAATCCACAGATACCTTGCCCTCTTTCCTTCCACACCTTCTCCAGTAGTGGTGTCATCAAGTACGCTGCTGTTTCTGGGTCACACATACCACTACAATGTACAAATTATGTGTATCACCTGTAATGCTTTGAATGCAGTGACTCAAGCATTTATGAAATCGGGAACAATGCATGCAGAGCAGAGTGAAGTATTGAGTTATTAACTGTAAACTTGTATAACTTATTATCCGTGAAATACTGGATTCATCAAATGAAATCAAAACAAATAGGACTAAGGATACTGATTTTGATTTATGTGAAAATTATGAGTTACTGAAAATAATTAATAATAAAATACTTGTTTAGTCTTCAGTCCACTCTGCAGAAATATTCCCTATGATGACTTGATATGGTAGAAGATGACTAGACCTTGGGCTTCCTCTAGAAATGCACACTCACGTCACTACGCGTTCACAACCTCTAACAGATAAGTCCCGTGTACACTGCTTTCACACGACGACTCACGTGTTCTTCACATGAGTTAAAAGGGCGAATGTGAATGTCTGTCCCTTGTAACCAGATTGATGAATCCTGACCGATAGCTGCTACCTTGACGTGGTGGTCGGGCTTGCACATCGCGATGACCCAACAAGCTACACTGGCTGGAACCAATGTTCCTGCAGGTCCTACCATGCCAGGAAGGTTGTTAGGATAGCGATTAGACTAAAAGCAGTTACCGGCATTGTGTAAGAATCTTTCTTACACTATGCTGGGGGTCTGAGGGCGAAGTCGTACTGCTGGGGAACAGGGATGTAACAGCAGTGAGGTGTTTCCCTCAGATGACCAGCATGCCAGCCAGCTATGCTGTCTCTCCACTCCGGAGAGAGGGGGTTAGAAAAGGTCGACCCCAAAAATTGTACATCCCGACTTACCCTACGGTGGTCCGTAACCGGCGGTAAGTTTACTAATACGGAACCAAACCAAGAAACCAGTTCATACAGGCCGTGTGTGACCGGCCTCAAGCAGTTGTCCCCTGGGCTCTGCGGTCACGCAACACTAACCCTCTCTCTCTTGTTTCAGGTACCCGAAGAATCAATCAACTTCCACGGTGTGGGCAGCCGGGAAGTAACAACCGCCCACACACTTCCAAAAGCACACGAAACCTTCCTGAGCATCATTCTCCTCTACCCACATCACCTTCATCAACTTATTCCCTTACTACAGTTAGTACTTTTCTTCTACAGTTAGTTAGACAGATTGATGAATATGCAGGTCTGCCAAAAGGAGGGGTGGAAACCCTGATTCGAGACCTATGGTGTACATGGCCTCCGAAAAACCATAGGAACGTAGCTCCTGACGGTGCTGCACAGCCATGTGTGTGGAGATCAGACTTCAAATTAAAGCCTGGCTAGACTTCCGGGCAGTAACCTAGTTCTCGTACAAACTGTGAGTTTTCGAGTGGCACATATCTTCGTGCCCATAAATTAGAAATACTAAATAGGATATGACTTGTATCAAAAATTGCTTCAGCAACACCAATCCCGTTGAAGTTTCTGTAGCAATTTGGTTAAGTTTTGGGGGTGGAGTTGCTTGCCCCATGCCCCAACCCTCCCTCTTTATCCGGGCTTGGAACCGGCTAGAAAACTAGCGAGCTAGTTATCTAGGCAACAACTGTCTTCGCTCTATACTGAAGATCAGATGGCCGGGAAAAAATCACCAACAAGAAACTACGGGAACAAACAAAACAAAAACCAATCGCCCAACAAATATGCAGGAGAAAGTGGAGATGGATTGGACACTCGCTGAGGAGGCCGTTGGGTGACATCGTGCGTCAGGCCATAGCTCGAGTGGAACCCGAAAGTAAAGCGGCGAGTGGGACGTCCAAGGGTGACATGGAGGAGGTCGTATGAAGAGGAGTTGAAACAGTATGGACTAACATGGATGCAGGTGAAAAGTACAGCAGAAGACAGAAGCATGTTCCACTAGGAACCCAAGGGAACAATAATGATAATATAACACCAATCGCGACTACAATGACTATTTATCAATTAGTAGGGGAGAAAAAAACAGAAAAACTTCAGAAAACACAAAACAAAAAACTCATCACTTAGCATTAAAGCTTACCTAGAACTACTTCCTCTTCGTTTATCATCACCTTCTTCATATGGAAATAATCTAGCCCGTGTTGTCAATAAATAAACAGGACGTGAATGTTTCGTTGAAAGACTATTCGTCAGACCGTATAAACGAACAAATACTGAACCGAGGATATTATTAGATGTAGGCAATGTTGGATTACTTGTTGGTTGAAAATTAATTGCAAATGTTTGACTGTTGTTATTATGGCTATCATCTTTTACAGAATGTTGACTTGTTGGTAAATGTTGTGGATGAACTAATTCTCCTGGCCACCAATACATACCAGATGTAAGCGAGGCATATTCATTAGGACGAAATACTCCCGGTAAACGATGGGAATTATATGCAACAGATAATTTTAAACAACGTTGATGATATGACTGGAGACTTGGTGGTAAACGTGCCCATACAATCTCACCATAACGTAACATTCGACCATTTGTACAATCTTCACAGATAAATTTATCTGGTACCTAAATACAATGAACAAATAACAATTGTTATTCAAGTATTGATTTGTAGGGATTTCATTGATTGATTACTGGACAGGATTTCATTATGAGCTGATAATGGCCTAGAGAACCATTCGAAAACCAGCTGGGAGTGCTGGATAGCCTGCTGTTTCGTCTCAGTTTCGGACTCTCCAACAGTACTCGACCACTCACCGGGGTTCGAACTCAAGACCTTTTGGTTACAAGGCGAACTCGTAGACCACTATCGTTTATTTAGCTACATTATATTCTATTAATAGTGAGTCAGTGGTGGTTCGGCGGTAGAATGTTCGCCATCCACATACATGTGGTCCGCGATTCGATCCCGGTTCAACGCACTCCTAAACCTCGCTAAGCCCACAATGGGGCCAGTAAAGAGGGAAGTTTTGGCATGAGACTGGCAACCAGACCCAGTGAAAATAAAGAAAAATCCACTGCTACCGAAGCTTCAAAGCTCTAGCTTGAAGTCTTATACTCCATTCGGAACGTAAAGCAATAGAAATTTTAAAAAATAAAAATTCCATAGATGATTAAAATGTATATATTGATACATACTAAATCGCATGAAGGATTTCATCATAAGCTGACATCAGTTAGAAAACCACTGGAAAACCTGGGAGTACTGGACGGCTGTTTCATCAGCCTAGTTTGGGACTCTTCATCAGTACGCACCCACCAGCAGGGTTCCAACCCAAGACCTGGTTACAAGGCCAGCAAGCTCGTAGACCATTGAGCCACTGGGACCCGATCCAATGGTCTTCGAATTCTAACTTCTACCAATTCACGACATAGCTCGACCATTTAGCAATCTCTTATTCGATGAGTTACTGCCTCATCTTCAACCTGCTGTATCCTACTGGTCACGGCTTCCCACTAGAACCCCAGGTTAACTGCCTGAATATGGCCAGTCACTAGTGGGCATCAGATTAATTTTCAAGTATTGGTTTTGTAGGGATTTTGTTTGATTGCATGGAGGATTTCATCATGAGCTGACATCAGTTAAAGAACCACTGGAAAACCTGGGAGTACTGGACAGCTGTTTCATCGAATCCCGGTGGGTGCGTATTGGTGAAGCGGGTTCCCAAACTAGGACGAAACAGCTGTCCAGTACTCTCAGGTTTTCCAGTGGGTGCCTAACTGATATCAGCTCATGATGAAATCCTCCATGCAATCAAACAAAATCCCTACAAAACCCATACTTGAACATACTAGATCGATTGTAAATCAAAGTCTATTCAAGTATACTTAATAATTCCAATCGACCTTCTACGAAAGAATATTGATGGAAAAAAACACATAAATGATCAATTTTTCAAAGTATCAATACATATTTTGCGGTTAATATCCTAAGTTAGCTGAGAGTACACCTGTAGCCTTTCCAGAAAGTGATGGTATTCCTAGGGACACTCGAACCCATCATTGCACAACGTCAACAAATAACACGTTGATACCTGTTGCACAGGTGCATGACTCTTGTGGTCTAGTGGATTGAAACTACAGGTGCCAAGTTCGAGGGGGGGGGAGATGCAGGTACATCCACATGATGTACCTCAAACATAGGATAAAATGCGACTCCTGGATCCCATTGTTAATCACTACACTAACTAAAATAACATCATATGAATCTCAAGCAAACGTTGAAACGTCGTCCGTTCTACGAGCAGACATGTCACCAGAGACGGAGCATCTCCGGTCAATATAATCAATCAACAGGAAAGGCAAATTAACTTGAAACAATATTAAGAGAATTAACGTCGCACTATTCTACAACAACACAATACAACCAATGCATACAAATGCTCAGAATGGGAGAGGAAGTGAGAGAAAGAGGAAAGGCGACGGAAAACAAAATTAGCAAACATCAGAAAAGCAATTTTTTATTCAAGTGTTGGTTTGTAGGGATTTGATTGGTTACAGGATTTCATTATGAGCTGATATCAGTTAAAGAACCATTGGAAAACCAACTAGGGAGTACTGGACAGCTGTTTCGTCCTAGTTTTTGACTCTTCAGGAGTACGCATCACCGGGGTTCTTCAACCAATGTCCGCTCATGACGAAATCTTGCAAATTTTTTAATTCAAATAATAAATACTAGTCTTCTTTCACTCTTTAACCTACAGATATCTATCTTTCAAACAAAATCGGCACCTGACCAGACAGTTTTAAAGTGGTCACTACTACACAATTTACGTATTGAATATAAAAAACAGGATGTTTAAGAAATATATTGCTTCTGTTAGCAACTGTAAGGAACAGCCACCAAAGTTAAATAACACTGAACCAATCAATCAGATCGCTCAATATTACAAATTGATGCTTTTCATAATCTCCGTTGTGAGTTTCATCCTGATTCAGAGTTGAGGTTAGGGTTACGATTAAGGTCGGTTTATGACACTAAGGTTAGGGTAAAAGTTGCAACGAAGATTATGAATAGCATCACTTTCTAATGCTGAGCGATTACAAACTGATGCTCTTTGATATCTTTGATCATAAGTACCTGCGTTCTATCTCCCGTGTGAAGTGGTATAATAGGGTGAGCAATATTGAGACTAGGCTTCGGTCGAGTGCTAGATAAGGAGGGGGAATCAATCGACAAGACTATGAAGCTATATTAACTGAGATGGTTAAAACATGTGTTACGTATGCCTAGCCATCGCCTTCCTTAACCTACGGGCAATGTTAGCTGACACAGAATGAATCTGGTTGGAAAAGAGCTAGCGGTGGTCAAACCAAAACATGGCTTCACTAGTCAATGAAATCCGCAACAGTTAGTTTAAGCCAGCCATGTAGGGAGGTGTAGACTTCCTGACTGGTTGGGGTCCTCGGCCGGAGCCAATTGTTGATGTGGCTCAAAATCCTTGTTCTCAATGGCTGGCGCAGATGCATCCAATCCTTGTGACTTATAATACCCAATGAAACTATATTGTTTTCGTTATTACTATTCCTTTGTTTCACACCTCTGTTTACTGTCTCTAATATGCATTTCTCCCACTTTCTTCTCTTGCTTTATGTGCTACATGGAGGGAGAGTGGCGAATTGAACTGCTGCACATGGGTGCAAAGTTCTGTGTTGAAAACAGACAGACAATGCTGAGCGATCTGATTGATTAGTTCAAGGTCATTCGACTTTGGTGTCTATTCTTCACTGTTGTCATTTTGTGTGTTTTTAGGTAGACCGTAATTTTGTGAGATGAGCACCCATAGTTCAACTTACTTGCAGCACATATATTTAATAATAGGACACCCAAAAGTTCTATAATGACAATTCCACATTTCAGATGATCCATAACGGAAAACTCAGAGAAGTTTTTAAAAGGAATACAGGAGTAAGACAAGGCTGCCTGCCTATTATCACTGATGATATTCCCAGTTGTGGTGGACTGGACTATGCGGAACATAGTGCGTGGGGAGCGAGAAGACAGGAATACACTGGGGATCGGTAAGAAGACTCGAGAAGATCTGGATTTCGCGTGTGGATGATTTATGTTTAATGTCACACAAACTCGAAGAATTACAGGCAAATACCAACAAAGTGGCAGGAGAGGCAGGCGGCGAAAACAGGACTCCAGGTGAACATAGGGAGGTGAAGAAGATAACCAACCGACAACAACAACAACATACACTAATCACTATCAACGGAAGAAATTTGAAAGACGTTAATTCCTTCACTTATCTATGAAGCATCTTCTCAAATATCTTCAGCACTGATGAGGATGCCAAACCAGAATCGGAAAGGTAAGTCAGACCCTTATCACTCTGAGGTCAGTTTAGAAATCTACACCCAGTATAAAGGAAAATTTCGGATTTTCATTGTGTGTTGACACAAAAGTTGAATCAGTTGTTCTACATAGTTTAGGAACTTGGCGCTTGCATCAAGAAAAGCATCCCCGAACGCCAGTAGCAGACCTTCATCAATAGCTGCCTTTACTAGCTCTACACTGAAAATCAAATGACAAGAAAGAACTAGCAACAAGAAACTCGGGGAACAGTTCGAACAAGAACCTACTGATCAATGAACAGTGTGAAGAAACCTTCGAATGAAACCGCATGCCAGGAACTCGCTTGACTGGAACACGAATGGGTAACGACGATTTCGGCCTGTGTCTAAGAGTGACATGCAGGAGATCGTGGGAGAAGGAGAAGATAAGATACTCTGAGCAATCGGAGGGCCAACTAAAAGAGGATCGTAGAGAATAGAACAAAGTAAAGATGTGCTATTGAAGCCTTATGTTCCCCTGGGAAACCAAGCGAACAATACTATAATAATATCATACAAGAATTACCTTTTATATAAATTTGAACACAGAAAGAATAAACATTGGATCCACTTTATATCGTTGTTTCTCATCAGCTGTGTACAACCTACAATCTTTAATAAATAAAAGTCAGCGTAAAATTTAACATACTTTTGCCTATCAACAAACTTAGTGAGATAAAAACATCAGGATGATAAGATGGCTGAGGTATTTCAGTGTGAATATATAAACATATATCTTGTTAGGGAGAAGTTTCTCGAAAATTAATTGATAAATCTGCTGCTAGGGTGGTAAAAAAATAGTAACACTTATGTAGTTCGATAAGAGAAGGTCAAAATTTGGTGCGCAAAAGGTCAAGTGAAAAGATGATGGTGATGTAATATGGTGAGTAAAACTCATAAGGTAAAGAAGAATTACTTCTTATGGAAGTCAAACAGAAAAAAGGGGGGTTGAAAGGACAAAATAGTGGAATTAGAAAACAAAGAGTTATTACAGAACGATTCACCAGGGTAATTGGAGTCCAACAACAGATTCCTTTTGCACAAATAGGTCAAGTTTCAGCCGTTTTATTGAGATAGCCTTTGTCAATTAATTTTCTAGAAACTTCTCTCCAACAATATATATATATATATATACATACATATATGCTTACACCAGTTACCTTGTCATTCTGATGTTTTATCTCACCATGACACTCTTATAATATGCTTGTTGATAGAGAAAAGTATGTTGAAATTTAACACTGACTTTTATTTATTAAAGAGTATAGGTTGCATGCAGCTGATGAGGATCGACGAGATAAAGTGGATCCATGTTATTCTGCTACACCAATATTCGTTCTGTCTCTGCTCAAATAATACCCAAAAGGTTAGGAAAGAACACAGAATCCTCATGTAAACAATTCTGTGGAGCATTAAATCATCACTGTCATACTTAGTCTATCACTGTATAAACTGACTAGCATTGAGTAGATGCATACTCTAACCTGCGTCGCCTACACACACACACACACACACAGACACACCATCTTCGGAATATTCCCTTCAGCTTTTTCAGTGGAATACGGGGAAATTTCAAAGCAGATTTCATCGATAACCAAAGTGTGCTAGACAATTATTAAAAACCAAGGAGCACTAACTAGACAACTGTTCAGTCGGTCGTACTTTGGGACCTCAAAGGGATCGATCTCAAGCCCTTTAGAATTCACAGGCCGGCCAATTAACTAACCACAAACGCTAGCTTGGAAATATCATACTATATTATATCCCCTAACTTGAATGATTGAGTTGTACAGTTTTTATTGTCATTCTGAGTAATATCATTAACGCAAAATTTGAAAAGAAGGCCTTTATATATGTTACATACTATTGATTGATTGACATGAGTAGGTGAATACCACTCACACTGAGTAGTGTAGTGCTTGGGGTAATCAGATTGTTTCGCTTGTTTGGTGTAGGGGTTCATATCAGCAATGTATCTGGTATGACTCGGCTCTGACAGCCGGATTGAACTATTTGCAATTAATAGTGTTCTCTGAGCTGGTCGGTTTAGTTGCGGAGCTTTAGTCGTCCTTCTGGACAACATCCCCCTTCAGCGCAATATTTAGCATAAAGTGGAATGATTTAAATTTCTTCATGAGTGATATAATTGCGTCTCCCGGTAACCATCTTTACATATGTATTGACCATTTTCTATTGACTTGGATTTTAAACTTTCTGGTCACCTGATTTACTTCTTATTAGTTAGTAGATTTCGTCTGTATTAATTGTTTGTAAATTGCATTTTCGTTTGAGTATCAGGCTTCTAGGAATTCCCTGGAACATTTGGTGTTTGAACTATGTAACTTGTAAGTGGCAAATTTGATCCGAAGTTGGGTTGCGTCTAGAATCCAACGCTACTTATTTGACTTGAAATCATTATAAATTGTAGAGGTGAAGTAGAGGTACGCCTGGGCATTACTCAAACAGATAATTGTTTCAATTTTTTAGAGAATTCCAATAGCTCACTTCTCTTCTAAATTCAAGATGACTATCTTGTACAGAAGGACAATGTAGAATTTACGAGAGAAATTAACTAGACCAGAGAAAATAACAACCTTTAAGACGATCTCTCCATGTACAAAGATCTTCTGCGTCTTTCACCACACACACTCACACACACATTTTTTAATCCCTTACGTTCACAGTGGAACATGGATTGGCTTTAAGCTATAGGCTTGAAGTTTCGGTAAGAGTGGTGTTTATTTTCATGGGATGGGGTTACTAGCCTCATGCCAAGCCCGACCTTCCCTCTTCACCAGTCTCATTACTGGCCTAACGAGGTAAAGCAGTGCGTCGGTGGCCGCGGATCGAATCCCGGACCACATGAGGCGTAGTTGGCGAGCATTCTATCGCTGTGCCACCAACGCCTTACACACACACACGCACGCAAACACAATAAATGACAAAATCAACACTTACCTCATCAATTTTAAGACATTCTTCATGAAACGATGCTGGACAACTTTCACAGCATATAATACGTCCACCCTTAGAACAGATAAAGCACCAAGAGACATTAGTTGGCTTAAACATTTTCAACAGTGCAGCTGGCGGTAATTCCAGTTGTATATTAGGCGGTGCACAGTAGAGTTTACATTCATTTTCTAAAGAATGACGTGGACAGATAATTAAGTTAGGCGCCACCTGAAAAGCAGATAAAACATTAATTATATATACAAAAACAGAATGATACAGCGAGGCTGATGATTTGTAAATATATACATGCCATACACATCAGTCGCATATCATCCAATGCATTTAACAAGGAAACGGTACCTGCTGACTGGAAAGAAATCAAGGTTGTACCTGTACAGAAATCATCTTCTGGAGCAGGTATAAAGTTTAGACCGGTCGCTATAACATCTCCTTTTTTGAAAACTATGGAGAAACTTCTTTTGAATATTCTTAAACCTTCTTTAAAAGCTTTTAGTGACCCTAAGCAGTTTGCTTATGTGTGGAAGAAGTACATTAGATGCAGCCATTGTACTACACCACAATATTGCTTCCTACCTTGATAAGGGTGCTAAGTTCGTTCGAACAGCCTTTTTAGACTATACTGCAGCTTTCGACTCTGTTCCTATGGACACTTTTATTAGGAAAGATGATTTCAGCACAAACAGAGACCTGGGCAACTACATGGCTGTCTTCTTATTTTAAGGATAGGAAGCAGCATACTGTTTTGGATGGAAAGCGCTCCACTTCTCAGCTAACTGAAAGTGGTGTGCCTCAAGGTGCAGTACTTTCTCCATTTCTTTTCTCTTTCTTTTTGCATGACTGTTATAACCGTAATGAATTGAGATAAACCGCGTCGCCAATTTGTTGTAACTGTAGCGGGAATTAAAATGAGGAACGTTGTCGCCTTGTTCTGTCTGCGCCTGACTAATATGCCTATCTGCTTCTGGTACCTTCCGATTCAGCGAACCACGCAAATATCAAAAGACAAAGTCTGGTCTCTGACTTTATATTGTAGTACAACAACTACGACTACGACGACGACAACGACCACAACAACGACAACGACGACTAATAAACTTATTTAGGAAATGGTATTTATACAATTTTACAAACAATAGAGACAGCTAACAGTATTTGAAATAATTGGTCGTAATAGTCAATAGCAAAATGCGTGGGAATGATGATATACCACTTATGCGAGATTAACAGTCATTAAGATAATTGAACAATAACAAAGTGCCTGGGAAATGATAATATAACACATATGCGAGATTAACAGTCATTAAGATAACAAAGTGTGTGAGAATTGATGATATACAACTTATACGAGATTAACAGTCGTTAAGATAATTGAACAATAACAAAGTGTGTGAGAATTGATGATATACAGCTTATACGAGATTAACAGTCGTTAAGATAATTGAACAATAACAAGGTGTGTGGGATCCTTTCAATGACCTTCCGAATTCACCCAAAGTTAACTTCATTAAGTATGCTGATGATCTGACTGTTTCTGTCCCTGTAGTTTCCACATCGGATTGTTCCCATATGAATGGCTTCTTAGCTGAAGTTAAGGATTGGTCTGGCTCAAATGGTCTTAAACTAAATCCAACTAAATGTAATACTGTTGATTTCAGCTTGAGAAGTGAAAAAGACATGCATGGATTGATCCAATCTCATGATTGTTGTAATATTGATGGTACCATGATAGAGAGCAAGTCAAGTGTTTCTTATATTGGCATTCTGTCTGTCTGTCTGTTTTCGACATAGAACTTTGCACATATGTGCGGCAGTTCAAGTCGCCACAATCCATGTAGCACGCAAAGCAAGAGAAGAAAGTAGAAGAAATGCAAAATATAGACAGTAAACAGAGGTGTGAGACAAAGGAATAGTAATAACGGAGAACAAAACAGTTTAACTGGAAATGATAAGTCACAAGGAGTGGATGCATCTGCGCCACTGAGAACGATTTTGAGCCATGTCGCCAATTGTTTCCAACCATTGGTTTTTACCATCCCGAGGGCCCCAACCAGGAAGTCTACATCTTCCTACGTGGCTTAGATTAACTGTTGTGGATTTCATTGATTGGCATTAGTTTCTCTTCAAACCTTTGCTGGTCGTCTCATATTCTTATAGTTTCTAAGAAAGTTTTCCGTCTGACTTATTACATAAAGAAGTTGACGCACTCAGGTATAACCCAATCTCTTCTCATACAATTTATTAATTCATGTGTTTTGCCCATCATTCTTTATTGTTCTCCATTATTCTTCCCTGGGCTACTCAAGAAAGACTATATAATACTACGAAGAACATTGAAGGCTGTAAGTAGGGTCAGTGCTATCCCTTTGACTCAACTAACCGACACTGTTGTCAAAAACATTTATGCTCGTGCTACAAAATATAAAAATTCGACCGTACCATATTTGGCACGAGTATTGTGTGAAGAGACAAATATCAGAAAAGAACTTTTACAACTTTTAAATCATTAACTAAACTATAAAATGTAATGATGCATATTATTGCATGTGTTTTTGTTATATTATTTATTTATTATTCACTATGACCTAGCAATGATGTGATTTTGTTGGGGTTTTTATTTTTTCCTATTAACTACCAATATTTTAACATTTTATACACTTATATAATTATAAACAGAGCTAAACCATTGCAATATGTAAAAGAAACGCTGAAAATTCCATGCTGTAAATTGTTATTGTTGTGGAATAAAGTGATTATTATTATTATTATTATTATTATTATTATTATTATTATTATTATTCATACAGAAACAAACATACAAAACACACAAAACAGCTACTCAGCATTCCTTTACATGTGACAATAGACAAATTGTATGTTTTTTGACGTCTGGCTGTCTGAGGACTATAAAAATCAATCACATTTTTGTGTGTTTGACATTATTACTAAAGAAAAAACCTTCGCAAATAAACCATCCAGCTGAGAGAACTCAACTACAACAAAATACATTCATATGCTTGCTGTCTGAATCTCGATTATCCCAATAATATAAGATTATTAACTGCAATCCATGAGTATTTCTTCTTTGATTCTGATCATAAGTTCAAGTTAGTACTAATTCAGGAAAAATAACTTCTTAATTCAATTATAAAAAATAGTACATCTCAAGAAATCAAAATCAGAAGAAATGAACACCGTAGAGCCACATCTACTCGACCACCGAGAAGTAAATCCAGTTGAACTAGAATAGCTTCAAAAATCATCAGCCAGCCATAGGTGGTGGTCTACACGCTATAGAATCAGGCCACAAAATAATTGATTTTAACAATATTGAAATCATCATCCTGAAAAAGTATTTCAGAAATCACAAAGAACGTCTAATATCAGCAGAAGTACTTCCTTCCTATCAATAGGAATCCAAATTGTCTGAGTTGAATGGGAATGATGGACTAAAACAGAATTTGACCTGGTGACAACACCTGCCTCCTCCTCCCATGAAGAGACAAAATCAACACGAATGTCATAAGCAATTTCATTATGTAAACACACGCTGTTTTTCCAAGAATCAACACCTGGTTTTGTTATCTTTACCAAGTGACCAACTTGACACCAACGCAAAAATACCCCCATGCTTAGGAACGATGATTAAGTTGTTATATGTAAATAAGCTGAGTGGATTTTGTGAATTCTGGTTTAATATTACTACTTTGACAAAGCTATTAGCAGCAGCATTAAATAGCGAAACATTAGTAAACACAACAATACCGTTTTGCTTTTCATTCATTCATTGAGAAATACAAGAAAACCTTTATTATAGTAGTACAATAACTTTAGTGTTACTTTAGAATTTGAGCATTGTAGTAGAAAGTAATTCCATACTAGATAAGTCCATATAAAATGATGAGACACAGTGATGCAATATTAATATAATTAGATGATAAGGTTTCCAGCATAAATTATTGTCACTCATAATCATATCGATTGAGTAGTTACACGGCTTCATGATTTGCTTTATATACATTTTTCTCTCTATCTCTTTTCCTCGTGTTGTTTGTTACCACTTTCCATATCACCGGTATAGGCAGTGTTGCGTCATTCCGACTGCACGTGCGCGCTATTGACACGATAAACAGTGATTCAGTGAGCGACCTCTCTCACTCTCTCCACCTAACTCAACTATATTACTTTATAGTACTCTCATCCTGTCCCACCCAACCTATTTTGTGATTGCAAGTAAGTAAGTGAATGCAACACAGTGCAATGGCTGAGCTAGGTTATTTAACATAGCTGAGATTAATTAAAATAATTAATAATTTACAAAATACCTTGCAATGACTGTGAGTGAGGTCAACTACGTAGGTCAAACTAGTATGTCAAGGGTAGTCAGATTGTCGGAACATAAGAATTTAGCTAAGGTAAGAATGGTTGACCCCGAGAAGATAAGTAATTTAGAAAAAAGCTCAGCACTACATTGCCCTACATGCAATAACACACCACCACACAATAGGGTGTGAGAGGGTTAAAATACTAAGAAGTAATCTATGTAGGTGGAGAGAGAGAGATTGATTACTGAATCCTTGTTCATCGAGTCTACACCCAACATATGCAACAGAAATGACTCAATCCAAATACCAGAAATATGGAAGATATTATTCCCGCCGGTCAAATCAGAAGAGGATAATAAATAATCTCAAAATTCTATTTCCATTCAAGCACATCATAACATTCTAACAAATTACTTATTATGACTATAAAAACACTCATCTTATTTCCCATCTGACTGTAATTGATCAATAACACTCATATTATTATTTCTGAATGTACATTATCCTTTATTGGTTTTTATTTAAATATCTAGTCAATTCCACACATGTATATAAATGAAGGAAAAAAGTTGTGCAACTGACTTAATATGATTATGAGTGGCAATAGTTTGTGCTCGAAACGTGGTCATCAGTTAATATTACTGTATAACAAATACTGTGTGACACTTTATCAAAATAAAATCTTATCCATAACGGGGAGTTATACTCTACCAGCACAGTGCCCAAGTGTTTTATACTTATATCATGAATTAGGAAGTAGATAAACCCAAAATGACTTGAATAATGTAAAAAAAAACTTGAAACAAATGCGACAATATAACAAAATCACCTACTTCTTTACTACCAGCCGGTAGACACCATTCGCCTGGATGATAAGCGGCGGGACACATAACACAACGAATAAAATGTGCAGATGGACGTGGCATTGTCCCAGGTGTTTCAGCTGTACACGCTAAACATGTATGCGCAGGACACGAGAAAGCACCGGCACGTCGTTCACGAACAACAATTGCAAAAGGAGGCTTACGCAGACAGCTAGGATGAAACCATCGTCGACACGAACGAACTGAACAGCGTATCAATTGATGATCAGATTTATTCGATTCTAATACTGGCTGGATGTCTTTCTGATGATGATGAGTAGGAGTAGCAGCAGCAGCGGCAGTTGTATCCTCTTCCATTTTCATGGTTACTTCAGAGATGCCTTTATCGACGACTACAGGTGGTTCGGAATTGCCATAGAACATAGGCGTTTCATAGCCATTAGGGGTTTGAAGGTTAGTCAAACTGGGGTCAGGATGAGTTAGCTACAACAATGAAATCAAATTTTTTTAAAAGGTAGAGAAAATCACAACAGTTAGTGCATTAATAAATCAAGAATAAACACAAGAAACGAAAACCAGGATATGGTTAAAGAATTATATTCCATCTTATACCACACTTATCAGATGTTAACATATACACACACACACACTAAAACGCTTTTCAATAATATATTACTCAATAGTCTTGTAGTGCACTAGGATTTCAAAGGCTGAATTGAGAAGTTCATTTCTATTGCTTTTTTTCGGAATATTAACGTATTATATACTGTAGAACACTAAACAGTTATAATCCTCACTTTGAGCTATAAATCTTTACCTGATTAAGGCTGACACCGACATGGGTTTATTTTGCCTTAATGAGTTTCATATAACCTCGAACTCAACTCAATTACTCAGGACAGATCTTTCATATGTAACAACACGCCAAGAGCCATACCTTCGTGCGAGAACTAATAATACTACTTTAGCTGCATAGCCTAAAGCAGACGGAGTTGAACTGGAACCCGTGACCTTTCAGCCGAGTAATTAAGCCAATTTAGCCACATCTCCAAGGATTTTTGAAACTCTATCACAGACTAACTGACTGATGAGTGAGTGGTTTCAACACAGAAATTTGCACCGATGTACAGCACTTCCAGCCGCCACACTACCTCCATCTGGTAGCATACAAAGCAAGAGAAGACAATAAACAGAAGTGTGAGTGAAGGAAAAAGAATAGTAATGTGGAGGAACAACAGAGTTTTATCGCATATAATAAATCACAAAGATTGAATGCATCTGCGCCAGTCATTGAGAATGAGGATTTTGAGCCATATCACCAATTGTCTCCAGCCTTCATTGGTTCTTACCATCATATCGAGGACCCCAACCAGTCAGGGAGTCTACACCTTAAGTGACTTTAACTCGGTGTTATGATTTTATTGACTGATGAAGGCAATCGAATCATATGTCAGCTAACATTGCCCGTCGAGGAACACTACGGCTAGGCGTATGAAACACATGTCCTAGCCATCTCAATCGATGAAACTTGACAACCTTGTCAATTGTTTTGAAACTCTGTGGAGAAAACCAGGACTGACAGACCAAATTCTTTTGCGAAAGTCTTACTACAACACCTAGTTATTACACATAAAATGAAGAGATGACCATTTTTGCATCTATTATCCCAAGGCTTCCGTATAACAGGCGTTCCAGCTAGGCGAGCTGGTTATATGATTGCCGAACGCAAGTCAAGCTATCAGTCGAATGTGTGAGCGATGAGACTAATCGTACCCAGTCTACAAGAGAAAATCTCTCAAACTCGGTGAGTGTCTAACGTGTAAAGATTTGTCAATCTACTAATGATGAACTACGAATACACCTGAGTACTGAAACACATCACATCTAGCATATTCAAGTGTTGGTTTTCAGAGATTTGACTGTTTACAGAATCTCATTCTGAGCTGAAATTGGTTAGATAACCATTGGAAAACCAGTAGACGGTACTGAACAGCCAGATGCTTCGGCCTAGTTTGGGACTCTTCAAGAGTACACACCCACCGGGGTAAATTGACAGAAGTAGGGATTCATGGACCACTGGACTGCGTCCCAATGGTTGAATGGTCCACAAGCTTGCCTTGTAGTCGGAAGGTCCTGGGTTCAAACTCCTATTGGTGGGTGCGAACTGTCGAAGAGTCAAAAACTGGGACGAAACAGCAGGCTGACCAATATTCCCTGGTTTGCCAATGGTCCTCTAACCAAAGTCAGTTTATGATGAAATCCTGTGGCATCCGGAATACTTCTGAGAATCCAAAATATTGGCTTTCACAAAAAAAATGAAAGGTGTATAAAAAGGAATATACATCAACCAAAACAAAGTAAAAAGAGGAAATAGAAACTCACATAACAAATGAAGCACTGTCTTAGCCCAGCTAAGCACAAACTACACACTGGATTAGGTTGTACTGAGGATTCAGTATACCCTGCATTTGTCATTGGTGTGTCTTTCCCACCACCACCACCACCACCCCCGCCATCATCTGTACCATTATTTTCACAAATTTTATGCTTTATAATCCTATAAAATATATGCGGAGCACAATATAAGTGTAGATAATTCCCACAGCCACCAGCACATGGCATAACTACTGTATTCTCCACCCTGTCAGATTGTGTTGATTGACTACAGGTTTTCTGTGGATCGAAACCAGTGTTCATATCTGGTGTGAGTGGTGCCAGGCCAACAGTATTCCGTGGAGTTGATTGACTACTACTGTTCGTGGTAGTAGTAGCAGTAGTAGTAGTAGTAGTAGTAGTAGTGTTATTATTACCAGCACTCCATGCTGGATGGCATTCACCACAAACACAACATAAAAAGTAATGCTTCGGTGTAGTATAACCAAAGCGTAGTTTTTCAAATTCAAAAGAATTCGCCAAATCTATCCAACGGAGGCCAGTTTTTCTATCATTCTATAAGTATAAATAGGCAGAGAAAATTATCAGTATTAAAATAAAACCACTTCAAATAGTATACGATAGCTATATACTACTGATAGATTCAGATGAGTAGTATCATTACATCAATCAGTAGTAGTGTTTGCTACCCAGACCCAGTCAGTCAGTCCGATTATGGAAGTGATGTAAGCACTGTTGGACGGTCGTTTCGCTAACATATATCTATTTCATTCACCTCACCGCAATCTTTTTCGTTACCTCTTCCAACACGCTTTTACTTCTTTCGCACATACACATGTCACCCTCGGATGAATACCCGACATCGTTGCTAACCATTTAGATTCCAATCGTGGGCCTAGCGCACAACATTATTCAGTGATTTCATCATTGTATTTCTGACCCGTCTTGATTCCCTTCTGCATATTTCTTGGGTGATTCATTGCCAGAGTCAATTGTCACCGCTTATCCCTATTTTGTGGCCGGTGGCATCCAATTTTTTGGTACTGGGGTCAGTGAAGACCTCAGTTGGAAATGGACTTGGCGAAAAGTACACCAAATCTGTGAATCGTATATAGAAGCAATGACTTGACAGCAATCAATGTTTAAAATCTGAATGTTGCTGCTTATGTCGAGTGCAGTCGATTTCCACAGTGGATTTCAGAATAATGTAGGTCTGTCTGTCTTGCTTTTCGCATTCTACCTTTGACATTCTCAAGTGTGTTGCTTGCTTTTGTTGTTGTTGTTGCTGTTGGTTAGGTATTTTCCTCATCTTTATCTTCTCTAGGCCCACTTGATTATTATTACTGTTCCCTTGGGTTCCGAGTGGAGTAAAGGGCTTCAAAGGCACATTTCCACTTTGTTTTGTTTTCTGTGATCCTCTGTAGCTGACCCCACTACTGCCCATAATCTCTGATCTCCTCCATGTCAGCCTCGGACATACACCCAACTCGCCTTCTTCAACTCGGGTTCCACTCAACCAAGGGTCGGACTGGAGCACTATGTCATTTGACGGTTCCCCCAGCGCCTGCCCAATCCATCTCCATTTTCTACGGGATATTTGTTGAGCAATAGTTTCCTAGTTGATTTGTTCCTATTGTTTCTTATTGCTAATTCTTTCTGGCCATTATATCTCCCCATATGGAGCCAGCGAAGGGGATAGCTGTTGGTTGATAAAAGTCCGCAACTGGCTGTTGAAAATGCTTTCCGTGACATGGGGGGGAGTCAAGTTTCTGACTCATATACAAGAACTGACTGAATTGACACACCGGTGTGTTGGAAATCCGAATTATGTTCACTATACTGAATGAAGAAGATCTCCAAACTAAATTTAGAGTGATGAAGACCTGTCTTAACTTACCGATTCTGGCTGTTTTTGACATCTTCATCGATGGTTCATTTGAAGTCCTGAAAATAATATGCATATGGATAAAAACAGAAGATGAAACTGTAGAGAAATTTACTTTTAAAAGAATGAAAACCAGAAAAATATTTATTTTTATTATCAGCTAACCTTGGAATCATCATTTGAAGGTTTTAATGGTTTTCGAGGTCCAAATGAACTGCCTGAAGTAGTCGACGAAGAGACATGAGAACCTGGACCGTGTTTCCCTTTAGAATCAGCATCACTGTCAGAAGCAGGCGATGTGTCTGAATCTTCTGATGAAGAACTACTATCTTCCGAGTGGGTACGCTTACGTGATTTACCTGATTATTAATTGGAAATGAAAAATAAAATATTTAAGATGTGTGCATTAATAAACGAAATTTTAAAACCATAAAATTTACAAGAGGTCCTGATCAATGGTGTCCACTCGGTTAGGTGTGAGGATAAGTACTCGACAACGATGACATTTGGTTGGGGTCAATAGCGCTAAAATCACGAATTCGTAGAAATTAGAACTCATGGGCCATTGAATCGGGTCGCAGTGGCTGAATGGTCTGCGAGCTCGCCTTGTAGTCAGAGGGACCTGAGTTACAACCCCGGTGGGTGCGCACCATTGAAGAGTCTCGAACTGGGAAATAACAGCTGCCCAGCACTCTGTGGTTTTCTCTGACTGATGCCAATCCATGATCAGAATTTTGACACAAATCAAATTCCTACAGACAAACTATTGAAAATTCATAAAATAACCTTGCAACTGAAGCGTGTATGTCTATATACATGCTCATTCATAGAATATGAATTATCCCATGATAAGTCATTAAAAATACCACACACTCAAAACAAAAAACACTAACGTTAACTTCAAATATCTCAAGGGTTTTGAATTATGTAACAACAAAGACATTTTAATGTACCCTCAGCAACAGCAACAACCCGAATTTCCAGGCATTTGGCAACCTGTCATACATATTTTGTGTCTGTGTGTGTGTGTGGGAGGGGGGGGCAGTTAGTAATACTACCTGACTGTCAAAACACTGTTAGGTAGAGCGGGGCTCAGAGCCAAGGTTCAGTGACTAGAATTCAAGCACCTACACCAAAGAGTCACAGTCCCAATAATAACATCTTTACATAGAATATAAAAAGATAGCTAACAAAACCATTGAATTAAATGTTACTCGTTCATCAGATCACTATCAATCACTTCTAGGTAACGAGTGAAATGTTCACGACATGAAAACTTAACAAGTATCAAGAGAAAGACCAACCTCACCTAGTTTACCAGCCTAGGTAGTCTTAAGCTCAGAAAAGAGAGAGATGATTCAGTGTGGGGTCGACAACCACATATCGTTAGTGAATCTTCATATATAAACTTGCTTTCCGATAGGATCGAGAAGACTCTTCAATTCAAGGACGGATGGATGATATTGGTATGTGTGTGTGCGGTAAAGCTTTCAGGGAGTCAGTCGGTCGATTTGTCTTCTTACAATAAAGGTTAAATTAAGCATAGGGACATAGAATATCCCCAATATGTTTGAGGCTGCCTAACAAGGCTGCTTAGATTGTAAAAGATTACAAGATATAGCATAGACTTGTTAGGGAACTGTGCGAGCAGACTGAATAAAATTGTCACTAACAGCGTTTAAGGTTCCCACTAGGTGGGATGCAATCTTTTCCAGGATCATGACGAGATTCGATTCAGTAGGAGCGAAAGTTACAACTATGCGGTAACTACAGACTATGCAGACTCAATAGTGAAGGAGAACTTCTACAGAAAACACCAAACAGTAATCAACAAGACTCCAGTCAGGTGATGATGTCAAAATTCCAATGGGTGATATGAATGTCAAATTTGAAGTAGACAACTCAGGAAGAGAGCTAGCTTATCATGAGTCGAGAGGCGCTCAATGAGAGGAATAGGAACAGACAACTCTTTGCAAACTTCTAGGCGTTTAATGATTTCGCGATTGGAGGTAGGTGACGTATACAACCAAAAGAATATGCACAAGGTGACGTCAGTTTCACATTAGATGGACACACAAAAATTAGACAGACTTCATCTCAATCTCCAGGAAGTGGAGAGGCATCCTACTGGATAAAAGATCTAGAAGACAAGCAGATATAAAATAAGAGCAAAATCTAGTGTCAGGAACCTTCAGAATCGATTTGAAAGCCTTCAAAGAAGCTGAAGATAGACTACACACTCAAGTTCAACATTTAGAAACTGAAGGACGAAGGTAAAAAAGACACCTTCGTTGCAATCATTAGCAAAATGTCAGAGACAAGCGACATCATTGAAAGAGTTATGTGCAGAAACCTGTATAAACATCTCAGGGAAGAAAGAAAAGCGATATAGGCAGATTTTGATTGGCTGTTGGCTAGCTGGCTTCTTATTGGTCTAAAATAGAAGTTAAAATGGCAGTCTCTTTATTTTGACACGGAAATTTACAGTCAGTTTAATTTCAGGCTTAACTTACCATAATATAACGGCGTGTTAATTTTTTTGGTGTGAGTGTAGTGTGATAGTCACACGCTATTTGGATGCATTTGTGGTATTTAAAGTACATTGAGATGCATGAGAATGTCTAGCAAGTGAATATAAATTAACAATAATTTTGATGCATTTATTTTAAGCCCAAAATAGGATGTATGCATTTTTGCTTACTATGCGAATATAATTCAACTACAATTTCTAAACATATAATGTGTCTTTAATTAGAACATATAGATAAATGTATGTATTAACTGATCCACTTTTTTAAGTTGTTAGTTTAGTGACCTGTGGGATTTGTGCATATTAGGTCAGCATAAATCAATTAAATTTACTAGGTCACAACAGTGGTTTATGAGCACTGAAATATATACTATTATTCATCTACTTGAAATTATAATGTTGTGTTCGTTAGTCATTGTTAAAACCATTACATGACGTTACAAGATACTCCTGCAGCCTCTACTTCACGAAATGTGTCATCTATATTGTCTGATGTAATGGCTATATTCCAAAGAGTAATGCTTAGTTGTGTATTTTATACGTGGGTGCAACTTAAGCAAGCTTTTGATACATTTATGAAGGTAACAACTAAATTGTTCATTATTTCTTTGAAAGGAATCCAACACATCCTAACGGCTTGATTCAGGTAAAAAAGACCCATCTGGCCCTATGGAATATAAGTTTGTGGGGTATGAATGCACTTTTGGAGGTATAGTTTAGTAAGCTTGGGACGCTTAAAGTACCAACCTTGCAGCAATTCTCAGCAAAGTCTAACCAACGCGTCAATAATGCCTTTTTACGGTAAATGAATATTTTATCTACTTGAAGTGAACCCAATATGTACTGAAATAACCCTGGTCGTTCTAAAAAGCTACTATATTTGGGTCTCGCCTACTCAGGAACATTCTGCCTCCCCCCTGTACGATAATTATAGGAAATTTTCCCTGGCAGTATACTTACTTTCGAGTACTAAATACAGCCGACTGTTTTTGGATGCTGTTCGGACAGAATGGAGTAATTTCTTACCGCAATATGAGAACTGTTTCGGAGATGAACATATTGTTTACAATATTCATTTTCTGAAACGTACAGTGGATGACGTCGAGCTGCATGGGCTATTAGAGGGATTCAGTGCATTTCCCTTTGAATTCTATATGCACATGATCAGACAGTTCGTGCACTGTGGATATGTTGTGGCTAAGCAGGCAGCTCAGCGTTATGTTGAGCACGTGCACTTAATGAAAAGTACAGGTGTCAAGCATGTACCTAAAGAAGCTAGTACTAAAGGCGTTAAGTTTAGCAAAGGAAAGTTAACTTATCTGAACGTCATATTTACTTCTTATTCTCCGGACAATGTAATCTTAGCCTCAGGTAAACCGGGGGAATATAGTTGAAATGGAAAGTGAAGATAGGATACGCTTTCGACCCTACTGTGATTTTAGTGATGATTTTAATACACTATTTAAATCAAGGAATTTAGGGATATTCAGATGTTCGAAATTCAGTCACGAGATGTAAGGTTCATTAATGAAGTACTTATTTCTGTAGTGACCAACTGATGACATCGAGAGAGGTTGGTGACATAATGGATTAGGCCACGAAATCGTACATTCATAATTTGAAAGATCGTGTCCAAAGGCGTAACCTGAAGAAAGGAATTCAGGTAATACTGTTAAACGCCCGCTTCGTTTTATAGGTTAACGTTAAGACAACATCTAGTAATCACAACATTGTTTTTATTTCTAGGCAAATGGAAAAGATAGCAGGGGATATAACAGTGGCAGTTATGTAAGCGGACTTTTCTAAATGTAAATGCTGAGAATGTGATGAGCACAATGTTTCATCAACTGATATTTCATTTTGCTTATTTACAGGGTGCTACCAGTGGACCTAACTTGACGGATTTGCAGTGACATTGTACTACAGTTTCCAAATATAATTTCCAAATTTAAGCTCAAAAAAATTGCCACTATGTGCTAAATTAAGTCTTTTTCTTCTGAAGTTAAGCTAGTCCGTACTGAAAATGAGCTCAAAGGGTTTAAATAAAGCTGATAAGCAAAACCAGTAGGTTCTCATCTACTCCTGAAAATGTCTACAAAAAGAACATGGTGTTGAATTAGTGTCAGTCATGCTGAAAACCAAAACTGAGTTCTAGACTGTGAAATTAAAGAGTCTATTTAAGAAAAGATCCAGAATTTACTGACTGTAGAACGTTGGAATTAGTGAGATTTAATTCAGCATTATGGTAAGCTTGGGAGGAGAAGAACCTGGACTAGAAGGGCTGCAATAAGGCTGATAAGCTACTTCTGATAATGCGTAGAATAAGAACAAGGTGCTGAACTGGTGCCAGTCATGATGACAAACCAGCGCACAGTTCTACCTTAAGCAAATAATCCGTAACTGTTCTGCCACTGTTTCATCCAACAATGGCAGAACAGTTAAGGCGTTTAATTACTGAGAAATGTTACTATATTAGCATAGTATAAGTGAATTGGCTCAATGATTGCAGATTTACCATAATCCTCAACTACCAACATAAAAACTGGGAACTGCTAGCTAAAAATAAACGTCATAGTAGCATCCAGTGACAAAAAACTGACCTACATACTCCAAAACCAGCAAAACGTTCAAAAAAACCTTTAAAATTCAATGGAAAACGAATTCACGGAAACATATAACCAGCCGACGCAGGAACCCATCATGACCTTGAAACTGACCTCATAATGCCCCACAAATCCAGGAAGAGATCAACACAGATGAAGCTAGTGAAAGATAGTGAAGGAAACTCAGCTTAGTAAATAAGTAAGTATAACAGACGAGACCTTGGGTCGATTACCTTAAAGCAGGATCTGGAAAGCAAGACAAGCGTTCATTACTCAGCACTTAATACAAGGAACTATATCCGACTCTCATCATCAACAACTGCTTCCGATCAACATGGTGGGGAAAGGATGAAAAACAAAGAGCTCAAGCAGACAGCAAATCTTACCAAATATAAAGAACATCTCAGAAATCACTGCAAGACTATTCAAACCTTTAGGAATTGATATCGCCGCATATAAACCAACAAAATCACTTCAGACTCAGCTCTGTGTCAACCAAAAGACTTAACAGCGAAAGAACATACGACCAACATCATCTGCAAGGTAAATTGCAATGATTACAAAAAACACACAACATTCGTCAAAATGAACACTCTCTTCATCTTCACATCCAAAAACACAAACTAACCGTCAAAAGACGTGATATTCACTCTCTCAAATCACTGCATACAAACAACCACCAGTATCAATTCAACTGGGACAACATTCAAGTATTAGATAGAGGAAACACGAAGAATGTCGGGGAATTTTCGGGAGCCTGGTGTTTCAAATGAGTCGGCAATTATTAGGCACATTGACATTGATAAAATTTACCAATCTATAAGAGGAAAATCTTATGCATAATAGGTCAAACTTAAGGTCAGAGAAAAAATCAATACAAATACAAATAAAATAGAGGGTATGAAGTCATTAATATATGAAACAATAAAGTTCAGCGAAGAGTCACCTTTCGGCGAATTCATTCACGCAGTTGTACAATCGCATTTGTATAGTTACTTTATCCTTGTTTGTGTGTGTGTGTGTGTACATTAGGATTGTCAAACAAAAATAAAATAAAAATTAGTTAGGATCACTGTTTACGTCATCAAAATGTTTCTAAAATGTGATGAATGATCAAAATTGTAACTAGGGTGGGTGGTGAAGATTGGTAAGTATTGACAAGGGTTGCGTAATATGAAATAGGATGTTAATTGAGACGTAATAGGTAGAAAGAGTAAATAAAGGGTTGGTTAAGAAAAAGATGTAACTAAGATGTCATACGAAAATTTAAAAAAAACATTATTAACAAAGTCGTAAAACTTGGAATTATACCCAAGGTAGAAGGAGGGGCGACACACAACAGCAACCAACCACTTTCAGGGTCACCAGGAGAAATGACTAATAAACTCGTGGAGAAATCTAAAAGCTCACTTCAACATATTGAAGTATGCGCTGAAGATGTTGTCTAGCAGGGCAATGAAAGCTTCGCAAGTAAACCATCCAGCTCAGAGAACACAACTACATCAAAATCATCCACCTGAGCTACAAATCTTCTCCATTGTATTCAAGACATAGAATCAGCTAACAACTTATTACCTAACTAATGTGCGAAAAGAAATGAAGGTGAATTGAACGAACACTGAGGAAACCTTCAAGTGACATTACACATGTTCAACTCTACAGTGTAATCTGAACGAGAAGCGACAGATTGGGTGTGAAGAGGAAATGAATGCCTTTGGGCAGCCGCAAAAGCCATCTGGAGGTGATTGCAGATAGCGGAATGCAATTAAGATGTATTTTTGAAGCCTTATGTTCCAGTCAGAACGTAAAGAACGAACAATAGTAACAATAACAATAACAACAATACCTCAAACTGCATTTATAAATTTACGTGCACCTGCGGCAGCAAGTACATCGGAAGGACAGAAAGAAGGGCTTCTATCCGGTTTTCAGAGCATATTCCGAGAAACTTATGCTTAAAAGGAAGCAGATATTTACAAAGTGCAATTACCAGATACCTTGTGGATACGGGCCATTTTGTTGAGATTTCCAAATCCTTAAAAATATTAAACATACAAAGGACAGCTAATCTACTACGATTTACTGCTGAAGCAATTGCAATCAAACGTCTCAGACCAAACTTATGCACACAGAAAGAGAGAGAGTGTAGTCAATCTCTCACTCCCTTGGTAACCATATCACTTTCATTACACTGATTACTCATAGACACTAGTGAGTTCAACTCACTAAGCAAGTTTTTAAATTGATGAACTTTGACCTTGTGAAGTTGCCATGTTGACACTGTTTATTAGATTTTTCTGTCTTCTCTCACCCCCCCTTTTTTCTTCCTTTTTTTCATAGTTTGTTCGTATATAAATTGATGGTAACTTAAACTACAAAAATTTTAATCCTTATATTCCGGATGCGTTTATCTTATAATGCTTTCTGTATTACCTTTCAAACAATGAAGTATGAAATGTTATTATTTATAACCATTGTAATTTCAGATAGTTTTCAGCTGATGAGAACCTGTGAAATAGAATGATATCATTTTATACTGCAAATCTGGTCTCTCTTTCTCTATCGAAATAACAACAATAATCAAAAAAGGGATATATCTCAAGAAAAATTTTAAAAAAACCCACTGAACAACAACTTACCAAACAATGTGTATTTTCCAGTATTCTTTCTAACATAATCAGCCAGTGGATCAAGTTTAAGAAACGCTGGATCAGTTATCCATGGAAACAATGCTAATCGACCAGCAGGCCGTGGTTTAGCCAACTTCGCCTCAGCTGCAGCATCTCTAGCACGAAACCATGCTTCCTGTAGGCTTGGCTGAATAGCGAATTGACGTAGAGCCTAAAAGTTTAAAATAAATACTTGATTTGTCAATCAAATAGTGAATTTACTGGATGTCGGTGGCATGGAGGTAGAATGCTCGCCAACCACGCCATGCATGTGGTCCGGGGTTCGATCCTCGGCCACCGATGCGCTCCTTTACCTCGCTAAGCCAGTAATAAGACTGGTAAAGAGGGAAGGTTGGGTATGAGGCTAGTAATCTCCTCTAGTAAAAATAAACACCACTGCTTCTGAAACTTCCAAGTTCTAGCTTGAAGCCACCCTACGTTCCACTGAGAACGTAAAGGAATAGAGAAAAGCGGAAATTTACTCAATTTTATCTCTTGACAGCATTCTTATGACTTCATATGTCACAAGATGTGACTCCCCTTGACAGAGGCATTTAGAGTTCTCAGTCAGGTACAGATCTTGATACACAAAAGATTTCTCTCCAGGCAACTGGGTTCTAACAAGAGACAAATTGATATATGAAAGCATAGCATACAAGCTGATTTTTCGATGAATAACCACTTTTATCATGTAAAAATGCTTCCAACATCAGGAATCTAGTTCAATCAATCGACGAAGAAAATAGCAGATTTCTGTTGATGCTTCTGTTCTGGTGTTCAACCTACTGTGCTTGTACCTGATTTTCTTGGTCGCATAGAATAATTATTTTCCAGGTTTTAATGAAAAGGATGCATTAATAGCATGTCTCAAATCCTTACGCCTACCACACAGACCTAGGTCCTAATGCAGTACCAAAGAAATAAAGATCGTAGCTGTACGAATATCATGATCCGGATCAGGTGTAAAAGTTTAGGCAAATCGCAAGCATTTAACTTGTGGATGGTGACTAGCAGTGGAATCCAGGATGCACATGTCAACCTGAGACCGAGCACTTCGGTCCAATCAATCGACGGGAATATCTCAAATTCAATTAAATAATTAATATGACCCGTTGCACAAGAGGTGACTCTAGTGGCCCAAGTGGTCTAGTGGATAACGCTTTGGCGTTTGAAACTTTGGGCACTGGGTTCGAGCCTCGGTGGGAACATCATCACTCACTGGGAAATGCAGGCACATCCAGCTGACGAGTCCCAAATAGGACGAAATGCGCATCCTGGATTCCACAAACTGAATTCTAATTAGATGCCCAGACATCGTTGAAGCATCTGCACAAGAAGCTGACATGTCAACCTGAGACCAAGCACTTCGGTGCAATCAATCGACGGGAAAATCTAAAATTCACTTAAATCGCAAGCATGCCTGCAATTTTCAAAATTATGGAAAAAATTGTCTTGCTTGCTCTTCATTCCTGTTTAGAATCTCTTAGTGATCCCAAGGAATTTGCTTACAAGTGAAGTAGGAACACTTTAGATGCCGTCACAAAATATAGTTTCCAGTCTAGATAAAGGTGCAAGGTTTATCCCCATCTGCTGCTCTTGATTCTACTCCTCCTAGGGTACTTTTACCAAGCAGTCTGACTGGGTTACAAGATGGTTATCTTTCTATTTTTTAGATAGGAAACAGTACACCTATTTTTAGTGGGGGAAAGCGCTCCACTACTTTGCTTACAGGAGTTGGTGTGCCTTAAGACACTGTACTCTATCCATCCTTTTTTTCTCTCTTTGTTTTGCATGTCCTGCCCTTTTCGTTTAGAGCTAATTTCATAAAATATGCCAATGGTCTAACAATTTCTATCCCCCCTCATTTCTACACTACATTGTTCACGTATGAGTAATTTCCTACCTGAGGTTAACCAATGATCTTAGTTATATGGTCTTCAACTGAAACACCGCTGAACTGTGAAGAAAAAACTGTGAAGAAAACTTGCGTGGACTTATTCTGTCCCATGATTCTTGTAATATCAACGACACTATTGATAGTAAGCAAATTAAATATTACCTAATCTTATCTTAGTATCAATTCAGTTCTTCAAATCTTCGTTGATCCCCTCATTCTATATCTTGTTGATTTCCAAGGAAGATATCTGTCGTTTGAATTATTGTACAATAGAAGTTGAGACTCTCAGGTATAACTCAACCTCCTTTCTTATTATTTACTAGTTTATATACTCTACACATTCTCCTTTAATTTTCCTCCCTTATTATTATTATTATTATTATTCCCTGGACCAAAATTGTAATCCATGACATATTTTACCGGAAGTCGTGGAGTCTGAAAGCAGTAACTGGACTTGGCTACTTAAAAGCTGTAGCAGTAACAAAGCATACCATCTCAATATAACAACATTAAGAATAATTGACGACATTTATTAGAAGAAAAAAACAAAAATAATAATAATAACCTTCAAATTACCCGCAGTTTGTTTTTTGCTTCCAAAACAGTCTTCCGATAAAAAGACTCATACTCTTCTCTACCAGCATAAAGTCGTAAACGAGTCTGTGGAAGAGTGAGAAAAGTTAGCGGTCGAATGAGACCCAGTAGACAAACTCGATATGTGGCGGGTACTGTTTCTGACTCTGAGGAAAAAATACAAATGGCAAGCAAAATAAAGTCATCTGTAGACAAATGTGGAAGATATCTAATTTTTTCTTTAAAAAAAAACAAGACATTTTAGCATTCTTATATACTATTTGCAAGTTAATTATTTTTCCTTTACCTTCCGAGTGGAACATAGAGAACTTCAAACTTCAGCTTTGAAGTTTTGGTAGCAAAGGTGTCATTTTTAGGGGATGGGGTCGCTGCCAACTTCACACCCAGCGCCTTCCTTCTTTACCGGCTCTATTACCGTCTTAGCGTGGGGTGTAGGAGTTCGTCGGTGGTGATGGGAATTGAACCCCATGACCACATGAGGTGTGGTTGGCAATGTGTTCTACCACTGAACTCCCCGGACGCATACAAGTTAATTAAGCTACAACTAAATTATTGTGCTAGTCAGTCACTTATGTGTAATATGAAGTAAAAAGAAATCTAAATGTATCAATACATAGTTTAAGCTCCGCGTTTAATTCAAGCTGAAATACTCAATAATTAGGATAAGACGACTATAAAACGTTGACTGGCTTCAATATAGAACTTAGTACACAAGCACAGCAGTTTCACTTATCACACTCCATAAAGTACACAAAGAAAGACAAAAGAGACTTGAAAGAGTGGCAACAAGCAGAAAGAATCGTGACATGAAAAACAATGTGCGGGGGATTAATGGATATGGCAGATCACAAAGACTGAATGCATCTGTGCCACTGAGAATGACTTTGAGCCATATCACCAACAGTCAGCCTTTATCGACTGATGCCAGGCAGCAGTCTCACCACCCCTAACTCCTTTCTAGCCTAATCCTATATCAGGCAACATCACTCCATGAGAAAGGCGGTGGCTGGACATACTTAACACGTGTCCTAGTCACCTCAACTGGTGCGTCTATATATAGTCTCGTCGAGTGACTTACCCTCTTTACCGAGCACTCTACCTCTAACCTCAATATTACTCACCAGATTGTACCACCTAGTTAGTACAAGAGATAGAACGCAAACATCTGGAGTCAAGTAAATCTAGTCTCTTCATGTCTTCCACTTTCAATGGCCATATCACACAGTTATAAAAGACAGAGAGAATTAGTGAGCAGTACACACGCAGGATATCACGTTTACACCAGAGATGACGTTAGTTGGTAAATGCCACGAGCCTTTTTCTATCCGTGTTGAGATTTCGTCTGAAATCAGAACTTCCTAACAAAAATGGGGGTCGAATTAAGCTTCCATAGAAAATAACATAATAATAACAATAATAAACAGGTTAGTTTAATTTGGAACTCCAAATATGTGAGATTGAATTAACTAGACAAAAGGCGAATAAACAATGATATACTTGTGACGACTATTTCCTTTGCAAGTAGTGATTGTTGGTACAAATTATCCTTGCATCCGATAAATCTATGTGTAAGTCAGTTCTTACCTTGCATCCATGCAGTTAAGATGGATGACTGAGAGTTACACAAGAACCTTTACTTATTATAAGTCGAAATTAACAGATGCGTTTAAACTAATAAGTGGAAATAGTAGAGATAAAATAAAGTCACCAACCTCTCCTTTGTAAGCCTAGAATAAGATAATTATAGAAGAGGAAATACTACCGATCCATTTGAACTAACTTCTCTATAGTGTTAAGTGAAGTCATCACAGCCTCCAAAGCCTCAGGATGGTCGGGGGTGGGTGCCTTGCGCTGCGGGTTGGCCAATTCTCCGCACACCTCTTGAAATGCTCCCATATGACCGGGCGTCTTACATAGCCTCTCCTGAGGAAGTCCTACTCACTGCCTTCACGTGGCGGAGGTGTTTTTCACCAAAGTGAGAGGGCGAAAGCGGATGCCCGGCGCTCTTCACCGGGTTGACTGTCCATTGGATGACAGTCTAGGGGAGATGGCTAAACCCTGATTCCAAACCTGTAACGACTGGCGTACGAAGCTCACTGGAGCTCACCGGCAGACGTATGGACAAAGGGCTTGTTGGATGTCCTGGATGTCTGGCCCCATTCAAAAAGGCGTATGAACCGAACTCCGGTCACCGGCTGCCAATGGATAGTGGACTCCCTACTCCACTCCTACTGCCTTGTAGATCACACTTGGTTGTGTAAAGGCTAGAGCTGCCCTCTCAAACAAAAGGCCGAGTGATTCTGGGGTCATCACTCGTACCAAATTCCCATGAAACTTCATGAACTCTCTTACAAACCTCCAACGAAGAAGTGCGTCGTCGTTGCTACAACACCAACCAAATTCCAGTACTGGTCCAACAACGTCGCCTTCGGTGGTTTGGCCATGTTCTGCGCCAACCAGATGACGATCTGGTCAAATCAGTTCTAAATCCCTCGCCATTACCATCTTGGCGATGTCCCAGGGGCGGACAGCTGAAAACATGGCTTGGTACAGTCAAGGCTGATATGGAGTGCCTGGGGCTACAAACCGTCTACGGAATCCGCCTGTGGAACAAGAATTGGATAACCCTGTCGCAAAACCTTGCATCAGATCGCCGCGCCTGGGCAGCGATGATTCGAGATGTTCATGAAGCCGGCTCATCCTCCCGTAGGAGATAGCCGAAGTAAAGTAAAGTAAGTAGTCATCACATAATTACGCTATACTCGTATGCCCATTCGTTCAGAAATTTTCTCTTATTATAATCAAATCGAACAGCTCAAGCTTATTATGATAAAATTATGCGTTCAAAAAAATTAATTCAGCATATAGTGTGCACAGTGGAGTGCTGGTTTGTACTACTACTGTCGACTGACTGACTGACTGGTTTCAACGTAGAACTTTCCACAGATGTCAGGCAGTTCGAGTCGCCACACTCCATGCAGCACACAAAGCAAGAGAAGAAAGTAGAAGAAATGCAAAATAGAGACAGTAAATAGAGATACAAGGTAAAAAGAATAGTAATACCGAAGAACCATATAGTTTTATTGGGTATTATAAGTCACAAGGAGTGGATGCATCTGCGCCGTCATTGATAACGAGGACTTCAAGCAACATCACTAATTGTCTCCAGCCTGTTGTATCTGCAATGAATGAAAGTAAACCCCGTCGCCAATTTGTTGTAACTGTAGGGGAGTTAAATGAGGACGTTGTCGCCTTGTTCTGTCTGCGCCTGACTAATATGCCTATCTGCTTCTGGTACCTTCCGATTCAGCGAACCACGCAAATATCAAAAGACAAAGTCTGGTCTCTGACTTTATATTGTAGTACAACAACTACGACTACGACGACGACAACGACCACAACAACGACAACGACGACTAATAAACTTATTTAGGAAATGGTATTTATACAATTTTACAAACAATAGAGACAGCTAACAGTATTTGAAATAATTGGTCGTAATAGTCAATAACAAAATGCGTGGGAATGATGATATACCACTTATGCGAGATTAACAGTCATTAAGATAACTGAACAATAACAAAGTGCCTGGGAAATGATAATATAACACATATGCGAGATTAACAGTCATTAAGATAATTGACAATAACAAAGTGTGTGAGAATTGATGATATACAACTTATACGAGATTAACAGTCGTTAAGATAATTGAACAATAACAAAGTGTGTGGGATCCTATCAGAAGCCATGTTTTGATTTGACCACCACTGACTCTTTTCCAACCTAATTCATCCTGTGTCAGCTAACATTGCCCGTCGAGGAAGGCGATGACTAGGCAGGCATGCGTAACACATGTCGTAACCATCTCAGTCGATGTAACTTCACAGCCTCGTCGATTGATTTCCCCTCCTTACCTAGCACTCAAACGAAGCCTAACCTCAATATTGCTCACACTATTATACCACTTCACACACTACTACTGCTGAATAAAACACTATTCATCAAGGGATGAACTAAAATACTCAGTGACTACTAATTACTACCACAGGACAATAATAATTAGCGTAAAGTTTATCTCCTACTAATCGCTGTCAACTTCATTATGAACGCAGCTTAAAGGCTAAACGGAATGTGGAATTTTAGAACGTACGACCCCTCATAATCATTCAATATTTGACGGGTGGCCAGACTATGGAATACACTTGAAGTAACTAACACAAAACCAAAAACAATTACATATAAGATAATTAAATTTGTATAAACACACTTCAGCCAGATGTTTCCACTGCATAAAGACATACACTTACCCGAATATTTTTTTGGCTTTGCAACCACTATGGCGGGCCACCAAGGGAAATTGTCGGGTGGAAGTGAACGTGCCCAAACTAATTCCCCAACCTGCCATAAATTTGTATTCTCAGCGAGTTGAACAGGCGTGCGCCTAGACAACTTTGAATATAGAAGTTTACGACTCACTGCCTTTGCCAACATGGTCTTTTTTCGAGCCACTGAAGTTAGACTACTCTGTTGAACATGACCCTTATTGAAACTGAAGACAGAGAGAGAGAGAGATTTAAAACAAGCAGAGTATTCATCTTTACAGAAACTGTTAAATTAGTCAGGTTACCTAACCAAGACGATAAAACATATGCATCCAACAACTAACAGCAGCCAATCCAAATTATCTCAAAAGTTATAAATAGCACGAAACTTAAAGTGTTTATATTCAAGCAGCTATATCTGCTGAAATGCAGTCAACATTGTTAACTAGTTAACACGTAACACTTCATCCAACCATCCTCCTTATTGACAATGGAACTGGTCAACTTATGAAATAGTGCCTCAAAATAAAACATAGTTGTACTGAGCGCTGAGCCATAATAAATGCTCCATTACTTCATACTAAAGATTTCAAGTCCTATATAATCCTTCCAATTTGAAACACAAACTTCGTACACTATAGGTAACAAGAGATGAGATACTACCTGACTGCCAAGGCCGATACCGGCGACTGTCATAAGGAATCACCCCTCGAGCTTTTGATTTGAAATGTGATCCATAAGACAGCACAGAATAGTCGGCAGCTATGTCCTTATAGTTGCGGATTGCCAAGACAGGTTCATCATACGACATACCTTTCTTTCGGAATCTAGAGTTTAAGTGTTATATTAACTCCGTAGCGGAAAATCTTGTCACAATCGGAAAGTGGCAAGATGAATAATGTAAAGTACTTCCTTCTAATCATGATCTTGTATGACCATTCTATATATTATATCTGGTCTTCGATTATATCTCTATCATACCGCCATAAATATAGACTTTCTTGTTTTATCAACAGAACTGAATTTATGAAAATGGATTCATTCATCAATAAAGTGAAGCATAGCAAGACTGGAACAAATAGTATTTCTGTAGCATTTTATCTAATTTTCAAAACATTCAGTTGATGACAAACGTATGTAAGTGACGTTGGCATTTTATAGTGTAACTAAATTTAAATTAGAACATTTCACTGTAGTCTTACATTTTAGTATTAAAATTCACATTTCGATTGAAAGACGGTTTCACCGACTTCATCACCTCTTCGTCCGATTTTTCAGCTCTCTTTACTTCATCAGAGCTACTGTCATCATTATAATAATGCAGAAACGGTTGGGGTTTGTGCTCAGGTTCGTCACTCGATGAATCCAAGGACATATAATAATCAGATAGCGGTAGACTTTTTTGAGGTGAATAATTTATACTTTCTAACTTCTGTTTAATTTCTTCTTGTCCATAAAATCCACTGATTTCGGCATAAGAAGTTGTTGCCTCTGGAGAATGCGTGGAACCTTCTGCCGACTCAGGTTTTAAAAGACTTTCATTATAATCCCAATCTATATCACTGAATTCATCCAAGGATGAATCTGGGCTGTGCTCTGAGGATATATCTTCAAAACTAGTATCTGAGAATGGACCTGTTGTGTGATATGGTGAAGTAGTCGGAGAGTCATCATCCATATTTACAATAAATGGTATTTCTAAAACAGAAAAAAACAATTAGGTCAAAAAGTTGAGGACTATTTTGAAGCATTACAACCAGTTGTCAATTGTGCACATTGATCTATTCAAGCTTCTTTTACACAAAATAACATTTAACACGTGAAAAACGAGTCACATTGATAAAAGAGATGAGAAGCACCAGATTTTAGAAGTTACACAGTATTTACCGTTTCAGAATGCCATTTTACAACTGTTACTTCAATATACTTCCGATATATTAGGGAATACAATAAAACCAAACAGGTAAGCATCCAAGGTATGTATAGACGAAAAGGACCCCTCTCAGAAAACAGAATGAAAAAGGGGACTAGGAAACAGTACCTGTTATCTTCCAATAAAATAAGTTTTATATGAAACTTACAAAAATATGTAACACGAGGTAGCGCGTGTTCTTATACCGAACTATGAGTTATACTTGACTGTGCCTGAACTTATAACACCATTCAGTTTTCCAGATCGAAGTAGATGGTGTAGAGTATGAATACGTGGACCATTACTTAAAAGTTAAGTAATGAGTTAAACTCAATTAAACTACTTTAAAATGACAACACAAATATCGTTTATAAAGCTTACAGACATCTATTTGGAATTCCAAAAAGTAGGATACATGTATACTAATGATAAACACTATTCCAATGTCATATATTGGTACTAAGAAATAAAGTGAATCCACTTTCTGCTAACGTTAACTATCACAATACAAGCTCATTTCAGTTCCACTATTAAAAGAGGTTTTCTTATAACAAATTAAGAAGTATACAATCATACAATATAAAAACCTAACCCACACTGGTAAGCAGAAAAAGAAAACAAGAAATGAAAACTATGAAGGAATAACACGAGACAGATGCTTGTATGTCACGCTTATATCATACCAAAAAGTGCTTCTCATCTAATGTAAAGGTAAACAAGTCTTCCGTAGTGACGTAATACGGGGAATAAATCAGACACCCTTGAATCAAATCCAGGGGTTTATAAATCTACGCAGACATGGAGGTGAGCCAGACATATAATCACTTTAATTATTGGTCAGCTAATCTAAGAAAGTCTTCTCAGAGATGCAGGTTACACAAAGAAGTGCTAAGTATAATTACAATCCTTTCGAGCACATCAGTGCATCAATCAAACCAGAAATAGACGATATGCCCGTTAGTGTAATCCCACTTCTGAAACTGATAGAATCTACAAGATTGTCAAATTCGTACACTTGTTACGGAAGGATATTGGGAACACCTTAATTAACAACTAGCAATAATTATGTATGATGCTAACATGGCTTTAGTGTGTGGCGCTTTAACCTCCAATGTTTGAACTAAGTTTCTAATTCCTAAACTGAAATCAAGAAATTTATGGCTGTAGATATTATGGCTGAATGATGTAGTTAGAGATAAGTTGTGAAACAGCGCTTCTTCGACTGTCTTAAAATATATCCAGTACCTGTAGTTTTAATTCGATTAATACAGATTTAAACCTTACTTCTCATCACATGGATTAATCTTCTGATGAAAACTTACGAAGTTTAACGTTCTCACATTACTGCATTAATCAAGGACATAACTCGAGCAAAGTACTGTAGTGTACTTATGTGATAAATCCGGGGTGTTCAATTAACACTAACCATGAGCGGGCCATAAGTGTCACTTACTTTAGGAATTTAACCACTTCAGTGCAAAAAGCATAACATAAGTTGTCGGCTAGGAACAAAAATATTTCATGTACAAAATGACATCTTTGCTTTCCGAAATTTCCGAAGGATAATCCTATAGAACTGACAGGCCACATTCAAAATAACATAGCTTGCTCACAACTCTTCACATGGGGTATTTGTAGGTAAGTATTACATTTTGGGTCTGACAAGGAAATCAACTCTATATTAGTTTCTTACGCCATGTCACATATCATATGTACTTCACCGAAGTCCTCAATCAAACAACAAACGAGCAAACCAGAACGATTGAATTTATTAGAGAAAATTTTTAATAGGCATTTGAATAACATTAATCGAAATTCGCGGAAATTTCAGGTACGACAAATGCTTTCCCCTGCTTCTGAAATTCAGCTCTGAAAAGAAGCATAATAGTTTCACTTTAAACATACCTCAACTGGTGAGTAAACTCATCATCTACTATATCATCGTCCCAGTTGTCTTCCCAAAGTGTAGCTTCTTCACCAGCAGGAACACCAGAACATGCTGCAAAAATTATGATTAACTGTTCAGATTACCATGTGCTGGAAACTCTTCAAAGTCATCATCCTCTTCCAATATCGCTACATCCACCTTTTCTGCTGGCTTTGAACTTTTTTTATCAACAGCATTCTCTTTAGATTGCCCTTTAGTATCGTTGACAGTCATTCTGTGACACGCACAAATTTGAAAGAGGAGTACAAGGTCGCATCCAATATTCAATATCGTTTCTACGAGGTCGTGTAAAATCGAATTAATTTCTGTACCCTCGCCTCTAGGTTGTAAAGGTTGGCCGTCTCTGTTAGACTTCTGATTAGTTGGTCCTTACACTCCAATATTCCATACCGTTTTTTACGAGCTAGTGTTAACCAATTTGATTTCTTTGTGCTCGCTTCTTGATTGTAAGGTGCAAGTTCTTGGTCTTCGCTAAACTTCTGTGTGGTTTGTCCAGCAACTCTAATGTCACAGCCTCGTTTGACTCCAAAAATAGTGGTGCTGGCATTAATTATTTGCTGTTTGCAGTATGCAGTGTGTTAGGACCGTGTTGCTCCTGTGAATGGAGTCGATCTTTACACCAGTTAGTCATCTGCTGTCGTCAACAAAAGAAAAGAGTAAAGGATAATAGATATTGTAGTGGTAAATAATTCTCCAAAATTATTGACCACAGCAATCATCACTCAACATTGGATGCTGACTCTCACTGTTTAAGTCGACTTGTTTAGCTGAAGGCTTCCGGTCAAGCATCCTCGCCATTCGGTACTCCATCGTGTCACATGCGTGCACGATCACTAGCTAGTTAGACACTCGATACGGTATACTATTTGGTACCGAAAAATATCACGTACTTCGGACGACTAAATCCGGTCTTTTGCTTTGTATTTGGTACACGAGAAACGAATACTTTAGAAGTTGCTGGTATAAAATCTTGCGTTGGTATACTCCGTACAATTTGCGTACGTCGATACCGTCAACCTCCATTTTATGCAAACTAAAAGAAAGAAAAATAAAGGAGACATAAAAACAGACACACACATTGTGTGTAATCTATTAAAATGCAATTATAATTCATTTAAAAAGATGAGTTTAGATGTTCACCCATTAATAATGCATGAGTTTCGGAAGAACAGGTCCTTTGGACACAGTCCCTGTATCGCTGTCTCCACCTTAAGCTGTCAACGGACGGTGAAGTAGCTACGTCTACCAGCAAAAAGTTCCAAGGACGGCAAACTTGCAGCGAAATGACATGGGAGGGCACTCATGTCTTTTTCTCCTGGTGAGCTGTTCTTCAGGGATTCCTCCTGAGAATCCCATACGTACCTAACCTCATAACACATTTGTTTTGGTGATTTTGGTCATTCATAACCCCATAGGCGGTAATCAAGCCCCTCCCTAAGCCTAGCTAAGTGTGGAGAGGCATAATTTATTTAGCCTTTCATCATGTGGTTTCTTTCAGAGACCCATCATCCCTTTTGTCTCCTGTCTTCGGACTCGTCATAGTGGTCCTCGTCTCTTTGAAGCAGTGTAGGTGCAGTTATATTGGCTGACATGTTCTGTACAACTTCAGAGCTCAGAAGTGAGTGTACCTAACTTTCTATCAGTACAGTGTATGGCCGCATATGCCCCCACTACATTCCCTATGTAATTCACGCTTCTGTCTATTTTTTCCGTTAGAACTAGACCTAAGTCACGCTCCAATGTTGTGCAGGACAAGTTTTCGTTCTATAAGGCTCAACTTGCACTCTGCAGCCCACAGTTGCATGACTTCATTTCTTTGCACTTTTCCAGGCTGAAAGTCACATCATTAGCCGCCTCGCAGTCTTCCAGAAGTTGATGTGTGGGGAGAGCTGTCTGCAAGACAAAATTGTAGACAACAATTTTTCGTCAATGTTTACGTCCCAAATCAGGTTCATGAGAAAAAACAATAACAAAGCGTAACCTTCAGGGGCTCAACTACCAATCACAGCAGACTTAACGTGAGGGAATACGATTCGCAGATATATGGCCTAAATTCCTAAGAAACGGTCACAAGCAGTACAGAATAACATTCAGCAAGGAAACAACCAATCAGAAGACGTTACTTCTCTGCTAAAGCAAAGAATTATAATGTACATAAAAATCTACAAATATCTGTTGATCTTCTCAATGAACTATCTTTTACCTGGCCCTTGTCTACTGTCGTTACAGTAGGTGTACCTGCATCCTATGAGTCTGCCGAGCACTTCATCGCTGTCCTAATCTTTACGTCGTCCGCGTTAAGAAGAGTCAGGCAGCTTAGGTGGCATGACAAATCATTGATAAAATTCAAAATTATCACTGGCCCTACGATAGAGCTTTGAAATACTCCAGATGACGAGCTGTGCAGGGATAATCAGACTCAACTGACCTCGGTACAGAATTCCCTTTCAACTAAGTAGTACCCAACCATGACAGAAGCGGGCAACCTGTATCTGACTGACTTGTTCAGTGACGGAGAAGGTCATGGTCAATTGCCTTCGACAAACCACGTTGTGCTTCATGGAACCTATTGGTCTTTTCAAGGTTTTCCGTGATATGACCATCGATTATAATTCCCAGTACTTTTGATACCACTTTTGATCCCATCTGTGCAAATAGGAGACAAAATGGCTCTTATCCACTCCCTTAGCGGTCTCCCTGAATCCATCGAGCGTTAGAGCAGACTGCATAAGTGCTTACAGACAACTTCAGTGCACTGTTTTAGAACAGATGTCCAAACGTCGTCACAACTTGAGGACTTTCCGGATCTAGGTTTCTGGAACTGCACTAATACCATTGTGAGATTTATTTGGAGCGTAGCCACTTGATTTTCCTTCGGTAAAATGGTAGCGCCACTTATTTGGCCCATACCGGTATAACTGTCTGTCAATATCTGCACTGTATATCTCGGCCATTTCCAAACTAGGGACATACTGGCCCTTTGAACCTATTAATGTCAGTGCACCCTGGCTGGTCGACTTTCTCTCCCACATGAACCGGCGCAGAATTCTGGGGTCCGCCAGAAGTTTTCTGGTAAGATTTGCCTGAAATGACCTCCCGTCACTACTGACTGCTGTGTTGCATTGTTTCCTGTGTTCCAGATGCGCATCGTGGTCGTTTGACCTGACTTCTGGTGATTCGCCACGTAGACTAAGCCTTCCGCTTCGCTTGCAGGATACGTTGCGCACCTCTCTATGGCCATGGGTATATTTTACATACTTTATCTTTCTGCCATTCTGCTGCTGAGATTACTCTTCTATATACCTTCTGGTCGAGGTCGAACAACCCAACATCTAAACTGAAATGACCATTTAAGTAAATTCAAACTCAAATTCCATGAACGATCCGATGCAACCACTTGAAAACGCAGGCTGACATTCCGTACAAGGAGTATTCTTGATCTGATATAAAGAAACAACTGGTTATCAAGCAGTTTTCAATGAATTACCCAACTTACATGTACAGTCTGCCATGCTGACGCAAATGGCGCAAATGGATAGTTCTAGAATTGACCTCGACCCCATTTGCTGCAGTAAAACAGTCTAACATTACCTTATCTAATTTTCGTATCAAAGATCAAATTTCTTTCCTATTATAAAACTACGATTAGACTGCTGAAAAAAATGTAATAAATACATCACTGACCTCAAAATAATACATCAATAAACTTTATCTCATGGATGCTGTTCACAACAAAGTTTTATAGGAGAACTGACTTCAAGCTTTATTTTTCCCAGATATTTGTATTACGTTCATCTGAAGTCTGGGATTTTTGTTAATGCGAAGACAATATTTCTATATCTCTTCATGTGTTACACAGACAGACTATTTTGCAGACTGTTCCAACTGACTCTAATGTCAGAAAGAACAAACAAACTGTAAATTCAACATACATCGAAACATGTGTAATTTATATAATAACTTATCCATGCCTGTACAATTGGTATGTTCCTGCATAAACAGGAGTAAATAAATAAATAAATTTCTTTGGTGGTATTGTGACTAGAGGGACAGTGTCTGAGATTGCTATCTGAGTAATCCTTTTTACCACTTCTCAGTGTTCATCCACGGATAACTCAGCCTGTGGTGAGAGCTGTCTGCTAGCCAAATGGGTAGACAGTAATTTACGTCAATGTTTACGTCCTCAAGATTTGTCGTGAGAAAATATGAACAAAGACTGATTCAAAACCGACCACAGCAGACTTTGTGTAGGCGGATACAGTTAACATGTAGATGATCTGACATTCAAGAAACAGTCACAAAGAGATGAAAGATTAACTTTAAGTGAGAAACAACCAATCAGAAGGCTGTGTTTGCTTGCTTAACTAAACTTTAATAATGTACATGAAAATATATAAATATGCTTTGATTTCTTTAATGAATGATCTGTTGCCTGGCCGTAGTCTTCGGTTGTTACAAGCCTAGTCTTTGGGCCATACCGCATTGGACAAAGACACCGTGTTTCGGCACAGTCGGCTCTGTCAGTGCACAGGCAGGGTAGCGTAACATCCCATAGTAAGCGCGCACGACGAGCGAGATCAGACACTATAACTGAGTGGTCACTTCTACCTAGTGAGGTCACGATTTGGAGGTTTTCGACTAGTAACTGGTCACTAGTTCGGATACAGTTCAGTTTTGATGACTTACCAGTAGAGACTGGCCTAATGTCGTCTCCAGAGTTCTCTGTCAATCCTGCATTTCTACTGGTTAGTAGCAGGTTTTGATAGATCTTTCCTTCAGCACACATTCAGCCAAGGTTAATGAATGGGGTGTTGAAGTCCCCAGCCAGAGTGATTTCGCCATAACCAAAGTCCCGTATTCCTGTGATGGTGCTGAGCAGTGGCTGGTTTTGCTCTGCCCCACAGCTAGGTGATCGACAGATACCAACCAATAAATGCTTGGTGTGGCCTGAAGTGAAATGGCACTATATAAGTCGGGCAGTTCAGTAAGTGGTGGGTCCATTGCACGTACCCATTTAAACCGCTTGTCTAAGTATTTGGTAACTCCCTCCTTCTTTGTTATCTCTGTCCCACCTGACAAGAACAATACCACTTATTTTGGTTTCGTTGTCGGCAATAATGGGGGTTAGTCAGGTTTTAGTTATGATTATTATTTTGGGGAGTAGGAGTGATTGGAGGTTTCTGAGTTCACTTACGTTTCCCCCCAGCCCCCTTACATCGCTCTATAGGCAGCTGACAGTGAGTCTCACCACCTCAGCTTGCCGTGGGGAGTAGGTAACGCTGCGTGGACTGCTGGTAGCGGATTTAATATAGGAAGTATTTGGCCGACTCTGATGGAACCTGCCTGTTGTCGTTTCTTCCTTGGATTCATCTGGGACACTTGGATGAAACTGGTTGTCATATCAGTGCTGCGCAGCTATAGTATCAGTGAGGCATGGGGACATGTTGCGACCTCAATATGCTACCTCCTCACGGTCTGAAGTCAGCTTCCTCACCATCGGATATGTCCTCGAATTTTATCCTTGTTTTCATACCACTGTTGAATTACTACAGCTAACTGCTCCTGGGAGCTGAATTTAACAGCTAGTAGCCTCGGTAAGCTGATCAATGTGAGATGAGAGGGGTGAGGTAGTCGGGAAACTGAGATTACCCCATAACCACCCAAGGCCATCTGAGATGATAGCCATCGCCACTGCTGTGCGTTGTGCACATGTTTTCCACGGGTAGTGCCAGCTTCCGGCTCCGCAACACCGTGTATGACCATAAAGGAAGAAGGAGTCAGTTTCGGTGACCCCCTTGCCATTTGCCTGTTAGCCCATGGCCAAATATGTCTTATTTCATCGTTGGAACCCTGGTTGATAGCTAATATTTGTGTCAGTAACAGTATTTTTCAGCCTCTTCGGCAGAGCCCAGTGTCACCCTAAACGGAGATGGCTTACTTTGAGGTGTCTGAACACCCCTGCACAGACTGCACAATTTTGTTGAATCGATGTTTAGGCTTAATTTATTCCACAGTGTAGACCACTATCCGTGATCAGACAGACCTCTTTTTTCAAGCAAACTATTATTGCACACTGGTACATTAAACAGGATAATGCAGTCCGATCGACTGACTTAGGTTTGATCTTTAACTGCTTTTCCTCCTTTGTGGGGTCGGTTTCTTCAGACTTCATTAGGGTCTGACTAGTCTTCGTGTTCCCACGCTTGTTGTTGGATGCAAGTATTCCTTTGGAGATTCCGTCTTCCCCTGCTGTTCAGGGTGCAACCTTAGGAGTCTTCAGTTCATGAAGATTGATATTTCCAGTTGGTTAGGCTGGGGTATCCTGCTTACTGTTTTGATAAGTTTTAGCGAAGTGGTGTTATCAGGTGGAGCGGTGCATGAGAATGTTTCGACAGGGGAGATTGTCTTGCTTTTTCTGTTATCTGGGAACACGCTGTGTGCCAGGACCACAAAGTGCGCAAATATACTGGCAAAATGGGCATGGTTTATTTCACGTAAGCTCATAGTATGGTTTCTGCGCTCCTCCTTCACAACTGCAGCGCACCCATTCTTTGCAAAAATTGAATTCAAATGATGAATCACTTATGGGAAAAATAGCACTGCAGGCCTAGCAGCAGTCTCCAAATTCTTATGATGCCTTGAGCGTTATTTTGGTTTTTATGTGTATGATACATCCTCTCAAACAGTTTTGGTATGGTGTCCACTTGGTCTTGCTTGTGCAGTTTCACTGCTGGACTGTGGCAGCTCAGGCAAACCATCAGTGCAGCGAATATGTACACGGGTCTTAAGAACCGGTATGTAAGATGGGGTTAATATCCCTGGGTTATTTCCTTCTCCTCTGGCTGAAGTCCTGATAACGATAGAATACGGTGTCTTAGTTCTCTCAAGTCTACTTTCAACTGCCACATTAACAATTACTACAGCTTATGCTTATATATGAATAAGAGACAGCAACAGTATCTGCTCAACAGAACACGAACAAATGGATTGATGAAGTATAAGATCGGGAAAATGAAAGTTTTTCGACTGTATCCAGTACTTTTAGGTTACTCGGATTCACAGCAACCACGTGGCAGAAAAACAGGTTTCCTTATCTGAACGAATGAGGACGACGCTGCTACAGAAATAGCCCCTAAAGCTTTGGCAATATTCCGAGACAACTGGACTTACCACACAAAGATTTAGAGTGGAAGTAATGACTGAATTTAATCCACAGGCCACAAACATCAGGTATCCCAATCGCATGATTCACGAAATAGTTATTTTCTGATTAGGGAGGAAATAGCACGTCGTATTCAAGGAGCGCGCGCGGTTATGTGATAGAACGTTATAATCAACAAGCTAGATCGAATTTCCTACTATAAATCACCGTTCATATAGTTTCAGTGATCCGTAGGATGTAATTCTACCAAATTCAGAGTTCTTCTTAATGCAGCACAGTGATAGATTATTCCCCTAAATTATTAGACACAGCATTCATTACTCAAGATTGAATGCTGACCTTCATTGCTTAAGTCGGCACCTTTAACTGAAAACTCGCAAACAAGCATCCACGCCATTTGGCACACCATCATATAATGTTCGTTTTTTTATGCACGACCCTCAGTTAGCTAATCTGTCATCCTCGCACAGCCACTTTGGTCCCGAAATATACTTCGTATTTTGGACGATCAATTTGGTGTTTTGCTTTGTCTTCGGTCCGTGCGGAAAAAATACTATAGAAGTTGTGGGTTTAAGATCTTGTGTATTATACGTCTTACTATCCGTAGGCGTCAATACCCTCAGCATCTAAGCCAGTTATGTTGGAATTTTATCTGTCCTGTTGAGACGAGTTGATGCGACTTGCCAGTGATCACCTTGAAAATTTGCCCAGAGGAACGGAAGTTGTCATTTGTATTCCTAAACTCAAAGTTGGACCCACTTCTAATATCGATAGCTGTCAACTTATCAATATCATGTCAGCATCTTCCAGGCTAGCAAACCAGTAAGTTAGGCTGATTGAACGACTTCGAACTCGCTTCCGATTGGCTTCAACTATTAAAAAACACTCATGGTTGATATGTGGCCATCTATCCTGCTAGCCCTTAGCTTTGGTCACACTACTTGATTACTCTTTAGCTTGGTCCACTTAACCTGATGGCTAGGCTGCTCTTAATATCGCCGCAACTGTACAAGGGAAATTGTACACCTTACGGCTTTCCAAGGATATACTTGTCAACGGTAGTGTAAAGACAGTACAGTGATATACAATCACACCACAATTCACAGCTGCTAGGCTTTCTTTCCTCGAAAACTCAGTTGTCTACAATCTAGTCCAATCAGCAAAGATAAACAAACTGAACGTTGAAATTGGAATGGCTAAGATTCAACTGAATGGACGAACTTCTTTGACCTCCTACACCAGCATTATGCAAAAAGTCGCTGGTTAAGATGCTCCATCATACCTCCACTATAATAGACCGTTTTCTTCAGCATACCATGACCTCTTGAAACCAGAACATGTTATGCTTGATTATATTGATGGTGTTGTGATTCAGCTGTCATTATCCTCTCTACAGATTTGTAACAAAACTTCAATAAATCCTCACACATCAAATGACTTTTTAAGCTGGAGTCTTACAACTTTTAACACCCTCATGTTGTCCTGGAGTAACTCCTTCTTGGGAGACTGCTCACAAGCAGTGAAATGCTCTAATATCCACTGATCACATATGCCCATACAAGTGGTGTAATTCAGGATACTATGGTAGGGCTATCGCCTTACATGCCTCACATAAATGACATATTGTGACTGACCACTTCTACTGCTGTGCTGTGTAAATGTTCATTCTTGCTTATTTCTGATGACGGAAAATGTGTCTGGGCGATGAGGAAGTGTTGACGTTTACGGAAAGTACGACGTATACTAACACAAGTTCTTATATCCTCAACTCCTGTAGTATTTGTTCTGTGTAGACCAAAGGCGAATCAGAACACCAAATTAACCTTCCAAAATACTTATAATTTTTCGGGAAAAATGTCGTAAGGCGGTTGTGATTGTTTAACTAGCTAAAGTTCGTGTACAAACGTGTTGCGTGTTTTATTTGACTAAACTAGCGTACACGTATTTCCTAGTACTTTTTCACGTTAATCAATGTGCATAGACGTCGTGGCTACTCGACGCCCACAATGTAAAGCCAAAAGGCACTTGCGAAGAGTACGATCGTGTGTTATAACAGTAGTCGAATTTCAAAAATTGTGTCAAGGTAATGTTCAGCAGTAAATTGAAAAATGTTTGCGAAGTACATATAAAATCGGTCTGTATAAGCATATAATATAAGTATGCAAATTAGACTAAAAAGCCTATGTTTATAGTTGGTATAGGAGTACTACAAACGAACGAACGAATGTAACACGAAGACGTGGATGCTTGACAGCAAGCCTTCAGCTGAACGAGTTGGCTTAAGCAGTGAAGGCCAGCATCTAATGCTGGATGATGAATGCTGTAGGGTAATAACTTTGCGGAATTGCTTTCCGCTGCATATACAGCACTAATAATTCTATCGAATACGAATTTCTGATTTCTGTCTTCTCCATACAGTTGTCTGGTTTACTGATATTATAATTCAATCACAATTAAATATTACAGTAATTCTGTAGCATTGCGACAACTTACCATCCTATAGACAGTGATCATATAATGTTTGTTTCAAAATCCCCCAAGATAATCAGAATTAAAGTTAGTTCCAGTTAAATACGTACCAGTGAAACGGTAGCCGACCGTTAAACAGTTATAACAGGAAACTGGTGTATTCGGTACGAAGCTGTTGTCAGTTATCCTTCATTTCATCGCCATCTACCACTGTGGAAAAAATGTATTTCATGTTAATTTTGTTTATCTGTTGTTATTTTAATTATATTTAGTGTTGAAAAGTCAGTTTCACCACACCCTCCATTTTTGTCTGTGTCTATAACAATGACCTAATCATTTTGACCTCAACTCAACTATATTATTTAACCCCAAAGTAACATGTGTCACCAGTTATATGCTTCTAACTAATTCCAAGTTTCATTTTTTTTAGCCTCAGAATACTCCTGTAATTTTTCTAGATGTACCAACAGGCTTACCCCAGCGAATTTCATCCATTCATTTATTCCATTCTATTATTTTGTTGTTCTGACTTTGCTCAAGTTCATTAACCAAAACAACTGGATGTAGTCTCATACGTTTTGTTTATATATATATATATATATATATATATATATAGCATTGGTGTTAATCTTTACGGGATGGGGTTGCTAGTTTCATGTCCAACCTTCTCTCTTTACCAGTCTTATCACTGGCTTAACGAGGTAAAGCAGTGCATCCGTGGCCGGGGTTCGAACCACGTGGTGGCATGGTTGGCGAGCATTCTACCACTGTGCCACCGACATATTTATTCAATATAAATATACATATATATCAGAGCGTCATAGAAAAATAAGGCATTGAGATTTACAGGGTGTCTAAAGTGTCACGACATATATATATATATCGGTAGCGAGAAGTTTCTTGAAAAAATTAGTTAACAGTTGTGTAGTTAAGGTGGTAACAAAAGACAATTAGCAATAGTTACGTAATTAGGTAAGAGAAGATCACAATTTTAAAGTTACATGAGGTGCACATGAGGTCAGATGAGAAGTTGACGATGTAATACAATAAGCAGAACTCAGAAGATCTAGAAAATTATCTCTTAAGAGAGTCAAGCGAAACATAAAGGGGAGGAGGGAGTGAAAAGATAAGTTAAATCATGGAAAATTCCCATTGTAACATATAGAAAATCAAAACAAATGATTCAGCGAAGAGACTCTTTTCAACGAATTTATCATCAAGCTGTACAATCGTATATATATGGTTTTTAAGAAGTTATATCCGGTGAGGGAATTGAAATATAGGTGTGAATGCATGAAATAATAATAATATGAAGTGCAATTAAAACTAAAATGTTTGTGATTATAATCGTAGTTAAAGGTCAAGTGGCAAAGCAAATTAATGTCATATATAGAATAATTCATAGGATGGATAGAACTTGAAAAAGGTGTGCAATTATAAGATTAGTAGACAAATCGAAAAAATAAAAACGTTACGTAATATTGTGTGAAATTTAATAGCATAGAATTTAATGTTGCATAAAGGAATTGATTTAGAATGACAAGTGGAACAAGTGAAATAATACCGGGGACAATTAAAAATGAGAGTAGTAATAGTAACAATTGACTTAATAAGGAAGAGTATACAAATTGAATAGACAAAAATGAAAAAATGAAAAAATGGAGAGTTGGTAGAGCTAAAGTATGATTGGGGATTACCATACTTTAGCATAGAGGGATTAAGACCATGAAAGTTGGAGGGGTTGAACGAACTTCTTCTGTACACAGAGATCTGGCTTTTCTGTTTCGATAGCCAAAGCTTCAGCAATACAGATGAGTCGGGTACGTAGGGATTTGGGTAGATTACTCTTTGCCTTGTAGATGACTTTGAAGGCGGAGGCTATAGAGATAGGGTGATCATTCTCGACCAGATGTTCAATGATCGCGCTTCTTATTGCTCCACTACCACCTTTTCGTAACCATGCAGGATAGTGTTCTTGCACCCTCTTGGACAAAACTCGTGTCGAACGACCGATATACCTAGCTCCACAAGAGCAGGTGAATTGATAAACACACATAGAGTTGGTCAACAGCGGGATTTTGTCCTTCAGGTTATTGAACAATAATGGTCGACTAGAAAAGGCTATTCTCAGGGATGCAGCAGGGAATGTTCTTTTCAGGGATTGTGATATCCTCCGTTTCATGATATCGGAAGCTAAGTCCCCTTTGAATTCCAAGCTCATGTAAGTTAACAAAATTAGAAAACAAAGAGTTACTAAGAAGTGATTTACCAGGGTAGTTGAAGTCTAACAACGGATTCTTTTTGAACACATAAGTCAGGCTTCAATCGTTTTATCGCTATAGCTTCAGCAAACCTGAGAAGACTTGAGGTACTTTGTCTGTTAATTATTTTGAGTGATTCCAGTACATCTACTCGGTGTCAATAAAACGCAATAAAACGATTGAAGCCTGACTTATGTGTTCAAAAAGAATCCGTTGTTAGACTTCAACTATCCTGGTAAATCACTTCTTAGTAACTCTTTGTTTTCTAATTTTGTTAACTTATCTTTTCACTCCCTCCTCCCCTTTATGTTTCGCTTGACTCTCTTAAGAGATAATTTTCTAGATCTTCTGAGTTCTGCTTATTGTATTACATCGTCAACTTCTCATCTGACCTCATGTGCACCTCATGTAACTTTAAAATTGTGATCTTCTCTTACCTAATTACGTAACTATTGCTAATTGTCTTTTGTTACCACCTTAACTACACAACTGTTAACTAATTTTTTCAAGAAACTTCTCGCTACCGATATATATATATATGTCGTGACACTTTAGACACCCTGTAAATCTCAATATATATACATATTCTTTTAGTGAATTCTATTTTATATTGTACCACAGATAAATACAATATTACTTCTAGTGGTATTGTTGAAGTAGTCACAAAACGTTCACAAACTTTCATAACATCTTCAATGCCTTCAAGCAAGCAATTACGTGTATTTTCAGTAAATTCTCATCGGACCTACCACAATTACATAATAAAATATCAATCATAGATATTGGAAGAACAGTGTGAATAAATAGAATCAAGCATAATCAAGGAGAATGTAAGTAGCATACTAATAATGATTAGAAAAAATTGTGAAACTAACATTAAAATATACACCTATAGCACAGTGTGATATTGATAATGCAGTTAGCAGTTCAAATAAAAATAAAAGTAATATCTATAGTTATCCGATGTCTCTGTGATAACTATTCTATAACGGGGTGGGGTGGAAAAGCATCAAAATAACATTTTTATGGCGACTTACTCAGCTATGCTTGATAATCGAGGGCGTATAAAATTAGCGAATTGAGGTGGCACCTTGTTTACAATTGTATTTTTTATCAATCTTGTGATCTGCATCCACGAGGTGTGTCACTATGGGACTCCTGATTAACTTTACGACTCGTTTACCTAATCCTGTTGGATAATGCTCAAGAAGGCGACAGTGGACTTGATGAGTCAATAGCACCAAAATATGCCTAGTGTTTAAATAAATAGAACAAAGTGAATTAACTAAATAAACTTCTAACCTAATTGAAGATGGTGTAGGCGTTTGAAGCTTCGCCTCAATGTGCATGCGTTCAACTACGCATGTGTGCCGGTAATACGCACATTCCTCAGAGTCTGTAGTTCAGCCACATAAGTTAGATAAGTCCCTAGAATATTCTTCGCCAATAATCTTAATGTATATTCTACTCGTAAATATACTGCTTGTCAGAGTATATTTCTAAGTAGTTGAGCATTTTCGGATCAATATTTTGTAAGGTAACAATCAAGTGGGTGATTGGATACAGTGTGTTTGATGAAACTAGTATCGTGTAACACTAACAACACAGCCAGTCCCATGACTGTTAACTCAATTCATTGTCTTCCGTATTAGGTAATCGCTCACCAGATGCATATTAGAAGACGAAGGTGATGAAGATAACCAAGCAGCAGCAACAACAACAACCAATACCAATCACCATCAACGGGAGAGATTTAACAGAGGTTACCTCCTTCACTTATCTAGGAAACAACGTTCCAGCTACAGGCGGAATTGATGAGGACGTCAAAGGCAGCCAGACAGAATAGGAAAGGCAAGATACGCCTTCATCAATTTGAAAGCAATTTGGAAATATTCTGCACTCAACATAAGGTACAAGATTCGCATTTTTAACACTAATGTGAATTCGATCCTTCTATACGGGTCAGAAACTTGGCCATCGTGTCACGAAAAGGATTTCCAACAAGTTGTAGACTTTTATCAACAGCTACCACATTCGAATTCTGGGAACAAACCAACCAAGAGCCTATTGCTCAACAAATATGTAGGAGAAAATGGAGATGGATCGGGCATACATTGAGAAGGTCGTTGAATGACATCAGGCACCAGTCCCTCGAGTGCAATCCCAGTGGTAAGCGACGGGTGGGTCGTCATTGTGAAAGTGACATGGAGGAAATCGTGTGAGGAGGAGATGAGAGATTGTGGGCAATCGTGGTCCAAACTGAAGAGGACGGAAGAAGATTGCACAAAGTGGAGATGTTTTGTTGAAGCCCTATGTCCCACTCGGAACTCAAGGGAATAATAATGCTAATAATGGATGCATATTATTTATTCATATTTGCGGTCTATAAGTTTTTATTACTATTATTAATCTTTCACTTTATACACTACTCATATTTACATACCAATCATAGACTATTCTTAAATGCAAGGGTGATCTGATTTTGAGCACTAAAAATAATGTTTTATACAAAACTTTCCCTATAGCTATAGTAACGACAGAAGATAAGAGAAGTGGTAACAGACCTATTTTATGACAGAAGAACACAGCATATCTATGCATTTTTAACCCCATTAAAAGTCGGCTTGGTCAGCAGACAGACAGTTAACTGCTCTGATTCACTGGCAGTTAGCCTAAGGTTAAACAATGAGACGAAAAGTTGTCCAATGAGATAATTTCTTGACCACAACGTAAGCTAAATCAATATTCGAGGAATAAAGGCTTCTACCTCTGCTGCACCCATTGACTTAACATGATGATTTTAATTTTGACTGCTTCATATCAATCTGAGGACGTATCCACAAGAACACAAAAAAGAATCACAGGTGCATTAAAAAGAACGTTTCCAGCCACCAGACTGATCCTACTTTACAACACTGTGTGCTCGTTAACCCAGTCAAAAGTAGATGAGTACCCTACTCACGTCAACTCCAAATGCATTTACCAATTCACGTGCACCTGCAGAAGCAAGTACATAGGAAGGACTGAGAGGACAGCATCTACTAGATTTCTGAGCACATTGCTAAGAGTCTCCGTACAAAAGGAAGAAAAGTGTTATCAAGTGGAATCGCTAGACATTTAATTGACACAGGACACACAGTAGAAATTAGCCAAGCCTTCAAAATAATCAATACACAAAGAAACCCACGGCTACTTCGCTTCGCAGAAGCCATTGCTATCAAGACATTTCGACCAGACCTTTGTATACAGAAAGATAGTGTGATTAATCTTTCACTACCTTGGTAACCCTAACTCTATTTTATTTTATTTTTGTTTTGCCTTTCTGCCAGTATGCCTGTGTGTTTGTCTTGTTACGTAACATTCTATTCAATTTTGACCTTCAAGTTTCTAAATCTACTTAACTGTTTGTCTGTTTAAGTTATAAATGTTACTTCACTATTCACCCCCACACTCTTAAACTCTCCACCACAAGATGTGTAAATTTACTCTGTTCTCTGACCCTGACCCTGTAATATGCCTCTAACCAATCTGTGTTGTTTTCCAATAGAAATCTGAACTCTTACCCCTCTTATCTAATTCCACTATATATAATTAGTTGTTTTTTTGACACCGAATAACCTGTCTACCTACATCAAATTCTGGAATTATGTTCCTTATGCCTTCTATCTTTAACTCAAAGTAATTATGAAAAAGTATGTTCCACAACTTTCTTGAAACCTATAATTTGATTTTGTTTAGGATGTATGCAGTTGATGAGAATCCACGAAATAAAACGGACTCGTATTATCCTGCAAACATGTTCATTCTTTCTCTCTTCAAACTAATAAAGGGAACCGGTTGCATGAATTCATATACTACTGACAAATCTTGTCAGTCACACACGCCACAGTATTATTTTATTTCGTCCGGACCTGTCAACTGCATACAAACTGAGACAATTTTGATATTCATAAACAAAAAAATATTCATGTCATTTGAATCATAAGAATGGATATTCAGGTCTGTTTTATAATGAAAACAAAACATATAGTTCAGCGAAGAGTCTGTTTTCGGCGGCGAATTCACTCACTTAGCTGTACAATCGCAATTATATATACTTATTTTTCTATCTGTGCTCGGGTTTATCCGATAAGAATAAAAGTAAGTTTGGTATGTTGTTGTTGTCAAGACAATCCAAAAATGTGACGAGTAATCAAACTATAACTAGGGGGTGAAGATTGGTTAGAGGGTAGTGGTGATGTAACGTCGAAAACCATATTCATAAACACATAAAAAGAGTTGAATAGGCGTGATACAGTTACGTAATAAGGTAAATAGTTTAGTAAGCCAGTTGTGATTAGGATGCACACAGAAACAAAGTAGAGAATATGAAATTACGTAAGAGTTCTAAATAAATACAAGAAATATACACAATGAAAGAAATAGGCAAACAAACAAAATTAAGTCATCAAAAATCAACAAAGTTGTTACCATGATAGTAGAAGTGGTTGAGTAATTCTCTTTTGTATTCACAGCTCCGGGTTTTCTGCGTGGATGACCAGAGCTTCAGCAATACAAAGAAGACGAAACCGTGTTGACTTTGGTAGGTTATTCTTGACTCTGAAGATTACTTTGAAGCAGGAGATGTTTGTTGAGATGGAATGACCAGTGTTGACAAGGTGTTCAATTATCACGCTCCTTATACAACCACTACTACCTTACTGTAGCCTTGCAGGATAGTGTTCCTAAACCTTTTTACACAGGATATGCGTCGAATGACCAGTGTACCTGGGTGGCTCCACAGCAACAGGTGAACTGATCATATGCACATAAAAGTAGCCAGATACGGGATCTTGTCATTGAGGCTTCTGTAGATCAGTGGACGACTGGAGAACACTACTCTTAGAGTTACTGCGAAGAATGTTCTTTTCAAAGATGCTGAAATTCTTCTATTGAAGATATCGCAAGCTAAGTCTCCCTCCCTTGAAATCCAGATTCATATAAAGTATCTTTTATGAAAAAAGTGATGTTTCGTTCCTCTCAACCTTTGGTCTGATATTCTTGCCAGTGAATCTTGGTGAGTGACTATCCATTTTGGATGAAGGTTTCCTTCAGAAGATCCAGTTCTGCTTCCAAGTTTCAGGACTGTAGATGCGTCATATCCGAGTGTTATACACTCCTAATTTTTCCTAAATTTAAATAATTGTATTTTCCTAGCTAAATCGGTTTAGAACAGTTTAAACAACACTGAAGCCGAATTTTGTGCAACCAATTTAATTAGTTACCTTTTTGGTTTAAGTGCCCTAGTTTGGTGATACACATATTCAGTATATTTTCGCGCAATAGAGACGATTGTTCTCACCAACTAGTACCAGTCTGTCTACTGTGTACACTTGCGTGGGTTCCTCAGATCAGAAGTGATTGCAAATCAGGATTTGGTATTTTGCTTTTAACCGAATTCAAGTTTGGCCACAGGTTGATATGGCTTAGAGAACCATTGAGAAACAGGGAGTAATGAACAGTTGTTTTGTCTTAGATTCTAAATCTTAAGCAGTGCGTACCCACAACCCCACTACCAGAGATCTAACCCAGGACATTCAGACTACTGAGGTGGAATTCAATGAACTCACAAACTAACTCTTAAAAATTAATCTAATTCTCAATAGTGATTGATTTAAGGATGAAGTTGCCTGCAGGGAGTTCTAGTGAGAAGTCATGACGAGAGAAGTCCATCAAAGTTAATAGTGACGACAAATACTCACTGATGACATTGGCAGACAGTTGCGTTATATTTGTGAATCGAAAGAAGTGAGAATCAGTGGGTCGTCTTAAGTTCAATCCCTGTGCGTCGGTGGCATAGTGGTTAGGACACTCGCTAACCATGCACATGGTCCGAGGTTCGATCCTCGGCCGACGCACTCCTTTACCTGACTAAGCCAGAAATAATGCTGGTAAAGAGGAAAGGTTGGGCATGAGGCTAGCAACCCCATCCTGTAAAAATAAACACGGCTACAGAAACTTCAAGCCATTAGCTTGAGGCCCTATTTTCCACTGGGAACGTGAAGGAAAAAAGAAGAAGAAGAAGTTCAATCCCTGGCAAAGTTGTGGCTATATATTTCCGAAGAGTCCCAAACTAGAATAAAGCAGCTCTGCAGTACCTCCTGCTGGTTTTCAGAGGTCCTATAACTGACATCAATCAACTGTCAAACATGAGACAAGCTGAATCCCTACAAACTTGAAGACTTCCGCATCCCTTGAACAGATAACATATTTTATGCTGAGAATATAAATTTCCTTCTAGTGGTATTAAGATACATGTTCTTCGTCGTGCAGACGCTAACAAAGACTATCCAACTTCTTCTGAAGTTGATACTATAATCAGTTAAAACTATCATTTTTCTGACTATCCTCAGTAATAATCAGTTTTTCTGCCTTTCAACAGATTTCCTAAAAAACAACATTATTTAGGCATCGTCGAATATCAAGATGTTCACTATCCATGTGAAAGAACTGGGTTAAACTCCCGTCCACTGCTGTCGAGAACCTCGTCTAGTCCACTAGACGGTACTAAGCTTGGAAAATAGGGAAAGTTGGCCGTTAAAATAAAATCACCACTACTAAAGTTTCAAAGCTTAGTGGTAGAAAAAAAGGCATTGGTGAAGCGTCCTTAATAGAAGCCAGAATCTACTCGAATGTATGCGTTCTCCTATACGGAGTCAAAACGATAGTCGAAATCAGCGTTTTATGTGATGTGGGCAGAAATCAATAGCTGCACCACAGATGCATTCACTAATTTTACTTCTCTATGAAAAATGCAAAGAAGGCCATTAACCATCAGTGTGATTTATTTCTTATATTGTGGTCAATTTCCAGTCTGGAAATAAACCAATCAGAATCTGGCCCACATAATAAAATAACGCCCAATACCTTATTGGTCATGACTACAGACTTGTAGACATAACCTTGAGGATATTTTGAAACACACACTAATGCGTAAAAATAAAATATGCGGCTCACATCTCTGTGTGTTCTCGTTTAAGTTAGCTGCCGTATAATTTCATTGGTGTAGTCAAACGATATTCCTGATCAACGTGAGTGTGTTCAACTCAGCGTCCCCATTTCAATCTTAACGTATTGAGAATCATAAAAATTTCCTACTGTACTGTTTAAAATAAAAATGATAACAGCAAATCATCTTGAATTAGATCGCTATATTATTGTATCAATATCTCACCCACTGGATAAATTATATTATTCTAGTCTCAAACCGACAACCCCATCATCTGAGGTCGAATAACCTCTTCGGGCATTGTTACCATTATGTTGATATAATAACAAAGGTCAGTCTCCTTCTAGTAAAATAATCTGGAGTAAAGTTAGAAGAAATAAATGTGAATAAAAGATTTAGATAAAGTAACTGCAAACAAGGTTATATTCGTTGTTCTGGTAGCCAGGATCATTTTCAAAAAATCCACGGGTATGCAAAAATGAAGATTCTTCCTAAATTTATTCCCCTTTATGAATTTGAAAATAAAACAAGAACAATAGTTTGCAAAAAATTATATTTGTAATATCTCAGCGATATTGAAATGAGTAATTCCAACGTTTCGTTCGGCAATCTGGTCCGAACTTCTTCAGGGAAATTAATCAAAATTAACATAACAGAGGTTTTTATATATAAAAGGCACATCTTTTGTTTTTAAAAACTTTGTCCAATCATGATTCATGAAACAAGTATCAACAAGTATAATAAACAAAATTGTATTAGCTGTGATCAAAATTTGACCTCGGACTTACAAATATTGGTCTACCTTTGTTAAACACTTTAAACAGAGTGTGCATGCGTGTGTGTGTAAACAGTTGTAAAACATTTCTTAACATCTCTATAGGAAGGTATAGACAGTCAGGAATTTGACCAAGTATTATTAATTAGTGATACATATCCATTTTTATTTATTAATCAGGATTTCCTATGCATCAGCTAACATCAAACCTTCATGTCCGTTCAAACTGCTAGTATCTAGAATTTTATGATTAGACGTATTTTCAAAGTTATGGTGTTTAGGATTAGAGTTTAGTTTAAGCACCCTGTCGAACTTATTGCATTGTCTTCTTTCTGAATATTGAGCTGCTTTATTCGACCTACTGGAGTTGTCAGGTGACTCGACAGCTACGGATTTAGGATGTGCATTTTGTTCCAGACAACGGAGACTGAAAACACGATGATTGTGCTAATTACATAGTTTCTTTGTTAATTTAATTCGATAGCAAAATAATTCAAATGAACTGTCGTCAATATTTGACCGAATAGTTCTAAAATATTTGGGCGCCGAGTGAGAAGTAGACATTTGTAAAAAATTATATTTGTAATATCTCAGCGATATTGAAATGAGTAATTCCAACGTGTTTATGAATCATGATTGGACAAAGTTTATAAAAACAAAAGATGTGCCTTTTATATATAAAACCTCTGTTATGTTAATTTTGATTAATTTCCCTGAAGAAGTTCGGACCAGATTGCCGAACGAAACGTTGGAATTACTCATTTCAATATCGCTGAGATATTACAAATATAATTTTTTACAAATGTCTACTTCTCAGTCGGCGCCCAAATATTTTAGAACTATTCGGTCAAATCTTGACGACAGTTCATTTGAAGAACAATAGTTTTTTGTGCAAAATAAGATGGTTACCATCATTGTTAATTTTATTGGCTTCTCATCAGCTGCTTACAGCCTAAAGATATTATTATTAAGTTTATGTATATAAACAATTCTAACAAACTTACCCACAGGGAGTTAAGTTTAAACAAACGATTAATGTATGCATACAATGGAGATAATAATAATTATATTAGTCACTTTGATTGGACACTGGTAACTAATATGAAGTGTCTAGTCCTTTGTTTGGTGCAGACTGAATTCTATTAGTCAGGTGTGTGTATCCAGTCAAAGTATTCAGTACAGTCCTACAGGAGGTCAAAATGTGAGCTTGAATAGCTCAGGGGTAACGTCTCTGACTGCAGCACTGGATGACGTGGGTTCGAGTCTCAGAAGTGACATGAGTTCCTTAAAGTCTGCGGATACGCTTTGCTGACGATTGCCAACAAACATGAAACCTAGGTCCAAGGCCTCCTACCGATTGACTCCGATCATCTAATATCAATAATATTAGTCACTTGATTCCAAACAACAATAGTAATTCTATAGAATGGAATTTTCAGCGTTACGTAGTCGAATGAAATACACCCTTCTCATGTTAACTCTAACTGTGTATACAAATTTACATGTATCTGTGAGAGTAGTTACATTGGGAGAACAGAGGGGAGAACTATACACCACCAATTTCCTGAGCATCTTACGAAACGCCTACGTCTCAAGGGATAAAATGGTTACAATAGTTCCATTACCAGGTATCTCTTTGATACGTATCATGAGGCGGACACCGCCAAAGCCTTCAAAATTATCAGTAGGCAAAAGAGTTCAATTCTCCTCAAGTTCGCCAGCACAATCTCCATCAAGCTCCTGAAACCCAATTTATGTGTGAGAAAGAAGCAGTTATCAGGCCTTTCCTTATCGAGCTAACTAGATTTGTTCATTCTCTCTTTCATCTGATTATGTAACGCTGAAAATTCCATTCTGTATGATTGTTATTGTCCAGAATAAAGTGATTATTATTACCATTCTATGCATACACTGATTTTTCTGTCTAATCTTGAACTCTCTGTGGGTAAGTATGTTAAAATTGTTTCTATACATACACTTAAAAATATCTTTAGGCTGTAAGCAGTTGATGAGAAGCCAACGAAATAAACAATGATGGTATCATTTTATTCTGCACAAACCACTGTTGTCCCTGCTTTATTCAAATGAAGATTCTCATTTCAGACGACGATGAATTCTCTAATCCACTGAGTAATAATTTGTCACTATTCTTCTGTCCCAGTAATCAGATAGAATTTTCACAGATGTCTCATATAAATAAGATGACTTCCCTCCTATCCTCACCCACAAGTTACCTGGTTTCTTAAAATTACTAAGCTTGTTGTTTCACTGTCATAATATTTAGAGGTTATTTCGGTAAACAGAAAGACTAGCGGTCAGAGAGTGAGAACGCACGAATGACCTTCAGGTCACCAATGAGACAACGCCCATCACTTCAAGAAAAATACACATGGTAATAATACAACAAAATGAAAACGAAATTCTCCCCTGACGTGACTCAAAAATACTTCCCAATTAAACAACTAGAGAGTATTAGTTCTCAAGTTCCTTAATTATCAAAAAACAGTTTTACCTATATGAACAACAACCGCTTCTTATCTCATTTTATTATTTACAAGAAGATTAGAGATGATAATTAAATATCCTAACCGCCGTCCTAACCCTAATCGTAATCCTAAGCATAGCTATATCCCTAACACTCACTCTAACCCTGATACTAATCCTAAAGCTAACGTCCTATCAATCCATGATCTGAAGAGTATTTAAAAATGAGATCGGGTTGAAATTTCCACCTCATTTCGTGCACAGAGTTCATACTGGCGCTATAATAACAGCACGTTCAGCAATCCAACCAGTGGAATGCCTTCAAGGTCAGTGACAAGTTTGAACCAAGGGTCATTAACATTTGGGCCCGCCGTTACACTAACAATCATACATTCAATAGAATTGTTATGGTTACTCGCTATTAGCAGGCTATTTCACTCAGGATCTTTAAAACAGCAGTATGCAGCCAAGAAGATGAGAATCCTTCGGTATGAGAAAGCTTATAGACAAAAATTTCATATTATGCCATAATGATTCTGGTCTGAAAAACTCCCCACTCTTTGGTTTGACATTAGATAGCCATTAGTGTCACGCGTTTAGTCTTTGGTGTGTGTTGCTGCAGACTCAATTCACTCAATCAAATTTCATACATTTATTCCCCTTAATGAATTTGAACAAAGCAACAACTACAATTTTAGCAGAATAAAATGGTACCATATTTTATTTCGTCGCCTTCTCTTCAACTGCTTACAGGGCAAAAACATTATTAAATGTATCTACAAAGACAATTTTAACACACTTGCACAGAATTCATTTTAAACAGAAATCAATCGATCAATATACACATACACTAATAATATATACACATATATATATGTGGTGACAGCGAGCTGCCAGCCAATTGGTAGACATTGATCTACGCTGATTGGTGGAAATTAATCTGGGCTGATTCAACAACCGATCACAGCTGACCTAGACGTGGACAAATATGATTCGCAGACAAGTGGCTCGCATTTCCGAGAAATATCGAAAACGAGAAAGCAGAAGACTGCGTTTGTTTGCAAACAACCAGTCAGAAGACCGCCTTCTTTCTGCGGGCAGAGCCTTATTAATGTACGTAAAATACATATAAATACCTGTTGGTTTTCGTAATAAAATTGATCTGTTGCCTGGCCCTTGTCTTCTGTTGTTACATTTGGTGTCGCTGCCTACCGACAAATGGAAAGCCTATGCCCTGCAGTTTTTGATGGAGATATATGGATCTTCGGGCAGGACTTCGAGGCTTCTTCGCAGTCGAGTGGCGTTCAAGATCTGTCAGCGATGAGGCTGCTACTTGGGACGCTGCTGGGAGGTCGGGAGAAAGCAGCATATGGAAGTGTGAGGCGAAATACCTACGAATGTGCGACAGGGTCAGGCAAACAGTTTCCAAAGTGGGAAGGACCATATATGGTCACGTTGAGATGGGGTTACGCAGACACAATCGCAATGGTAAACACCGTTAAACAAGCGGACATCCGCAAGCGCCGAGATTCCAGACAGCAAGATAACAGAGCAAAGCCCCAAGAACCGAGAAGACCGAGCCGAATTCAGTCCAAGCTATTTGACGGGGGGACGAGTGTGGTGAGAGCAAGCTGCTAGCCAATTGGTAGACATTGATCTACGCTGATTGGTGGAAATTAATCTGGGCTGATTCAACAACCGATCACAGCTGACCTAGACGTGGACAAATATGATTCGCAGACAAGTGGCTCGCATTTCCGAGAAATATCGAAAACGAGAAAGCAGAAGACTGCGTTTGTTTGCAAACAACCAGTCAGAAGACCGCCTTCTTTCTGCGGGCAGAGCCTTATTAATGTACGTAAAATACATATAAATACCTGTTGGTTTTCGTAATAAAATTGATCTGTTGCCTGGCCCTTGTCTTCTGTTGTTACATATATATATATATATATATATATGGTTAGGACTCTCGCCGACCATGCACATGGTCCGAGGTTCGAGCCCCTGCCGGCGCACACCCGATATCTATGGTCGGCCTGCAAAATTTGGGCTACCGATATCCATGCTGAAAATGCCATACTTGTACTGAAAATACGGTGTGGCATCAAGCTGTAACCAAAATATAAAAATATATAATATATATGCAATATTGAACACTATTCCGAACAATAATAGTCATACACAATGGAAACTTTTCAGCATTTCCCATTCGGATGAAAGACAGATGAAAAATATCCAGTTACCAGGGCAATGAAAGACTGACAACCGCTTCTTTCTGGACGCATAAATCAGGTTTAAGGCGCTTGATGGAAATGGCTTCAGCAAACTTAAGGAAAATTGAGCTCTTTTGCTTATTGATAATTTTGAACGACTTTTCGACGTCCACCTCATGACCCGTGTCGAGGAGATGCCTGGCGATGGCACTGTTTAAAGCATTTGTTCCCTTTAGACGTAAGCTTTTTGGTACATGTTCAGAAAATCGTAGATGTGCCCTTCTTTCTGTTCTTCCAATGTAACTGCTCCCGCAGGTACATGTAAATTTGTATATACAGTTGGAGTTGTTAACATGAGAAGGATATCTATCGATTTTCGATTGCACCGAAGAGCAAGTTGTTCGATGGATGAGGACGAGCTTAGCTGCAGGATAGGCTATGGCTAGTGATGTGGTCAGCCTTCTGTTGATCATTGCTGCAATGTTTTCGCCTTTATAATCAAGCTTAAAATGGTACCATACTTTATTTCGTCGCCTTCTCTTCAGCTGCTTACAGGACAAAAACATTATTAAATGTACCTACAAAGACAAAGGCTATCTGACCACTATCCTAGGTGGTTTGCCATCACATTGTACTCTGAACTGCTGTTAATAGATTTCTGGAAGTAATCAGGAGAGAGCCTTGGGCATAGATTTCGTACTTGCTAGTACTCGTCAACAAGGCGTATCTGTAACCTTGAATGAAGGAGTTCATACCCTTCTGAGACTCATCCCACATCTGACAGAACTCATTCTGCACCAAGCGAAGGACTAGACCAATGACACTAGTTACTATCCAGTTTCCAATCAAAGTATCCAATAACATCAGTCTTATAGGATGTGAACTGCAATCCCCAAATAGCTCATTGGTAACGTCTTTCTCTCTCTCTGACTGCAGCACTGGGTGATGCCGGCTCGAATCTCAGGAGGGACATGAGTTCCTCCAGTGTTGCAGATACGCCATGTCGATGAGGGCCAACGAGCACGAAACCTAGGTTTGGGGCTTCCTTCCAACAGCCTGTATCCCTCTAACAAGCATTTAGTCTCTCAAAAAAATACCGAACTCACCTACGATAGATATAAATTTGCGCAGAGGAATTGATGAAAAACTGAGCAGACATATCTACAGAAAATTGATATTTGGCGATCACATAAACATTCATATAACTGGTTATTCATAGGCTAATGCTCATGATCACTCTTATTGTGCATCTGAAGTTTTGTTGACCAAGGGAAAGAGATTATATATATCAATAACATTTATTTGTACAGGAGAGGACAGTGTTTACATACAAACATAGAAACAAAACAATAATGAATGCTTAGACAACACAATCATACAAACAATGAATACACCTCAGCAGAAGCATTTTCGTCAAAAACAGTAGTCTAGGCTAACATAACTTTCAGGCAAGAAGATAACCAAATTTCTGTACATTAAGTTTGAAATTAAAGTTGAATTAACCGCTACAACCCTGAAGGACAGGATTTAATAAAACCAACACAGAGCGAAGTATTCTCATGTGAGTTGACGGAGAAGCATAGTAACAACGTCTTGTTTAAATCGACAATGACATACTTTTAACCGGTAAAGATGAATTCAAGAATCCTCTCGAAAATTGATCTCACTGCATTCCCCTCTTATCCAGTATATGATCCAATTGAGACTAAAATATGTGTAAAGTATGCCTTATACTTAATCGATCGAATATGATAATTTAAACTTGTCAATCCATCATATGGCATACGGCATACAGCAGTTTTCAATAATTTCACATGTTCTGATACCATAGATTGTGACTGTTGACTATGCGGTATAGCTTGATAACGTGCTATTGATTCATCTGCATGAATATATTGAATATTAGCAGTTTTCAATCTTATCTCCATATCATCATCTTCTTGACCCCATCCCCAATAACTATTTGAATAACCATTGACAGTTAAAAAGTGTTCCACGGATATCTTCAATACACCACCAATTAAAGTATCATAGAGAAGTGTGAAATTTCTTGTATCTAATGCAACACCCAAGTGAACTGGTGTTAAAGCTGTTTGTTCATCACATCCATATGGGATACGATCATTTAAAGGATTTAAATCGGTATCATGAAATACAATACAAGCAAAGTGAAATAATTTCATCGCTTCTATAAATCCAATATTCATTAGCATAGCTTTATTTATCAGCGTGGTCTCTTCTTGTTCAATGACAAATATACGATAGCATAAGTGTTGTTTTTGTAAAATTGATATCAAGTTAGGCAATATTGTGTTGAGTTGTTTCCATCGATTATTACACACGAAAAGAATAGCTACACCAGATTTTGGAGAGGAATTACACAAATCCTCTGAATCAACAGACTTTCCGCTGTTGTTATCTTTAAACATCCAAGATCCACCGATTAAATGATGTGAAATAATAAGGCTAGTTTTCTTTGGCGCTCTTCTGCTTCTTCTTCGTCGATTCTGTGGTATTATTTTTTTCAAATCTTTACAAATTGTTTGACAAGTTTGTTTTTCTTTGATATTCATCAAATTTGTTCTTTTTTGTAATACTTCCAATGTGAAATTGAACTCAGTGGGGGGGATACATTTATTAGGTGTATGTGAATTGGATAGATTTGAAATGGTAGTAATAATGAAAGTCAATATAGAAATAATTCCTATGGATAAAATCACTTTCGTATATTTATGCCCAGAACGCATTTCGATAGAAGGGTAGTGTTTGTTTCTTTCAACTAATTTATGGACCATTACCATGTCATGTCATGTCATCGTTATTATCTGTAGATAACCAATTAGAATTGAGGTCATAAGCGTAGTCATTGACAGTAGAGGCGTGCATGATGAGTAAGTGGTGTGTGGTAAGGTCATTAAGTGGCAAATGTCAACTTACATTAAATACGATTTGACTCAACACACATAGAGTAACAGTCTGTGTGTTCAGGTCAGGGCAGGTATAATTTTTTCTTAACAATAGCGAAAATGATCATTTAGACGTTTGAAAGACGACAGAAAACTGTAGTAGAGAATATCCTTTTCTATGATTTCCTCTTCTGTCTCTACAATTATGTATATATGTTTATATACATAGAATACTTTAGAATAACAGTCATTAACAATATTAGTGTTTTTTTAAATACTATCGATTTGTTAAGTAAGATCAATGGAATTACAGTTCACTAAAGATGCATAAATTATAATAAGCATAAAAATGTAATGGTAAATAGAATATCAAATAAAATTAAGGAGATTTACAGAACAAATCGAGAATCATTGAAACCTTGATGGCCAGAGGGATAAGGACAGTGTCTGAAACAGCCAAATTCTTTTGGATATATAAGTTAGGCTTCTTAATGTGGATCCCAACAGCCTCAGAAACATGCAGTAGACCAACTCTTAAAGTTGGTATGCAGTAGATAACCTTGAAAGCCGCATTGATAACATCAGTCTTGTGTTCTGTATCCACACGTTGAGATAGAATAGCACTATGAATAGATTTTGTTTGTCCTTTACTTAATCACACAGGATGGCGTTAGGAAATCTGACGAGAAACACGCCTAATTGCACGGCCTATACAACTAACTGCCTCCACAGGAGCAGTCAAACTGGTAAATACACATAGAAGAGGCGGAATTAAGCAGATTATCTTCAACTCACGAAAGCAAAATAAGGGTGGTTTTGAAGACAAAGAATAATTCAACAGCAGGGAATGCTGCTTTTACCTACGTATTCCTTAGGCATTGTGTTGATATCTCACTGATCTTATCTCCGAGGAAATGAAGTTTTCTTTTCAAAATGTCTGAATGAATATTTTCGCTAGTATATCGAGTTGTTAAGATCAATGGAATTGCAATCCAGAAGCATGTTTAAGTGATAATAAGCATAAAAAGTGAAATACTAAGTTGAATATCAGATAAAATTAAGCAGAAAATTAATGCAACAAACTGAGGATTATTATTATTACCATCATTATTTTTCCCTTGGGTTCCGAGTGGAACATACCGCTTCAATAACACATCCCCACTTTGTCCTATCTTCTGCCATCCTCTTCAGCTGGGTTCAAGGTTCCCCGCAATCTCTGATCTCTTTTTTTTCCAAGTATTTGCCTTTATTTTAATCCTTCCTCACACTACCTCCTCCATATTACCCTAGGAGGACACACACGTTGCTTCCCATTGGGATTCCACTCCAGTGCCTGGCGCGCGATGTTATTCGACGGTTTCCTCAAAGTAAACCCCATCCAACTCCATTTTCTCCTATATATTTGTTGGTTGAACAATAGGCTCTTGGTTGGTTTGTTTTTCAGAATTCTTTGTTCCTAATTGTTTCTGGCCATTTGATCTTCAGTATGAAGATAGCCAGTGAAGGCAACTGTTGATAAAAGTCTGCAACAACCTGTTGGAAATCCTTTTCGTGACACCGTATAGGAGGACCGACTTGACATTTGTGTTGAAAATGCGAATCTTGTACCTTATGTTGAGTGCAGAATATTTCCAAATTGCTTTCAGATTGATGAAGGCGTATCTTGCCTTTCCTATTCTGTCTGGCTGACTTTGACGTCCTCATCCGTTCCATGTGTAGTTGAAGCTATGCTTCCTAGATAAGTGAAGGAGGTAACCTCTGTTAAATCTCTCCCATTTATAGTGGGTGATTGGTGCTGGTTGTTGTTATTGCTGTTGCCTGGTTATCTTCATCACCTCTGTCCTCTCTATGATCACTTGAAGTTCTATCTCCACAACCGGCTACCTCTGACAACGTGTTGGTTTTCACCTATAAGTCTTTAATTTTGTGTGAAACTAAACACAAATCATCCACACGCTAAATTCAGATTTTCTGGAATCTTCTTGTCGGTGGCCCAGCGTATTGCTGTCTTCTCACTGCCAACTCACAGTCTGATGCATGATCCAGTCCACCACAATTAAGAATATCATCATGGGTGATAATAAGCAGCCAGTGTGTCTTAATCCTTTATTCACATCGGACGCCTCACTGAGTTTTATGTTGTGGATCACCTAACATATGGCAGTGCCACATAGCGAGCTGTTGGATAAGGTTGATAAAGATTTTGGCACTGCACACCATAGTGTTGAAGTAATTTCCAAATTACCTCTCGATCAACGCTGTCCGTCAAAGACCTTTTCAAGGTCACTGAAGTAGAGGCAGCGAGGGATTTGACTGCCATTCTATACTTTGTTCTGAGATGACGATGAGTAGAGTTGCAATTTGATCAACAACAGATTAATGACAGTTAAAACACAATGATAATAATGACAATAATAATGTAACATTGATGAAAATAGTAAAGTTTATATTCGATGAACTCATTAGATAAAATATCCATTGATGTTATTAGCAGTCTTCTATCTACTACAGCTGTTATATACGTTGTTGGTGTAGTCAGTCAAGCGATGCTACTCGTGATTACTGCATTTGTCACCAACTCAGAGTCCCTATTTCACCTCAACGTTTTTGCAAAGTATGACAAATACAAAATATACAGAAAATATACTACTTAAGTAGTTTGGATTTACTTAGCCATTATAATTAAAAGGGTTTTATATTTATTGTCTTGTGATAATCAAAATTAAAGTATCAAATCTTAGGTTCACTTGAATTCACAGATCCTGAACTGCTCTTAACCGATATAATAGAAATTGATTATTTGCAGTATAAGATTATTTATGTGTATATATATCGTGAGAAAACTTATTCATTTTGTAATAACAGCAGTAATAATAACCACACTGTTTTAACACTAATTAACACTAATAGAGGACGATGAAATGTCGAAGACATTGTTATTTTAGTAGGGTGTGCTAACTGTCATAAGATTATAGACTACAAATATCAGTAAAGTAAAATGACAAGAAGAGAAAGAGAAATGGAACATGAGCCGTTTCATGTAGTTTGGAGTTCCAGAGCACAAAGGACTAGATTAACACAAAATACTGTATTCTTCAGTATGAATCAGAAACATGGCGCCTGCGTGATGAGAAGCATTTCTAACAGGCTATTAAAGACGTTTATCAAGTGTTATCTTCGCTGGTTTCTTACTAAAGATCAGATGGTAGGTCAGAAAGAATTATTAAAGAGGAACTTTGGGAAAGAACCAATCTAGGAAGTATCGCTCAACAAATATTCCGAAGGAAATCGAGATGGATCAAGTATACGCTGAGGAGGCTGTCGGGTGATACTGTACGCCAGGCTATTGCTCGAGTGGAGATCGATGTGTGTCTGATGGTGACAAAGAGGAGATCGTGTGTGGGGCGGGGAAGAGGAGATGAAAACTGATGGACAATCATGTGGCCAGTTGAAAAGGACCTCAGAGAATGGAACAAAATCGATATGTGCCTGTAAAGTCTTATGTTCCACTCGGAAATCAAGGGGTAATAATAATAATAACTATATTGACCTCACAAACTTCGGTGTTAAGATAAACTGAATAAAGTACTTTTACACTACAATCCATTGACTGGTTCCACAGCTGAGTCGTGCAAATTAACCAACGAGTAGTAATCCATTGGTACGTAGCAGGCTTTCGTTTCATCCTCAATCGTCACTAATTACTGAAAAACGAAATAAGTAGTTCAATGAAGAAGAGGTAATTTTTGGTGTGCACTCATCCTCCTCTTTAGCTGTACAGTCGTTTTCATATACAACATTTTTCACACAAAACAGAATAGTACCAAAAAGTGATCAATTATCATAAGCATAGTTGCTAATATTAATCAATATACAAGAGAAGTTAAATCAGACTGATAGAGTTACATAATGAGATGAACAATCCAATGAATGACTAATAATCAGAGTGCACATAGAAATAAAAGAAATGTGATACTACGTAAGACTTCCAAAGAATTTAAAGATGAGAAAGAGTTAAAAACAACAAAAACAATCAATTTGGTAGAAAATGACAAAGTTGTTACCATGAGAGAGAAGTGGTTAAGAGATTCTCTTTTGTATGCACAGCTCCGGTTTCTTTCTCTCTCTCTCTCTGAATGGCTAGAGCTTTAGTAACGCAAAATTGTGTTTTCTTTAACAAGTTGTTTCTCACTTCACAGATCACTTTGAGAAGGGAGTCTGTTGAAATAGGATAACCAAGTGTTGTCAAGGTGTTCAATTATGGCAATCAGCTTGAAGTCATTGCTTCCATTCTACAACCATATGGGATCCTCCTCTTGAATTCTTTTAGACAAGATGGGCATTAAATGACAAATATAGAAGGTAACACAGGACTAGATTAACCAACATGTGGACACAGAAGTCGACATATGATAGAGCTTACCTTTAAGGATTCTGCAGACCAGTGTGCCACCGGAGAACACTGCTTTTAGAATTGCTGAAAAGAAAATTCTTCTCTTAAGGACACTACAAGTTACATCTGCATTCAAATCAAGGTGCATATATAGTTTTTCATGTCTCTGAATTCTCGTTGTGATGAACTTGACCATGAATCTCGGTGGATATCCATTTTGGATAAAAGTTTCCTTCGAAAGGTCGAATGCTTCTTCTGGATTGTCAGAGCCACAGATACATCAGGTACAATAAGGCAAGCGATTTGACCATTCCACACGGGGTTACTACGAGCTGACTTTCTTAAGGTTCCTTTCAGTCTTCTTATCAGTTCAACATCAGGAAAGGAAATTTTAGATTCCTTTTTCATTTCGGTAGTGAATGTTATTGATAGATGGCAGTTGTAAAGTGCCTTTAACGACGCATTAACGTCATGCTTGTTATTACAAATAGTCAAAATGTCACTCAGATACCTTGCGTACGGTTGAAAGTTATCAATAGTTGACTGTGATTAACTACTCTCAAGGCTTTCCGTAAAGCAGTGTGCTAGCGATGAAGTCAAGAGGGATCCCATTGCATCTCCAAGTCTTCACCTGTAAATGATGTCAGAGAATGTGAATTGTACAATAGGGATACAACTCAGTTGTAATTTACAGAAAATCAAAACAAGTCAGGATTCAACGAAAGGACTATTTTCAACGAATTTATCATCAAGCTGTACAATCGTATATATATGGTTTTTAAGAAGTTATATCCGGTTACTATTATTATTCTCACTCTGAACTGTCCCCGGTATTATTTCACTCGTTCCACTTGTCATTCTAAATCAATTCTTTTTTACTACGCTAAGTTCTATGCTATTTATTCGATGTGTCTAGTAATCCTATAATTGCACACCCTTTCCAAGTTCTATCCATCCTATGAATTATTCTATATATGACACTAATTGTTTTGCCACTTGACACTTAACTATGATTATGATCACAAACATTTTAGTTTTAATTGCATTTCATATTATTATTTTATGCATTCACACCTATGATTCAATTCCCTTACCTGATATAACTTCTTAAAAACCATATATATACGATTGTACAGCTTGATGATAAATTCGTTGAAAAGAGTCTCTTCACTGAATCATTTGTTTTGATTTTCGATATGTTACGATGGGAATTTTCCATCAGTTGTAATTCTTTAAAATACATTGTTGGTATTCCGATCTTCAAGTGGTTCTGAAGGTACCTAAATACATGAAGTATGTATTTATGATATAAAACATCAACTGAACATAGCTGAAAAATGCAAGAGATTATTTCACTTTGTGGAGAAGGTTGTTGATTTTCCTCTGTGTAAAATGTGATGAAGTTTCAAAAATATGTGTTAGGCTATGTGACGTACTTGTTCAGTAGTTTTCACACCTCTGGATGCGTTAAATCTGTAGACAGTAATAATACCAATAAGAATAGTTAACACTACGTTTGGTTAGATAAGAATTGCCAAAGTGGGTTAAGATTAATAAAAAAAATTGTTTTTGTACACACAGGTTGCGCGAGGGTTGCTTAAGTTAACGAATAGCTATTGCCTCAGAGCATTTCAGTTACCGCCCTTAATCGTTTGATATATTAGAAGTTTAGAGACAGAGGAAGTTGGTAGTCTGCATCTTTCGATTTCTCAGAGGTCATTCGTTTTTCTGACCACTTCGGAATACGCTCTGCCACCCACACATGCAAAGTGCGATTAATTCCTCCCACCATTTAAATGTGTCCACACACACACACGTAAATTTGTATACAGTGTGGGATGTGAAATAATAACCTGAGAGCTTCTGAGATTTGAGAAGGGAGTTTGTTGAAATAGGAGAACCAGTGTTGGCAAGGTGTTCAGTTATAGCAATCACATTGAAGCCACTGCTACCATTCTACAACTATATGTGATCGTGTTCTTGAACTCTTTTAGACAAGATAAGCATCAAATGATAAAAATATACCTGGTTACACAGGACTAGATTAACCGACATGTGGACATAGAAGTCGTCAGATGATAGAATGTATCTTTCAGGATTCCTTAGACCAATGTATCATTGGGGTACACTACTCTTAGCATTGCTGCGATGTTGAAATTCTTCTTTTAAGGACACCACAAGTTACATCTTCATTAAAATCAAGGTTCTTATTTAGTTTCCTCAGGTTTCTGAATTTTCGGCATGATGATCTTGATAATAAATATCGGTGGATATCTGTTTAGGACAAAGGTTTCTTTCGAAAGGTCGAATTTTTCTTCTTCTTCTTGAGCGTCAGAACTACAGATGCATCAGGTAAAAGTGACAAGGGATTTGACCAGTCCACGTGGGGTTCCAATGAGCTGACTTCCTTAAGGTTCCTTTCAGTCTTTCTGTTAGTTCCATATTAGAAAAGAGAATTCCCGATTCCTTTTTCATTTCAGTAGTGAATTCTATTGGTGGATGGTAATTGTAAAGTGCCTTTAACGACTTATTAAAGTCATCCTCGTTATTACAAATAGTCACAATGCCATTTATATACCTTGAGTATCGTTGAAATTTATCAATAGTTAACTTTGATGAACTATTCTCAATGCTTTCCGTGAATCAGTTGGCTAGCAATGCAGCTGAAAGGGATCCCATTGCGTCTCCAAGCCTCCGTCTGTAAATGATGTCAGAGAATGTGAATTTTACATTAGGAATTCATCTCAGTTGTAATTCTCTAAAATACATTGTTGGTATTCTGGTTTTCATATGGTTCTGAAGGTACCTAAATATATGAAGTATGTATTTAGGATATAAACCATCAATTGAACATAGCTGAAAAGTGGAAGAGATTACTTCAGTTTGTAGAAGAGCTTGTCAATGTTCATCTGTCTGAAATGTGGTCAGTTTCCAAAAATATGTGTTAAGCTATGTGGCAAACTTGTTCAGTAGTTTTCACACCTCTGGATTTATCAATTCTGTACACAGCAATAATAGTAATAATAAGAATAGTTAACATTACGTCTGGCTATCTAATCAGATAAGGATTACCAAAGTGGGTCAAGATTAAAAGCAAATTGTTTCTGTACACACAGGTTGCGCGAGGGGTGCTTAAGTTAACGAATAGCTATGGCCTCAGAGCATTTCAGTCACCGTCCTTAACCGTTTGGTCGATTAGATGTTTAGTTGTAGACGAAGTTGGTAGTTTGCCACCTGCATCTTCCGATTTTTCAAGGTTTATCTGTTTTTCTAACCCCTTCGCAACACGCTCTCCCACTCTCAAATGCAAGCGCAATTAATCCCCCCCACGTGTGTGTGTGTCCACACATACACGTAAATTGGTATATAGTGTGGGACTCGAAATAACCACTTGTACATTTTTGAAATTTGCAATGGAGTATATTTTTGGCTTTATAATGATTACAAGCCAGGCTGCATAATAGGTTCAACGAATGGCTGAGTTTAGTCTGTCTCGAAATCCCACTATTTACTTCCCCATGGTGTGGCAATTCAATGAAAAATATCTTTCTTACGGAAAGAATAGGTTGTATATTTTAAAACCAACTGACTTCTACACCAGTTTATAAATTCTAAAGGATATCCGTTTTCAACAAAAGTATGCGTCAGTATTTTATTTTCATCCTCTATTACATCACCTGAACAGATACGCCGAATTCTCTTGAATAAACACTTCACCAAGCAAGTCTCTCTTATACTTTAGTGGACAGAAGCTGTGAAAATTTAAGTATTGCCCTGTTCCCCAAATAGGCTTTCTATAAATTCATCGCTTTACAGAACCATCATCTCTCCGGTTCAGAAGTGTGCCTAAAGATGCAAGCTGTCTGCAACTTTCTTCCTCAAATGTAAGAGTCATACACATGATTTTGTATGGAGCTGAGTCTATCCAGTATACGACTTGCATCTTTATAATTATCGCATATCAAAATAATGTCATCTTCAAATCGCTATTAGAAAGGCACTTTAGCAATTAAACCAAAGTATAAGTTCTCAGCAACGCCATCGAAAGTGCTCACCTTCAAATGTGAGATAGATGTTGTCAGTACAAAATAGTAAAAAATCTTTTGAATAAGTTAAAGGAACAGGGAATGAAAAACAACTAGGAGATAAACAGAGATGAAATTGGGTCATCCACAGAACTTACCATGCAACCTGCTTTATAATTATTAAAAAAGTCAAATATGTGGTCTACTGCAAATCTTAAAAGTGCATAAGTGGTTATTTCACATATCAGTTTACATGTGGGCGCGTATATGTGTGAACACACATATATAAGAGGGGGAGTAGCCGCCCGCTTTGCACGTGAGGGTGAGAGAGCATATTTCTTTGGGTCCAGTTTTGCCAGAATTCTTTCTTGCTATGCTCGAAAATGGTTCATTGAAACAAGTAATCGATAAAATGGATTCTTATTTTCACAATGCTTATTATACGTTTATTATTTTTGGTGAGAAAACTGACAAGAATGAAATGTTAATAAAATTTAATGATGCACATCCGTCGATGATGTTCATTTATGAAGAAGAATATGATGGTAGATTACACTCCCTTGATGTTCAATTGAGCAGAAGAGAGGATGGTTCACTCAAGAGAGATGTTTGTAGAAAACCCACGTCTGTAGGACATTGCACCAATCCAATACAAAGTCAATTTGGTCAGACGTCTCTCGAATAGGGCAAGAATGATCTGTATAGATGACTTCCTAGAAAATGAATTAGGTGACATCCAAAATACGCTGGTCCAAATGAATTATGCTAGTATATTTGTAAGGAGACACATGAACATTAGGTACAATTATGAGAAACTGACAACAGTAAAAAGAAACAACTGTTCGTGAAACTGGAATTCAATGGGCACGTGGCTGGTGAAGTTCTACATTTAAGATTATCGAGAACAATAAGACGGAATTATACTGCCACCACCCTTTGTTTGTCATTTTACAGCCGACCAGTTATGTTTGCTTGAGAGAATGACAAGCTGCCACTTATGCTGTACCACTTCTATGTGAATTTAGAAATTTAGCTGCTCCCGCCTTGGAAAGCAATATGGGGCGAACAACTTGACAGCTCACCAGATGTCTTAATGAGCATCTTCCTTCATGGTTCAGAAAAGATCAAATAAAATCTATAAGAAGTTCTTCCATTATGGGTAAATTTTCTTTTGATAAAGTCTCACAGTTGTTATACAGTAATGTTTACTGACGACGTTTCGAGCACAATTTATTGCTCATAATCATATCACCTTGATATGATTATGAGCAATAAATTGTGCTCGAAACGTCGTCAGTAAACATTACTGTATAACAACTGTGAGACTTTATCAAAACAAAATTTACCCATAATGGAATTACACTCTACCACAGTGCACAAGTTTTATTCTTATATCAATGTTATAAGTTCTATTTTGTCCCATTTCATCGATAGCGGTCACCAATCAGGTGGACAGTAGGAGTGCTTTCAGTTTTATCTATAGCATTCCATTGAACTTGTCTTGCTTTTCCGATTCTTGCTTTGATATCCTCTTCAGTTTCGCCTGTAGTTGAAACGATACTTCCCAGTTAGGTATGTGAAGGAGGTTGTTTCTTTCAGGTTCCTCCCATTTATCCTGATTGTTGTCTGTTGTTGTTGTTGCTGTCCAGGAATCTTCATTACCTCTGTTTTCTCTATGTCCACCTGAAGTCCTATCTTTGATGCTTCTTCTGCTAACTTGTTGCTTTTCACTTGCATGTCTTCCAGTTTGTGGGAAATCAGACATATATCATCGGCGAAGTCCAGATCCTCCAAGTTTTTTGTATGAGTCCATTTTATGCCTGTTTCCTCGCTGCTCGTCGCTGTCTGTCGCATTATCCAATCTACTGCAATCAGGAAAATCATTGGCGATAGTAGGCAGCCAGCCTTGTCTTACTCCCGTCTTCACTTCGAAGGGTTCCGTAAGTTTCCCATTGTGGATTACTTTGCATGCAGCATTGTCGTACAGCTGTTGGATGAGATGTATAATTGTCGGCGGCACCCCGTAGCAGCGAAGTAGTTGCCAAATCACCTGTCGATCGACGCTGGCGAATGCCTTTCCAAATTCGATGAAGTTGAGATAGAGAGGTGACTGCCATTCCAAGCTTTGTTCAATGATGATACGTAATGTGGCGATCTGATTAATGCATGACTTGTTTCTCCTGAATCCAGCCTGTTCCGGTCGAAGTTTTTCATCCAGAACTTGTTTGATTCTCTTCAGGATGATGCGGCTTAGTATTTGGCTTGGGATGGAGAGGAGCATAATTCCGCGCCAGTTCTTGCATTGACTTAGGTCTCCTTTTTTTGATAGTTTGAATAAGTATCCTTTCTTCCAATGTTCAGGTACTTTGCCTTCTTTCCACACCTTCTCCAGTAGTGGCATCATCAAGTCCGCTGTTGTCTCCGGGTCCGTTTTCAATGCTTCTGCTGGGATTCCATCTGGTCCTGCTGCTTTTCCAGCTTTTATCATCTTGATTGCCTTCAGGACTTCTGATTTCGTCGGAGGGTTGGTGTTCACTGGTAGTTCTGTTTCCGTCTTTGGTATTGTTGGGCGCGTCGTAGGTGGTGGTCGATTTAGGAGTCTTGTGAAGTGTTCAACCCAGTGTTTCCTTTGCTCCACTTCTTTGGTGAGCGACTTTCCATTGTCATCCTTCACCGGCTTGATTTGTGTCAAACGTTTGCCCGATAGGTACCTAGTAGTTTGGTAGAGTGTTGTGAGGTCTCCTTTGCCTGCAGCTTGTTCTGCTTCACTTGCCATGGTTTCATAGTACTTTCTTTTGTCTTCTCTGGCACTCTTCTTTACTCTTTTGTTCAGTGTATTGTAGTTTGCATTCAAATCCTGTTTTTGTTGCTCGTTGGTGCACTGGAGAATCTTTTGTTTCACCATCCCTCTCTCTTCTATTAGTTTCCAAGTGTCCGTAGTGAGCCATTGTTTGTCCTGTCTCTTCTTTCTGCCTAGAACTTCCATGCAGGTTTGAGTCCACACTGTCTTCAAGTTGTTCCAGTGCTTTTCGACGCTGACCTCTTCGCCAGTGTTGATTTGTGTCTCGGCTTTGTCCTTTATGCTTGCAGTGAAGATGTCCTTTGTGTCCTGGTCCTTCAGGTTTCGAGTGTTGAATTTGGCTTGTGGTCTATCTGCAGCTCCTGATTCTCTGAAAGCTTTTAATTTGGTTTGGATTGTCCCTTGTACGAGATAGTGGTCTGAGCCAATGTCTGCTCCTCTTCTTGCTTTTGTGTCCAGCAGGCTGCGCCTCCACTTCCTTGAGATTGAGATGAAGTCGATTTGGTTTTTGGTTCGCCCATCTGGTGACACCCATGTAGCCTTTTGGATATCTTTGTGTTTGTATACGCTGCCACCAATCACTAGTTCATTGAAGGCGCAGAAGTCGGCGAAGAGTTCTCCGTTTTCATTCATTTCTCCGAGCCCTCCTCTACCCATGATGAGCTCCCTTCCTGTGTTGTCTGATCCCAGTTTGGCGTTCATGTCTCCCATTAGTATTTTAATTTCACCAGCTGGAGTATTGTCCATTGTTGCCTGTAGTTGTCTGTAGTATTCTTCTTTCGTTTCGAGGTCTGCGTTGTTGGTCGGTGCATAGCATTGTATAATTGACACTTTCATTCCTTTGGAGTTGAATCTGACGGTTATTATCCTGGGCGAGATCGCCTCCCATTGCATCAAGGCCTTCGTTGCCGTTGGTGGCATCGTGATAGCCACGCCCTCGGTGTGCGAGTGGTTATCTTCTGGGTGACCGGAGTAGATCACTGACTCACCCGTTGACAATTTGGTGAGTCCATTCCCGTTCCATCTGCTTTCACATATTCCCAGTACTTGAATTCTCTATCTTTTCATTTCGTTTGCGATCTAGGCAGCTTTGCCAATCTCGTACATAGTACGGACATTCCTTGTCCCCACACAGACTTTTTGTTTTGTCTCAAGGAGATTCATCGTGCTGAAGTTTCTGTAGCAGCTTTGTTTACAGGGTGGGGTTGCTAACCTCACGCCTGAGAAGGGAGATTGTTACATTAATTTATAATTTAGAGAGAAGCGACCTTGTGGGTTACTCCCCTTAAAAACCAGGAAAACAGGGAATAAACAAGCAGAACAACACCAGCAAAGGAAAATAATTCACAACAAGAAGGGTAACAAGCGACAACAACAATAATAATATCACAGTCAATTACAGTTAACCAAAATGATACCAAAATCATAGACTCACTGACTTGAGCCAACTTGAACATGTAAATCCGTCAATATATATACAATAATAATACCAACACATTTAACACACTATTATTATTATTATTTTTATTATTATTAGATCCAGAAACTCACCGTCACTAGTGAGTACAACCATGAAGAAGATCTAATTGAAAACAACACTGTTGGCTTATTTGCCTTGTTCGAACATCCCGAAGTGGTTAGCGAAACAGATGAACTTTGGAAAATCGATAGATGCAGGTGGCAGATTACTAAATTCGTCTATCTATCAAACGGTTTAGGGCATTAATTGAAATAGGCTGAGACGACAGCTATTTGTAAACTTAAACACGCACACACTTACCCACCCCCAACCTGTGTGTACAGAAGCAATTTGTTATTACTCTTAGCCTACCTTGAAAATCCTTGTCTGATTAGATAACTAAACGTTGTGTCAATTATTCTAATTATTCTTAAATCCTTTTTTGTCGCTTTGTATATATTAAGTGGCCTTTAATTTTCCATATAATTCGATTCGACTAGTCAATGTATGACGATGGGATTGTTCGAAATGTATTGCTCAAATACATCACATTTTTCACATAATCTCCGTCTCATAATAACACTATCCAAATTTATAAGAGGGTCAAATCGCTTTAAATAATAATGCTCCAGATGTGCCTTCGACAGTGAAATGAAATAGGCAGCTGGATTGTGGAGACCAGATACAACTGTTTTCCTTGATACCTTCTGCTTCCCCAAAGAAAAAGCAGAAGACAAGAAGAGATCTGTGCAGATGAGAACTTTCACCTGACTGTACAAAAGCACATTATATATATGTACATATATTTCAAATGCTGGGAAAATTAAACCAGTCTCGGTAGTCAAATAACTAACTCATTTCGTTGAAGATTTAATGCCATCAGGTAAAAGGTTGTCCAGTTAGATTTCTTTAAGATTCGATTGCTTCACAGCAGCCTATGGTTTTAGTCGGTTTTAGCTCGTCTCAGACACTTCTTATCATGTCGACGAAAATTTCAGTACTTTTATCAAACTACCTTTGATACAAACACAACCGCCATTTTGAAAAACGCCCCAGTGGACATTGAACTGTAGGAGAGAATCTACTTAAAGCTACAAAAAGCCAAATGGAAGTGGCCAAGTAAATTGTTAAGATGCTTACTAAACATCCTGTTTTTCTTAGAGTTAAAATTGTAAAAATGAAGTGTTTTCGTGGCCTTAACCAAACTGCACTTCAACTGAAACTAGGATAAAGCAGCTCTCCAGTACTCTTTGCTGGTTTCCAAAGGTTCTCTAACCGACATCAGCTCATGATGAAATCCTGTAACCAATCATGTCCCTGCAAACCAACACCTGAGTATTTTTTAAATTGTATCTTTAATCTAAACTTATTGGAAACGTGATGTAAGAATCATCCTTTACACTTTTTAGAATGCATGAAAATACTTACCAACTTTATTTTTATTTAGCATCAATATCAGTACAGATTGCATCATGAGAGGATTATTGAATAACAGTAGGAGGAGATTATTACACAAATTTCACATCGTAGTGCGTATTTGTAAGGCAATGCAAAATAATGTTGCCTACAGGTTGAACACAGGACCATCAGGTTACGAGGCAAACAGATGTAGTATTCAACACATGGGTTGGAATACAATGTCTTAAGAATGGAAACTTCTATCACCTCATCACATGCCGCTACAGTCAACATGTTGAGTATAAGGGAGGAGATGTACTCTCCAGAGAAACTAGAATGGTGGAAGTTTCTATTCCCAAATTGACAGAAGTCAAGATTCACAGATCACTTCATTTTGTTCCAACAAGTTAACAGTGAATGGACTTGTCTCATAACCTCATGATCTTAATTAAGATCCCTGGCGAGGTAACAGTGAGTTTATGGGTGTGCATTGATGAAGAATCACAATGAAATTTATCAAATTCCTACAGACTCTAAGTTTGAAAAAAGATTTACATGAGTTGAATTCTGATGGAAAATGCACATTTTATCTCGAAAAATTGTATGAATTAGAAGAATAACATATAACAGATAATGGCTGGGGTATTATTATCATTATTATTAGTCCCTTGAGTTCCCAGCGGAACACTGGACTTCAACAACACATCTCCACTTTCTTCTATTCCTTGCCATCCTCTTCAGCTGGGTGACCCCAGGATTGACCATAATCCCTCATCTCCTCCTCCTTGCCACGTGATATCGCCCATGTCCCTCTCACACCGATGACCCACTCGTCACTTCCCGTTGGAATTCCGTTCTAATGATAGTCTGCATTGAGCTCGATGTCATTCGATGGCCTCCCTAGCCAGCGTATGCCCGATCCATCCATCTGCAGTTTCACCTACATATTTGTTCAGCAATAGGTAGGGGTAAGTAAATGTTATATACCAAGGAGTTATTCTCACTTCATGGGTAAGATGAATCCTCAGCTGAATTTTTCTACTGAAGAGATAATTCACTAAATACTAATCCACTAATCCATTATTGATGTTGTTTTAATTTTTCGCATCCCGATGTGAAAATAAGGCAGAAGGTTTCATGCCTTAAAGTTTCAGTAGAACTGGTGTTGTTCTTATACAGTGAGACTACTAGCCTCACACCAACCTTCCGCCTTTTCCCCGGCCTACTACCAGGTAGGCAAGGCTTAGGAGTTCTTCGACAAGGGATTGAAACTGGTCCTTTTGCATGGCTGTTTAGCATCTGACTGTTAATTCATTGATACCAAATGTTAATGAATATTAACACATTTCCTTTGGTTACAGGATTTCATCATGAACTGATATCGGTTAAAGAACCACTGGAAACCAGCAGAGAGTACTGGACACCTATTTTGTTCCAGTTTTGGACTCTTCAGTAGTACGTGCCCATCAAAAGGGTTCGAACCCAAGACTTTCCGACCACAAGACGAGTTCGTAGACCATTAAGCCACTGGGAACCAATCCAATAGCTAGCGCATGAATTCCAACTTCTGCCAATTCATGCACGATGTAGCGCGACTGGCACTAGCCGATGTTATCTCTGGCGAGTGTCAGTAGCTAGTGAACATCAGAAAGATATTTTAGCGTTGGCTGACTCTACAGATTAGTCATCTAAGTCTAAAACGTGATTACACTTTCTTGCAAATGATTTGAATACTTTGATCACTCCATTAATAAAAAAGGATTCAGAATTCTAATAAATCATAAAATTATTCAGTAAATCTGTGTGTTTGTGTTATGCTTAAAAGACTGAATAATGATAATAATATCAGTAATACAGTTGTCTAAAAAAGCCATGCTACATGGTCTTGAAATGGCCTTTTTAATACATTTGAATGCAGATTAAGTAAAGTTGATGTTGATTAATTAAATAAATTGTGAATCACACATGCACACACACACTCTCTCCCTCTCCCCTCTCTCATACTGTCGCTCTCAATTCCTGCATACGTAACTTTGTAATTCATGTTTTCAATGTTTATAGTGACTTTTAACTCCTTGAAATCTCAGTGACAAATCATTGGTGAAGCTGTTCACCTGAAATTCTGTTTTGTTGTTTTATTCCTTTACGTTCCCAGTGAAACATAGGAGCTTCAAGCTAGAGGCTTGAAGTTTCGGTAGCAGTGGTGTTTATTTTTACGGGATGAAGTTGCTGGCCTCATGCCCAACCTTTCCTCTTTACCATCTTTATTTCTGGCTTGGCGAGGTAAGGAAGTGGGTCGGCCGGGGATTTAAACTCGGACCATGTGCATAGTCGGCGAGCATCCTAACCACTGTGACACCGACGGGCTTGAAATTCTAAAGCAGCTATTATCAGAAATCATAGGTATTATATTGTTATTATCATTATTATTATTCACCTGGGTTTTGAGTGGAAAATAGAGCTTCATTAGTTGGATGTACTACTGAGCATAACCTTTAACTTTCTCTTCACACACTATCGCCTGTGTCAGTTTTGAAATCACACCCATTTTATCGTTTCCCACTCAGGTTCCAGTCGTGAGACAGCTTGGCGCCTAATATATAACTCAACGGTATCCTCAGTGTATGTCCATTTCATCTCCATTTCCTCCTGTATTGTCAGGGTTCCTTGTTGCTTATCACTTCTGGCCATCTGATCTTCAGTTGGTGTAAATCTTCAGCCTTATGTAAATGCTTTCCGTGATGCGGGCGCCAAGTCTCTAAACTACATTCAAGCACTAACTTGATATTCATTTTATTCCTCTACGTGCCAAATAAAACATAGGGCTTCAAGGCTAGAGCTCTGAAGTTTTGGTTGCAGTGGTGTGGTAGCTAGCCTCATGCTCAACCTTCCATATTCATCGGTTTTATTACAGTCTTAGTGAGATAAAGCAGTGAGTTGGTGGCCGGAATCGAACTCCCGACTCCCCGAGGCGTGGTCGGTGAGTATTCTACGCCTAAGCCACCGACGTGAAAATATGGAACGCTTCACGATTTCGCTTGTCATCCTTGCACAGGCACCAAGCTAATATCCTCTGTATCATTCCAATTTTAGTATATGTACCGCCGAAGCGAGTAAGCTAACTTGACATTCGAGTTGAAAATTTCCATTTCGATCCTCATGTTCTTGTGCAGTGAAATTCCCACACTGATTTCAGATTAATTAATGCGTATCATGTTTCTCCGACTCCATCTGGCTTTGATATCCTCATCTGTTGCGTCTTTACTTTAAATAACGTTTAAATATATACATATATATGCAGGAGGAAATGGTGATGAATTGGACATACTCGGAGTATATCGTTGAGTTATATTACACACCAAGCTGTCTCACGACTGCAACCTGAGTGGGAAACGACAACATACGTGTGATTTCACAATTGACGCACGCGATAGTGTGTGAAAAGAAAATTAGAAGTTATGCTCAGTAGTACATCCAACTAATGAAGCTCTATTTTCCACTCAAAACCCAGGTGAATAATAATAATGATAATAACAAAATCATACCTATGATTTCTGAGAATAACTGCTTTAGAATTTCTAGCAAACAGCTTCACCAATGATTTTTCGCTGAGATTTTAAGGAATTAAAAGTCATTATATACATTGGAAATATGAATTACGAAGTTATGTACACAGGAACTGAGAGCGACAGCGTGAGAGAGAGAGAGAGGGAGAGAGTGTGTGTGTGTGATTCACAGTTTATTTAGGTAATCAACATAAACTTTACTTAATCTACATTCAAATGTATTAAAAATGCCATTTCATGACTATGTAGTATGGCTTTTTTTAGACAACTGTATTACTGATAATATATGATATACTCAACTGGCTTATATCTTCTCCAAATAGGTATTTGGTCTAAGTGAATACACATTTTGAATGATTCAATAGCCTCAACATACGTCGAACTTTTCCACTAAGAGATTTGGAGACTTTCAAATAAGCTACCTCACCAATGATCAGTGTATTGTTCTACACTAGCCATTTAAGAAGCATATCTCAACGTAAATAACTGACTGACAGACCAATGTATTTCTTTACAGTGAAGTCCATCGGAGCTTAGCCATTTTCTAGGAATGATCTTCGAATATTTAGCAAGCGGCTTGCTCCTGTCAAATGTGAGAATATGCTACAGGAATGGGCTACATCAACTCCCAGGGGCTTGACTGACTTTCACTTGATGCCTATCCTCATGTAAATGCTTTAAATAGATCTTTTATACTGAAACGAGCTAATATGACTGCATTTGATGTTTTTAGTCACGCAAGTGATCATCTCCCTAGTTTTAGTGAAAAGGATGCATTAACAGCATCTCTCAAATCCTTCAATTCATCACACAGCCTAGGACTCGACGGTGTGTCTAGCAGTGTGCTGACATTTTGTGTTATCCTCTTACTCAAATCTTTAATTCAGGGATACAGTGCCAGTTGAACGAAAAGAAATAACTGTGGTGTCTATACCAAAGTTGTCTACTGGATCAGGTTTAGAGTTTAGACCAATCGCCATCATGTCTCCGTTTTAGAAAACTATGAAGCCTCTTCTCTTGCATCTTCTTAAACCTTCTTTCGAACCTTTTAATGACCCAAAATAGTATGCTTACAAATGCAGTAGAAGCATTTTGGATTCTGTCATTGTACTCCCCCACAATGCTGTTTCAAGTCTTGATAAGGACGCAAAGTTTGTTCGAGCCTCCTTTTCAGACTACACTGCTGCTTTTGACTCTATTCTTGGAGCACTTTCACTAAGTAAGCTGATTTCAGCAAACACTGAGTCCTTGGTCGCGAGGTCGCTGGCTATTTTCGTATCTTTCCGGGTAGAAAACAACCTACTGTTTCGAATAAAAGGCGCTCCACTTCGTTGCTAACATAAACTGGTGTGCCTTAGGGCGCTGGCTGTACTCTCTCCATTCCTTTTTTCTCTCTTCCACAGCTAATTTCATTAAATATGCGAACGATCTAACGATTTCTGTCCCGGTACTTTATTCTTTGGTTTGTTCTTATATGAATAAATTCCTATCTGAAGTTAACAAATGGTCTTAAACTGAATCCATCTAAATATTATGTTGAATTAGCTGTACAAGCCAATTTGCCGTCTCGTGATAGGGTGAATGAGACATGTCTAGTATGGGACGTAGGGGCACTCCTGATTTATGCACTTTTGGTAGACCATACATGCGTGAGATGGTGCTCCCTGTGGGTTTTATGTTTTCGAAAGTTTTTGGTGATATATACCTTTTACCTTTCAAATCCTTTAATACGTTTGTTATTTTTCTCTCTCTACTTTTTCCGTATAATCTTTCATTTCTTTCGGCTTCTGAAACTTGCTGCCGTCATCTATTGTGGAGTCCATCTTGTTAATGTAATCCTGCCTATCCATAATTACTACCCCTGGTCCCTAATCTGGTCTGGTAATAACTATGTTTTCATTTCGTCTTAGTCTTTTAACAGCCTCTCGATGCTCTTTTGTGACACTTTGACGACACTTTTGTAGTGTGCAATGAAGGGTAGTAAATATTATATCGTTGATTTTAGTTTCAGATGTGAACAAGACTTGCGTGGACTGATCCAGTAGCATGATTCCTGTAATTTTGATGGCACCGTGATAGGGAGTAAATCGATCATCTCCAATCTCGACGTAAGTTTCTCTTAGAATCCCTGTTGGTTGTCTCATATCCTGTTGATTTCCAAGACAAACCTGGAATTCATGTATCATTGGATCGGGTCCCAGTGGCTTAATGGCCTACGATCTGGCTCGCCTTGGGAACGTACTGTTGAAGAGTCTGAAACTAAAACGAAACAGCTATCCAGTATTCCCTGTAAGTTTCCAATGGTTCTCAAACTAACAATCAGCTCGAATAACAAATACCTGATATGCTGTAAAGACTTGTGCGCTTTCAATTAGAAATAATAACAGTTTGGCGGCAAATGAATAAACACAATCACAATATCATTTTGCGACGGAGAAGCATCGATCATCCATTTTCACTATTAATAGGTTCTGGGGGATCCAGTTTGTTTGTGAAGCCAGTTTATAATGTATAATTTGAAGATCTCACCTTCAGAGATCGATCACTTCTGTTGCTTATGCATGTATGATGTTAGGTGAAACAGCTGTCCAGTACTCCCTGTAGGTTCTCCAATAGTTCTCTAACCGATGTCAGCCCATGATGAAATCCTGTAACCAATCAATCAAATCCCTACGAACCAATACTTAAAAACCACTATCTCTCGTTTACTTATTACATAAAGAAGTTGAGACTTTCTAGAATAACTCAACCTCATCTCTTACAATTTATTAATTGATATATTCTGCTCATTCTTCTTCTTTATTGTTAGCCATTATTTCTCCCTGGACTTCTCAAAAAAGACTATTTCATATTACGTAGAAAACTGACAGCTGTGAGTAGGGTTAGTGGTGTGCCTATGACTCAACTAACTGACATTATTGTCAATAGGCACTTCAATTCTTGCAAGCAGTTGTCTAAAGTCATCTTGTCTGATACCGAAAAACCTCTTGATTAGCAAACTTTCGCCTTGTACACCTTCTGATGAGACCAGAAGAAACTTCATAAGAATTTATACTTGTACAGCTATTAAAATATAAAAATTCTACCATACAACCATATTTAGCACGGGTGGTTGTGTAAAGAGTCACATGGCAGAAAAGAACTTACAAATAAGCTTTTTAAATCAGTAACTGAACTGCAAAGTATAAGCAAAGAATTTTTTTTGATTGGACACTGGTAACTAGTGTGATGCGTCTAGTCCTTTCCTTGTTTGGTGCAGACTTAATTCTATCAGTCAGGTTTGTAATGTGGCAACCATTCTAGGTAGGTCGCCATCATGGTGCACATTGGTTTGATGATATTAGATGTTTGGAGGCAATCGGCAGGAAGCCACTTCAGATCTAGGTTTCGTGCTAGTTGGCACTCACCAGTCAGCAAGGCGTATCTGCAACCTTGAAGGAACTCATGTCCCTTTTGAGATTCGAACCCGCGTCTAGTCAGTGTCCAATCAAAGTACCGACTACAGCCCTACAGGAGGTCAGTCGCGAGTCTGAATAGCTCAGTGGTAACGTCTCTGACTGAAGCACTCACTGGGTGACGCGGGTTTGAATCTCAGAAGGGACCTGAGTTCCTTCAAGGTTACAGATACACCTTGCTGGTTGATGAATACCAACTAGCACGAAACATAGGTCCAGTTGGGCTTCCTACTGCTTGCCTCCAACCATCTAATATAAGCAAAGACTATTATTATTATTATTACATGTATCATGTATGACTCTATCTAATTACACTTTATTATGTTTCCACCAACATTCCGTTTATAGTGGTTGCTTTATTAATGTTATTATTTATTATTATGATTGTTATTATTATTACTATTTTAAATTTTATGTATGTACATATTTATCAAAGCAGCTAAACTGTTGTATTATGTATAAAAACGCTGAAAATTCCATTCTGTATAATTATTATTGTTGTTTGGATTAAAGTGATTATTATTATTATTATTATTATTATTATTATTATTATGTGCAGTAGAATCTATTTGTATACTGTTCCTCTTTGTGACTAACGCATATCTATCTGAAAACGCATGCACCACTGACTGGTTAGAAAATCTTTTGTGCTTGACTACATTAAAAAGAAAAAAAAATTTTCACGCTCTGCCTTGACCTTACAAGTGACAGAAAGAGTTGAAACCAAGGTGGTTAGTTTATCATATGACATTGAGCTAAGGCATGTTCTTAATTGTTTACTTGTTTATTTATTTACTTATTTATTGACCTCTGTTAGTCATTTGATCACAGATATAGCTACTAAAGGTATATTTTTGTAAACAGAGAAGCAATTTTTTGTAAAGACTCTTTCTTAGCTTATTAGATTAGAGAGAACGCTATTGATTCAGAAGATGTGACTAAAGACAAACGTAAGGGTTGTATACAACAACAACAACAACAACGTTAATTGAAAATAGCTACCTTGAAAAGTTCATCATGAAACATATGACCAAGAGAGTAGAAAGGAATGCTTCTGTAACAAGAAGCCGATATATATATATATATATATATATGACTACAATTCAAAGACGATATATACTAAGTGAAATAAGAACTAACAAGTTGAGAAATCCAATTCAAAGAGTGTTTAGTGCCTGTAATCTGTAGCTAATATTTTCCACATAACCGGTTGCGATTCTGAAACTGAAACATGAAGCACCTAAGCTAGACACCTCGAACTGTATCGTCTAATTCAACTGCTTTTGTCCAGTCACCTATATTGGTCTCGTTACTCCAGAAAACTAGCTTTTTGTGCTATCCCATATCGTGAATTGGCAGAAGTTGGGATTCATGCACCATCAGATTGGGTCCCAGTAGCTTAATGGTCTATGAACTCGCCTTGTAACCAGAAGGTCATGAATTCTAACCCTACCGATTGGTGCGTAATGCTGAAAAGTCCCAGAACGAAACAGCTATTCAATACTCTCAGGTTTTCTAATGGTCCTCTAACCAATGTCAATCTATAATGAAATCCTGGAAGCATTGGTGTTATTTTTACGCCTAACCTTCCCCTTTACCCTTTACCGATCCTACTACCATCGGCTTACTGAGGTTTGGAGGGCATTTGAGTGCAGAGAATCGAAACCCGGACCAAGTGAAGCATGGATAGCGAGCGTTCTACCACTGATGCAAAGCACAATATAGTATGACATAAAAGCATCAGCTTAAAGCGACTGAGAACGTATCATCATCACAGGAAGAAACATATCAGCTCTACATTTATAATAATTTACCTAGAGACAGTAATGATGAGAAACATTACATTATTTGAAGACATGAAATTCACGAGAGAAGAAGAAGAATTAGATAAGAAAATCCCATTTCTAGGTGTCTTAATCAGGAGAACCAACACAGGAGATTTAGAAACACAAGTATATAGAAAATCAACGCACACAGATCAAATACTCAACTATACTAGCAATAATCCAGTTACTCACAAACGAAACTGTGTGCAGACATTTTTTAAAAGAGTTCAAACACATTGTAGCACTCCAGAGTTGAAAAGAATGGAAGAAAAGTACCAAAAAGAATGATTATCCACAAAATTTCATCAAAAAGTGTTTAAAGTGGAATCAAAACACCAACAAAGAACCATCATCAAAGACCACAAGAAAATTCATCCTACCATACATGAAAAATACCTCTGAAATAACAGCTAGAATACTGAAACTGTTTGACATAGATGTAGCACACAAACCAGTCAAATCGCTTAATTCGATATTATGCAAACCGAAAGATCCAACAGACAAAGGGGATAAAATTAATAACATTTACAAAATAAATTGTATTAACTGCAACAAGCATTACATCGGTCAAAGTGTGCGTCCCCTTCGAATTAGAATCCAAGAACACAGATCAGCCGTGAAAAGACACGATATATATTCTTTAGTATCAATGCATATTGACAATTATGGTCATCAATTTGATTGGGATAATGTCGAAATCTTAGACAGAGGAAACACCAAAAGTGCAGTCAGGGAATTCCTAGAAGCATGGTACTCAAACGAAAATGCAATTAACAAACACGTTAATATAGACGAAATATACCAACTAATAAAAATTAAATCAGGGGACCAGAAAGTTTAAAATCCAAGTCAATAGAAAATGGTCAATACACATATGTAAAGATGGTTACTGGGAGACGCAATTATATCACTCATGAAGAAATTTAAATCATTTCACTTTATGCTAAATATCGCGCTGAAAGGGGATGTTGTGCAGAAGGACAACGACAGCTCCGCAACTAAACCAACCAGCTCAGAGAACACTATTAATTGCAAATCATCCACCTGAGCTACAAATCTTCTCTATTATTTCGACATTGCTTTAAGACAGAAAAAGATTTCAAAATCTTATGTATATATAAATAAAGTTACATTTTCTTTTCCTTAAACTACTGATATACTTAAAAATGCCTTCTAATAATACAATTCTAATAGTATTAATAATAATAATAGTAATAATTCAACTGCACTATTCAATAGTGTAAATCGATTGATTCTATTGGCTACTCATACTTTTAAAAAAGTAAATATGCGTGTGTATGTTTAACACGCTCATATAAATATAACCATCAGACAGAATTACAGTCATTACTGTTTGTGTTAATTAATAAACTGTGTGCTGTGCAGAGCTCAAATCAACTCAACTCAACTCAACCAGAGTGAAGTAACTAGGATAAAAAGTAATACGCTGTCTCACACACTCACACTCGCACAGAACACTATGCCCAAGCTGAAATCAACTTCAAAGCCTTCAAAGTCAATATCTATTCATACTACTACTACTACTACTATGACTATGATTCTTCTCCTATTCGCTTCATTTTTTCTCCTCATATGTATATTATTAGAATATCAACTAACTATTCATGAAATTATTCTCACTTATTATTATATTCAACATGAACAGATCTCTGATCCACAAATAATACATGAACAGAAATTGATTACACAAGACACATGTAAAAGTATTTGTCAACGTATCCCTAAAATTTCTAAAAGTCAATTAAAATCTCATGGAAATATTTCAGAAATGTTATCTCCTAAATTTAATGCAAATTTACAAGCATTATCAAACCTGAGTTATCCTCATTTATCAGGTGGAGCATGGATATACAAGGTGAAGGAGGATAATGACGATGACAACAACACTGACGTCAGTGAGGATAGATATTGTGATGTACTACCAGAGGATGGTGTAGCTATCATTATTCCATTTCCTCCGAATCAAGCAGCGGAACGGCAACAACTCTATGCCACATTGTCTACATTAATACCGCTGTTACAAAGACAACGTTTATGCTATCGGATCTTTGTGATAGAATCACTTAGTTATATTAACAGTGATGATAATAATAATAATAATTATAATTATAATAAAGGTAAATTATTAAATGTTGGTTTTGTAGAAGCCATGAAGTTGTTTCAATTCCATTGTGTCATATTTCATGATATCAATTTAGCTCCAGTGAATTATTATAATTCTTATCAATGCGATACAATCACAAAATATTCAATGATACATTTAAGTATGGCAATTAATGATAGTAATAATAATAATCTCAGTAAATTTAAACCTCCTTATACACCATCCTCATCGTATAGGAATAATGGTGTTGTTAAATTAACCGCCAAAAATTTTATAACTGTCAATGGGTATTCTAATGTTTATTGGAATGCATATAATGACATAGAATACCATTATGACTTTATTAAACGTCTTAAAACTATTAATGTTGAGTACAGGCATGTCAATGAAAAGATTGGACAATATATACTTACATCATCAAGTAATAAGTGGGAGAATACGCCTCAACTCAACGGGAATAATAATAATAATAACAATAATATGAATATTAATCATTTACAAGTCACTGAAAGTACAGAAAGTCGAATGAATTATGATGGATTAAACAACTTGGCGTATAAGGTGATTTCTCGATTAGAAGAACCATTTTTCACGTATATTTCAGTGTTGATTTAGTTATAGGATAATTTACTTGTATTGTTATGATTATTTTTGCCATTGTATATATATACGCATATATCCATTTTATTCCTTGACCCCTTGTATGAAATTTCATTGTAAATCAAGAATTACTGTCTATTATTTTTTTATTTGTTTAAGAATAAATTTTTATCATTATTATTATTATTATTATTATCATTATCATTACTCTGTCAATGATGGCTGACAATAGGATATGTAGGGTGTGTATTTCGTCATATTTTGGACTCGTCAGCATTTCTGATTGAGACTAGATACAAAAGTCCCAATAAGGAGGAATTCAAAATAGCAAATTCAGTAAAAATGTATATTTATTAAGTAAAGAATAGACACCAACTTCAGACGACCTAGAAACAGCCAATCAGATTCTTCTAGGTGGCACTAAATTTACAAAGAAGCGTATCTACGATTTATATATATGTATTAAAAATGAATCATGTAAGGCATACATATCTCTAATATGCTGCAAACCCGGTTCCATATTCTCATGGAAGCGGTTATAGACATGAAACCAGTGTATTCTCTATTTATCCGGCTGTAGCAGATTATCATTATTATTATTGTTCCCTTGCGTTCCTAGTGGAACATAGGGCTTCAACTGCATGTCTCCACTTGTTTCTGTCTTCTGCTGTACTTTCCACTTGCATCCATGTTAGTCCATACTGTGTCTACTCCTCTTCATATGATCTCCTCCATGTCACCCTTGGACGTCCCACTCACCACTCCCCTTTCGGGTTCCACTCGAGCTATGGCCTGAAACGCGATGTCACCCAGCAGCCTCCTCAGCGAGTGTCCAATCCATCTCCACTTTCTCCTGCATGTTTGTTGGGCGATTGGTTCTTGTTTCGTCTCTTCCCATAATTTCTTGTTGCTGATTCTTTCCGGCCATCTGATCTTCAGTATAGAGCGAAGACAGCTGTTGATAAAGGTCTGCAACAGGCTGTTGGAAATATTCTCTGTGACCCGCCAAGTTTCTGATCCGTATAGCAAAAGTGACTTGACGTTTGTATTGAAAATCCGAATTTTATTGTTGATGTTGAGTGACGAAGACTTTGAGATTGGTTTCAGATTGATGAATGTGTTTCTCGCCTTCCCGATTCTCGATTTGACATCCTCGTCCGTTCCCCGTGTAGTTGAGACAATACTCCACAGATAAGTGAAAGAAGTAACTTCTTTCAAATCCCTCCCGATGGTGGTGATTGGCACTGGATGTTGCTGCTGATATTGTTGTTGTTGGTTGGTTGGTTATTTTCATAACCTCCGTCTTGTCTATGTTCACCTGGAGTCGTGCCTTTGCTGCTTTTTCGACCAGTTTGTCGGTTTTCGCTTGTAAGTCCTCAATTTTGTGTGACATCAAACACGAATCATCCGCGAAATCCAGGTCTTCTAGGTTCTTCACGTCGGTCCAGGATATCCCTGTCTTCTCGTTCTTCTCTGTCTGACGCATAATCCAGTCCACCACAATTAGGAATATCATTGGTGATAATAAGCATCCTTCTCTGACTCGTGTCTACTCCAAAAGTCTCACTGTAGCAAATATTGGTTGCATATACGCAATATATTACTAAGGGAGAGCTTTGATTTCGAGAAGAAAGTGTCTCAAAAAAAATCACCGATTATGTACGACTTACCAACTTATACAGACTTCCTCATGTGAAAGGGTTGCATCTGAATGTATAACCATCAATAGGCCGGCAATACATTTGCAGAGCTATTATCCCTCTAAATATGCTTGTTTTATTCTCCCTATCAACACATTTACCACAGAGAAGTCAAAAACCAAATCTAGGAGTTATTTTCAACGAGGATTATTACTAGCAACCATTTGTAACGCTGAGCTATCTGACTGGTCAAATCTAGGTCACTTGACTTTGGTGTCTATTGTTTACTCTTGCCATTATTGGTATTATTAATATTACTTGTTTCTTGCATTCCGAGTGGAACGTAAGCAGGGATTCAGTGGTATATGTCTGTTGCATCCAGGTCTCTGCTATTCCTTTCACTGAGTTTTATAACTGCACATAAGCTTTCAATTATAACTCATGATCTTCTCCGACCTACACACAACCTGTCGCTTCCCACTGGGGTTGTCCCTGGGGGTTCGCATAGTATCTGATGTCACTCAACGAACTCTTCAGAGTATGTCCAATCCATCTCTTTTTCTTTGTACATTATTTGTTGGATAAAAGGTTGGTTGAAAAGCTGCTTAGCCTTTCCGCACCCCCCCTAACAATTTGCTCGTCAGTACTGAGTGGAGTTATTTGTTGATGAAAGTCTACAGTCCTCGCGTAAATGCATCTGTTGATATGTCAAGCTTCTGAATCATATGGGATCACTGAATTGACATTAGTATTACAAATTAAGTTATTGTTCTGTTTTGCTGAGTAGACTGCTGTTTTAGATTGTCAAACTGATTTCAAAGGAATGAACAATTGTCTTGCTTTCCCCATGTATTTGTGTCTGGCTTTGAAATCGTCATTTGTGCCGCCTGTAGTTAAATACATGCCTCACAAACAGCCAATTAAACTGTTCCTCATAGTGTTCTTTCCAGCGTTCCAGTCGTCTATCCTGGGAGCTAATTATGGTGCCATTTTTCTCCGAGATTGCTTCGCTTATCATTTACCTTTTGCTACCTGTTTCCCTGATAAGCCTGAATAGTTGTGTTGCCAATCGCCGATGCCTAGTCATCGCCTTCCTCGACTGGCAATGTTAGCTGATATAGGGTCAGGGTGGAAAAGAGCTAGTGGCGGTCGAACCAAAACATGGCACCAGTCAATGAAATCTACAACAGTTAGTCTAAGCCACGTAGGAAGGTGTAGACTTCCTGGTTGGTTGGGGTCCTCGGGACGGTAAAAACCAATGGTTGGAAACAATTGGTGACATGGCTCAAACTCATCGTTCTCAATGGCTGGCGCAGATGCATCCACTCCTTGTGACTTATGATTTCCAATGAAACTGTTTTGTTCTTCGTTATTACTATTCCTTTGTCTCACACCTCTGTTTACTGTCTCTATTATGCATTTCTCCTACTTTCTTCTCTTCCTTTGTGTGCTATATGGAGTGTGGCGACTTGAACTGCCGCACATATGTCGAAAACCGACCGACCGACCGCACTGAAAAAAAACGCTTCCTTTTCTAGTGTCTGCCGTTGATGGGGAATGGTGTTTGTTGACATTGGCTGGCTATCTGGTGAAGTTCAACAATGGTGTCGCAGGAGTGCGAACATTCCAAAGACCTTGAACGCATATTAGTCGTTGACTAACGGCACCTGTCATTATCATAGCTGAAACACCAACGCTATTCACCAAATGAGGAGTAAATTTCACCCAGATCACGTTTTTAAGTACTGTTTGGACAATGTGTTAATAGCTCATTAGGGTTAGGTTTACGGTTAGGATAAGGGTTGTAATTAGGGTTAGGATTACGATTAGGGATAGATTTTTAGTTGATGTCATTTATTTCAGTTTGTCTCATTATCAACATTTTCCTGGTAAGCAGTCGTCGATCCTCTTACTGGAAAACATAGTAATTCAACCGAGGCCTTTTAGGGAAGACTGCACAACAGGATCAGAGAGGTAAACGATTCACAAAAACAGTTCGTCTTCAGCCACCCCGGTGAAACTAGTCTAACTTAGCAACTGATACTCCTCATTATAACTGGGAAGTATTTTTAATTCATATCAGAGAAAGATACCCTGTTTAACGTGTTTTCATGCATTTTCTTGTAAATATACGTCATTTTACTTGCAAACGTTCCTCATTTTTATGATTGGTCGGCTCAAGGTTACTCTTGCGTTCGTATCTCTTGAACGGTATTGTTGAACTTTGTCAGCTACATTTACTACCTCTGTCTTTTCCCATGTACACGTGAACTCCTAATCTGTCTTCACTGTATCTTGTGCCAACTTGTTGATTTTCATTTGTATATCTTTGAGTTTGAGTGATATGGAAAGTAAATTACCCACGAAATCCAAATTTTTTAGGTATGTATTTCCCTTCCAGCGTCTTCTCACTCACCACAGTCTACCACATTATTCAATCCACTACAATCAAGAATGACATAGATGATGGTGACAGATTTCCTTGTCTTACTCTCGTCTTCACTTCGAACACTTCAGTGATCTTCGATGGATGAATTTCTTGACATGTGGCATCAATGATATTTAAAAATGCTTGATTAATATTGATTTCATGCAGAATATCGATCAGTATACTATACTGCATCGTAGCAAAGAATATTCAAACCTTAGAATAGAAATAAAAGTCGGTGTGAGTCACGAGCATTATTTAAAGTGAATAATTTTACAAATATTGCCGACTAAATACAAAAGGAATACATTTATAGGGCTTATACTTGTAAAACTCTTATTAAGGCTTCGAATAACTAATTTTATCATCCCGCCTACAAGTCTAGTTCCGATTTCTTCAGTAAAATAGTCTTGCATTCTAGTCGTGGTCACTTCATAATCAGAAACGAATAACCCGTTAGTAATTTTTAAGAAAAAAACGTTTACGTGTCAGACGTTGGGAAAAATCAGGTCTACTGTATGTTTCAGTAACTGAACAAACTTCTTCTATATTGCTAAGTTTTACCTATCCATCCACCCAGTCCTGTGGATCTAGCTTTATCTAGTATCCTACCCACTGTTTGCTATTCAAAAAATTTCCGCCATGGTTATAATTCAGAGAATAAAGAGAGAATAAAGATCCCCCTGAAGCTTCATTTTGAAACACCTGAACGAATATGAACACGGAAACAAAAACTCTCAAACCAAACCCAGAATCACCTACGGAGTATGCAGAAATTTGATGAGGGTAACAGTTATCGTGAGAGAAATTTGACAGAGGTTGATTGCTTGACTTATCCGGCTAGGAAGCATCGTTTTAACCATAGGAAGTCAGACAGCATGGATGAAGATATTCAAGCCAGCTAGCCAGAATCAGAAACACAAGCAAGATACACCTTCATCAAACTGAAACCAGTTTGGAAATCTTCTGCTGTCACTCAGCCAGCCAGCATAAAGAAGAAGATTCGGATTCTGTTGAACCCAAATGTGAAGTCAGTCAGTCAGTCAGCTCTTCCATGTGGGCCAGAAACTTGCACTGCGTGTCAGTCACGAAAAGGATTTCCAACAGCCTGTTACAGACTTTTATGAAAAGCTGCCCATTTCGCTGGCTGGCTCCATACTGAAGATCGAATGGGAGGCCAATCGGCCGGATGGCCAGAAAGAATTAGTAACAAGAAACTCTGGCTGGTGAAGAATCAACAAGCAAGAGCCGATTGCTAAACCGACAAATATTTGAGGGAAAATGGAGATGGACGTATTGGGCATACACTGAGGATACCGTCGCTTGCAATGCAGTCCATCGCTCGAGTGGTATCCCAGTGGGAAACAATGAGTGGGTCGTCGGTGCGAGGGTGATATGAAAGAGATCGTGTAGTAAAGAGGAGGAGGAGGAGGAGATGAGAGATTATTGTCAGTCCTGGGGTCAGGCAGCTGAAGAGGAGGGCAGAGAATAGAAGAAAGTGGAAATGTGTTTTTGAAATCGTATGTCCCACTAGGAACCCAAGGGAATAATAATAATAACAATTATCATGAGGTGTTTTTGCGGAGAGTATAGCAAACAATATTCCAGCTTTGTAAAAATAATGGATAAAATACCCTTAAAACAGCCAAACGTGTAATAAATGATATGATCATAGCATTCCTCCTCTGAGGAATTTCAAACAGCAGTTGACCGCCTCCATTCTCCCTACTCAAGTATACTTGAGACGAAAGGGAGGCAGGTTTATTTTATTATAACTTCTATCCTCTCAAGTAAAAATCTTGCCAAAAGGCTTACAAATCAATAGTTATATTTTCATTTCAACCTCATCTACAATACAAAAATATATTTACAAGAAGTTCTTTTCTTCTAGATTTTTTAACCAACCACAAATAGTTTTTTCTCAGCTTCTTAAGTGAAAACACATTTTAAAATTCAAATATCACTGTTAAAGCTTGAATAGATGAGTAGTTTTCGTTCAAAAGATTTCCGTATTCAGTAACATCAAGTAGGACTTGACAAACAGTCATCTAAGTGTGGATTTAGCTTTAAACAGACACTATGAATGACTCTGTATAATGATGACGGATGGGTGCTGTGGGGAGTGTTAACAAATTTTATGATCGGGAGATTAGTTATGAGTGTTTTAATTTTAGGCTGGAGAATGAATTGTATCATTTCCCATAGGTTACATAAGGCATTGCATCATCCACGGTGGTCGACCAAAATCTATGACAAGTTCTGCTTGCAAGAGAATTAAACAAATCTCAGGGTTTTTATTTGTTTTTTGAATTAAAAATCCACTTTTGACTTTCGCGGTTTTTTTTTACAGCTTGATTCCACACCGTATTCTTTGCTACAGGCATAGAATTTTCAGCATATGATATCGGTAGCCCAATTTTTGCAGGCCTACCAAAGATATCAGGTGTAAATCGGACCCCGGACCATATGCATGGTCGGTGAGAGTCCTAACCACTGTGCCACCGACGTTAAATTTTCAGCCTCTGTTGACATGTCGGCTTCTACTGCGAGAAGCTTCGACGATGTCTGAGGATTGACTTGTTGTAATTTTGATGGATGCTGACTCTAGCAGCGGAATCTAAAGTAAGCGCATTTCCTCCCATTTGGGACTCGTCAGCCAAATACACTTAGATTCCCAGTAAGTGATATCGTGTTCCCGCTGAGAATCCAACATTTCAGTCTAACCAATCAAGCAAAAAAGTCGAAACCAAATTAAGGACAAATACTCATTGGTGTTTGTTGCACAAGATGTGGCTGTCCTCGTCCAAGAGGTCTAGTGGGTAGTGCTTTAGAGTTTAAAAGTCTCAATGGGGCAACAATATCACTCACTAGGCATACGGGTACATCCAACCAGAAAGAGTCACAAAGAGGATGAAATTCACATCCTCGATTGCACAGCTGGTTACCACCCACCACCGAAAACTGGATTCCAGCTTTCTACACATCAAAGAAAGAAATCAGCAAGGAATAAGATTTCAACATGTTTTTTAATGCTTTGAAGTTTCTGAAGTCATTAAATTGACTCTTCGAGGTAAGTTTGTTAAGCCCCAGTCTCAACCTTCCGTCTTCCTGCAGTCTTAAGGCTGGCAAGTAAAATAAACACAACACACGCTAAGAGGCTTCCTGTAAGTGACATCACATAGCAGGCGACGAGTTGGGCATAGGTCCAAAGGAAACATGAAGGCGATTGTCTGGAGAGGAAAGATAAGAGCTTATGGGTAATCGTGGAGTCAGCTTAACAGAACACTGCACAGTACAAAATGGAGTGGAAATGTTCTTCTGAACCCCTATATTTCACTCAGAACTCAAGAAAATAATAATGATAATAGCAGCATCTGAAATCAGCAGGCTTCACAATTTCCCTTTTTTTAAATTTGAAGTTGTATAGAGAAAAGATTATTCGAAGGTATAAAACAGGTTGCTAAATCATTCCAAATACATTGTACTATGATTGTGAACTTGGACTTGATTATGCGTCAGACAGTGGGAAAAGAGAAGACAGGGATATCCTGGACCGAAATGAAGAACCTAGAAGACCTGGATTTCGCGGATGATTTATGTTTGATGTCACAAAAAATCGAAGAGTTGCAAGCGAAAATCGACAAACTGGTCGAAGAAACAGCAAAGACAGGACTCCAGGTGAACATAGACAAGACGGAGGTTATGAAAATAACCAAACAACAACAGCAACATCCACCGCCAATCACCATCAACGGGAGGGATTTGATGAAAGAGGTTACTTCATTCACTTATCTAGGGAGCATTGTCTCAACTACAGGAGGAACGGACAACGAGGATGTCAAATCGAGAATTGGGAAGGCGAGAAACACATTCATCAACCTGAAACCAATCTGTAAATCTTCGTCACTCAGCCTGCATCAACAACAAAATTCGGATTTTCAATACAAACGTCAAGTCAGTTCTTCTATACGGATGGATCAGAAACTTGGCGGGTCACAAAGAATATTCCCAACAGCCTGTTGCAGACCTTTATCAACAACTGTCTTCACTCTATACTGAAGATCAGATGGCCGCCGGAAAGAATCATCAACAAGAAACTATGGGAACAAACAAAACAAGAACCAATCAGCCAGCAAATATGCAGGAGAAAGTGGAGATGGATTGGACACTCGCTGAGGAGGCCGTTGGGTGACATCGCGCGTCAGGCCAGTGCTCGAGTGGAACCCGAAAGGGAATTGGCGAGTAGGACGTCCAAGGGTGACATGGAGGAGATCGTGTGAAGAGGAGCTGAAACAGTATGGACTAACATGTGTGCAGGTGAAAAGTACAGCAGAAGACAGAAACAACTGGAGGCGTGCTGTTGAAGTCCTATGTTGCACTAGGAAACCAAGGGAAGAATAATAAATAATAATAATAATGATTGTGAACTAGTATTTGGACATATTTGTTCCAATCTATATTATATATGTATGTGTGAATACCCTACAAACATGTCCTTCTAGTGACCGCTAAGAAAAGTAGTGAGATACACCATCATAAGATCTAGTATCATAGATTACTCCTGTTTGGTTTGTATGTATACTATTTGAAGCTATAGCATCTTATACCTGTGCACTTCAGTGCAAAGATCTAAGCTAAGCAATCAACACAAATCAATCAATTATTCAATGAGTCATTCATTCATCACATTAGAGTAGATAAACAAACACAGAACAGACGTCAATCAAGTAGGAAGCAATTCGATAATAACTATTATATGTTTAATAAACTCGTGTGAAAGATTCAAGTCAATAATACATCGCAGTAGGATGCACTAAGCTAAAACGTGGGAAATATTATTTACTGATATTTATAATGTTGTGACTTAATAATCTTTCTTCTGCTTCGTGGAATAAATATTAGGCTACAGTGATACTAAATAAATCAGAGTAAAGAATGTGTGGTTAGTTGATTAACTGTATTAGGCGGTAGTTCTTGCCCGTCTATTCACCAAATACACAACATTAGAGAGTCAATTTGTATCCAAAGTCTAGTCCACTCACAATCCTGTGTATTTTAAATGATTTAGTAATACGTCTTATATCGCGTCAGTCTAATTCATTTAAACAATTCTCTGTACACATTTGGAAGCTTAACCACCTGGAGTAATTACTATATGCTAATTGTTTCTGTAGTATTTGAAGGGAGTTTTAGACTTTATTATTATCTTAGTCTTTAGGATAAAGGTGCATTTTCGTAAAAATGGAATTACCCCCAATGACTCAGAGAACACAAACATTAAACGTTTGTTTACTGGATTTCTCAATCGTTTGAGGCTAACTGTGTATTATTAGTATTATTCCCTTGGACACCGAGTGGAACATAAGGCTTCAACAGATTATCATCACTTTGTCCTTTTTCATGCAATCCTCTTCAGCTGATCCTACGATTGTTCATAAGCTGTCATCTCCTCTGTCTTGCACGAATTCCTCCGTATAACCCTAAAAGTGATGCACAATTTCATTCGGTGGTCTTCCCAGAGTGTGTTTAATCCATCTCCATGTCTTTCTGCATATTGGTTGGTTTGTTCCTAGAGTTCCTTGTCGCTTATCCTTATCATTTCCCATTCGGATCACACTTGGGCGCTGGCATGGCGAAAAATGTCACACGAGGGTCTACATGCTGCGTGTGTCCGATCCATCTCCGTTTTCTTGGGCTTATTTGTTGAGTAAACGGCTTTTGGTTGGTTCGTTCCGAGAGCTTCTGGATGCTAATTCTTTCTGGTCATCTGATGTTGAGTACAGAGCGAAAACAGCTGTTGAAAAAAGTCCACAGCAGCCTGTTAGAAAGAATTTTTGTGACGCTCGCGCCGAGTGTCTGATCCACGCAGATGAACCAACTGACTTGACATTGGTGTTGAAAATCGGAATCTTTAATAGTAATAATAGTAATAATAATCACTTTATTCCACAACAATAACAATTTACAGCATGGAGTTTTCAGCGTTTCTTTTACATATTGCAATGGTTTAGCTCTGTTTATAATTATATAAATGTATAAAATGTTAAAATATTGATAGTTAATAGGAAAAAATAAAAACCCCAACAAAATCACACCATTGCTAGGTCATAGTGAATAATAAATAAATAATATAACAAATAACACATGCAATAATGTGCATCATTACATTTTATAGTTTAGTTAATGATTTAAAAGTTGTAAAAGTTCTTTTCTGATATTTGTCTCTTCACACAATACTCGTGCCAAATATGGTACGGTCGAATTTTTATATTTTGTTGTACGAGCATAAATGTTTATGAAATTTCTTCTGGTCTTACCCGAAGAGATACAAGGAAACAAATGTGAATAAAGAGGATGTTCACTATCAGACAAAATAACTTTAGCTAAGTGTTTACAAGAATTCATGTGCCTATTGACAACAGTGTCGGTTAGTTGAGTCAAAGGGATAGCACTGACCCTACTTACAGCCTTCAATGTTCTTCGTAGTATTATATAGTCTTTCTTGAGTAGCCCAGGGAAGAATAATGGAGAACAATAAAGAATGATGGGCAAAACACATGAATTAATAAATTGTATGAGAAGAGATTGGGTTATACCTGAGTGCGTCAACTTCTTTATGTAATAAGTCAGGCGGAAAACTGTCTTAGAAACTATAAGAATATGAGACGACCAGCAAAGGTTTGAAGAGAAACTAATGCCAATATAAGAAACACTTGACTTGCTCTCTGTCATGGTACCATCAATATTACAACAATCATGAGATTGGATCAATCCATGCATGTCTTTTTCACTTCTCAAGCTGAAATCAACAGTATTACATTTAGTTGGATTTAGTTTAAGACCATTTGAGCCAGACCAATCGTTAACTTCAGCTAAGAAGCCATTCATATGGGAAGAATCCGATGTTGAAACTACAGGGACAGAAACGGTCAGATCATCAGCATACTTAATGAAGTTAACTTTGGGTGAGTTCGGAAGGTCATGCAAAAAGAAAGAGAAAAGAAATGGAGAAAGTACTGCACCTTGAGGCACACTACTTTCAGTTAGCTGAGAAATGGAGCGCTTTCCAGTCAAAACAGTATGCTGTTTCCTATCTTCTTCTTTGTACTGAGTGTAAAAGATTTCCAAACTGATTTCAGAATAGTGAAGGTCTGTCTTGCCTTCCTGATTCTGAATTTGACATCGTCATCCATGGTGACTGCCCATAGTTGGAGCGATGCTTCCTAGACAAGTGAAGCAAGTAACTCCTTTCAAATTTCTTAATTTGATAGTGATTGACACTTGTTACTGTTTGGTCACAGGATTTCATCATGAGCTGACATTGGTTAGAGAATCACTGGAAAACCTGGGAATACTGGACGGTTGTTTCGTCCTAGTTTGGGACTCTTCAACAGTACGAACCCACCGGGGTTCGAACCCAGGACCTGGTTACAAGGCGAGCTCGTAGATCATTAAACCACTGGGACCCTATCCAATGGCCAACCATTCTAGGAATTCTAAATTCTGCCAATTCACGACATAGCGCAACCGCTTGCCAATGTCTTTCGTGAGTATTTGTCCTCACACCCGGCCTGTTGCACCCTACTGGTCACGACTTCCCACTAGAACTCAGCTGTCCATTACTCCCAGGTTTTCCAATAGTTCTCTAACCAATGTCAGCTCATGATGAAATCCTGTAACCAATCAATCAAAATCCCTACAAAACTAATACTTGTTACTCTTGTTGGTAGTTGGGTATCTTCATCACCCCTGTCTTCTCCATGTTTACTTGATGTCTTGTCTCTACTACCGGTTTCTTCTGCCAACGTGTTGGTTTTCGAATGTAAGTCTCCGAATTTATGTAACATTTGACATAAAAAGTCCGCGAAGTCCAGAACTTCTAGAGTCTTCTTATCGTTTCAGCGTATTTCTGTCTTCTCATTCCCTGTTCACAGTCTGACGCATAATCCACTGCACCACAATTAAGAATATCATCGGTGATAATAGACAGGCAGCCTTGTCTTACTCCTGTATTCACTTCGATCGTCTCATTGAGTTTTCTATTGTGGTGATTACGCAGTATCACTTGTCGACTCCATCATCATATTCAACAGTTACCTGTTTTCCCCAGCCCGTATTACTTAAGCAAGTACACACAACGAAGTGAGACGAAAAATCTATGTATCAGAATTCGTGTAAGTTTAAGTATATTTACAAAATGAAACAGTGATATATACTTGCGTATACGTGACAGAAGATATCCATGCGAGAATAGTCCACTGTTTATCTGTCTGCACATGAATTTCATGCTGTTTGCAGTTGACGAGAAGCCTCGCAATAAATTGCGCACATTTTAAAGTCAATTAGTGGATAGTGACTTGTAGTACTATCCACGATGTACATTTCGTCCTATTTGGGATTCGTCAACTAGATGTACCTGCATTCGCCAATCAATCAACGGGAAAATCTAAATTGTGCATATCTTATACTGAAGATTTCATTAACACACTAAAACTAGTGTCTGATATTTAGAAACGTCATGTTTGAAAGCCTTTTTTAACAAATAAATGGGTTAGCTACTTCATGCTTTTGCACAATGTAGAAAATTAAAACGTAATCTGTTAAAATCTCTTGTTATCATCGTCATCACAAAGTAGGCTGATGTATGTCAATATAATCCAAAATAAGCGCCAATTTAAAGCCGTAAAGAGGGCCTGTTTCTATCAAATCAAATCTATATTAAGATATAGTGAGTGTGTGCTGAGTACCTATTATTTAACAGAAAGATTTCATAAAGACTGTACAAAATTCTACAAGCTACTCAAAGGTAAAGATAATACAAAAGTAGTAGAGAAAAAGTTTTTAACAGACACTCAAAACGTTAATATCCGATCGTCTAGTCTTCCATCAGAGTTTGAAAAGTATCTAATGCATCGGAAAGAACGTATGTACAATATATGGTTTCAAAAGCTTAACATACCTAAACATCAAATATAAGACATGTGTGATTCACCGTTCTTTGATTGGACATTAGTCAGTCACTAGTGTCTGCATGCGTCTAATCTTTGTGTAATGAATTCTATCAAACACAAAATAATTGAGCAAAGAATATCCCTTTCGATAAATTCCTCTTCTCGCTCTACAATCATACATATATGTTTATATAGACAGAATATTCTAGATTAGTAGTCAATAACAATATTAGTGTTTTTTAGATAATATCGATTTGTAAAGTATGATCACAATGGAATTACAGTTCATTGAAGATGCTTAAATTATAATAATAATAAAGATATAACAGCAAATAGAATATCAACTAAAATTTGGAAAATTCCACAAAAATTCAGGATCACTCAAACCTAGATAGCCAAGGTAAGGACAATGTCTGAACTAACTTCTTTTGGATGCGCGAATTAGGCTTGTTAATATGGATCCTAACAGCCAGCCTCAGCAATATTCAGTAATAGAACTCTTGTGGCGAAATTGAGATTGAAATAAGAACAAATTAGTTCAGCGAAGAGTCTCTTTTCGGCGAATTCATTCACTTAGCTGTACAGTCGCAAATATGTATACAATTATTTTGTGTGTGTGTGTACATTAGGTTTGTCAAAATCAAAATAACAGTTAGTGTGGGTTGTTGATTATATCATCAAGATAATGAAGAAGTTAAGATGTGTGATTAATACTCAAAGTTGTAACTAAGTGGGGTGAAGATTGGTAAGATGTGAGTAGGGTTACGTAATATGGACATGTTTAGAAAGATTAGATGCTAGTGAAGGAGTTTGGAGACAATTATGAAAATAAACTAGATAATAGGTGAAAAGATTGAATGGGTTAGTTACTAAAAATTGTTATACGAAAATTGCAAAAAAATTTGATAACAAAATGTTGATGATAAATAAACTTGAAATTAAACCCACGGTAGTAGGAGGGGGTGGAGAAGTTTCTTCTGTGCGCATAAATCAGGCTTTTCCATCCAAATCGCTAAGGCTTCAGCAATACAAAGTATACGAAAGCTTGTCGATTTTGGAAGGCTTCTTTTGACTTTATAGATGACTTTGAACGACTTCTCCTTGCAAATCGAATGACCAGTGTTGAGTATATGCTCAATAATGGCGCTCCTTATTGCTCCGTTGTTACCTTTCCGTAGCCAGGCGGGATAGTGTTCTTGAACTCTTTTAGATAAAACACGCATCGAACGACCTATATACCTCGCTCCACAAGAGCAGGTGAATTGGTAGATACACATGGAAGTGGTCAAATGCGATAGTTTATCTTTAGAGTAGTTGAAGAACAATGGCCGGGAGGAAAATGTCAGTCGTAGTGTGGAGGCGAAGAATGTCCTTCTGAGAGCAGTAGATATCCTCTTCTTCAAGGTGTCAGCCAGATTCTTGTTCTAAAATTGAGATTCGTTGGTATGCAGTAAATGACCCTGAAAAGCATGGTTAACATCAATCAGTCTTGCGTTCTTTATCCACAAGATGGGATAGAATAGTTCTGCGAATAGATTTTGTTTGTCCTTTGCTTAACCACACAGGGTGATGTTCGGAAATTCGACGAGAAACACGCCTAATTGTACGGCCTATGTAACTGGCTCACTCCACAGGAGCAGTTAAATTGGCAGATACACATGGAAGAGGCGAAATTAGGCAGTTTGTCTTTTACTCCCGAACGCAAAAGAGGAGTGGTTTTGAAGACACAACGTAATTCACGGCAGCAGGGAATGCTCTTTTTACCGCATTTCTAAGGTGCTGTGTTAGTATCTCGCTGATGTTGTCCCCAAGGGACTGCATTTGTAAGAATAAGATCTTTTTTGGAACTGCTGGTACCTTGGGCTGCTTTGATTTTAGATTCATATTCTTATCAATAAACTTTTCTGGATAACTAATTTCACTCAGCAACCGTGTAATGTTATTAAGTTCCTCATCAAGACATTCATCCGAGCAAATTGCTCTTGCTCTGTAAACCAAGCACTTTATCAGATTGCGTTTGTATTTTAAGGGCACAAAGCTGAGAAAATGAGTATACTGACCCGTTGATGTAGGCTTTATGTACACTTCTTATTGCACCATTCTCTTTTCTGGTCATAAGGACGTCTAGAAATGAAATACTAGAGTCTTTTCTTTCTCAATAGTAAAATTTATTGCAGAATGAACCTCGTTAAATTTATCCAGGATGTTCTTTGCTTCCTCCTCATTTTTCATAATCAAAAATGTATCATCCATGTACCGACAACAGAATTCGAGTTCATTAATAACATCCTTCAAAGGCCCATTTTCTAGTTTCGCAAGGAAAATGTCAGCTAGAATGGGTCCTAGTGGTGACCCCATTGCCACACCGTCGATTTGTCTGTATAGTTCCTTATTAAATAAAAAGTGGACATTCATTGTGCATTTCAAGAGAAGCTCTTTCATAAAAGATATAGGAATGCCAACATCGATGTTTCGTCTTATGAGTTCTTCGCATACAAAGTCCACTGTTTCCATAAGTGGTACATTGGTGAATAAGGAAGATACATCAAATGATATCATGAATTTATTGTCAACATTTAAATCTTTTATCCTTTCAACAAATTCAAAAGTATCCTTTACACTGTGTTTCACCAACTTGGTATGAAGAGGCTGTAAGAGTTCGACTAACCATTTGGCCACGGGATGGTATGGTGAATTTAACATATCTAATACTGGTCAAAGTAATACACTATTTTTGTGCATTTTAGGCAAGCCATATAGTCTTGGTGTGAACGTCGCAGTGGGTTTAAGTGATGTATACTGACTCTGTGAGATAAAGCCTTGTTGTTTCAGTCTTCTCAACGTTTCCGCTAACCATACAAAATCTATTCGCAGCACTATTCTATCCCATCTTGTGTATACAGAACACAAGACTGATTAACGTTAACCATGCTTTCAGGGTCATTTATCGCATACCTATGAATCTCAATTTTAGAACAAGAATCTTAATTTCGCCTTAAGAGTTCTATTACTGAATATTGCTGAGGCTGGCTGTTGGGATCCATATTAACAAGCCTAATTCGCGCATCCAAAAGAAGTTAGTTCAGACATTGTCCTTACCTTGGCTATCTAGGTTTGAGTGATCCTGAATTTTTGTGGAATTTTCCAAATTTTAGTTGATATTCTATTTGCTGTTATATCTTTATTATTATTATAATTTAAGCATCTTCAATGAACTGTAATTCCATTGTGATCATACTTTACAAATCGATATTATCTAAAAAACACTAATATTGTTATTGACTACTAATCTAGAATATTCTGTCTATATAAACATATATGTATGATTGTAGAGCGAGAAGAGGAATTTATCGAGAAGGATATTCTTTGCTCAGTTATTTTGTGTTTTATAGATGTCTGAATGAATATTTTTGGTATATTGAATTCTATCAGTCAGGTTTGTAATGTTGACATCATACTAGATCAATTATCAATAAATGCTTATAGCACAGTGGTAACTTCTCCGACTACAGCACTGTGTGACACGGGTTCGCATCTCATTAGGGATATGAGTTCCATCAAGATTGCAGATATGCCCTACTGACTGGTGAGCGCCAGTCAAAAAGCGCGAAACCTAGGTGTGGCTGGGCTTCCTGCCGATTGTCTGCATGCATCTAGTAATTCAACATACTATGGAAAAGGTGGATAGCTGGCAGATATATTTATTGCAGTGAATAGGAATGCTTTAATTGCATATCCTGATGGACACTTCCAAGTTTCAAGAAAAACTGAGTGGGTGGAATGCAGATGTGATGATTTATACGGTTGTTACATTCTTCTTCACAAACATCGTTAAGAGGAAGATTATTGATTTCATTTCACTGAGAACGATGAGGAGAGAGGTACCTCAGTTCAATCCCTACGAAAATTGATATTTTGTCATACGATGAAAATGTAGTTTTAGCGGTGAAAGAACAAGTGTTATTATCAGATAGGAGGTATTACAATGGGACTCCCTTTGTGCACTCGTTCAACAGACACTTTGAAAGTTCTGCAAAACATGAAATATATTTATCTTTTCATTAACAAGGAACACCATTTTTTAATGGAATTAGAAAATGGCGCATGAAATCAAAAAAAGAATTCGCCCTTGGGAATATATAGTCAATCCCTGTTTGTTCTAAAGAATAATCTGCCTCTGGTAATGTACCGGAAACATGATGCATCAGTTAAGTTCACTTATTTATAGACGCCGAAAATCCATTTATCCTTCCTCGATGTTCTGCTTTAAAGGAGGCTATACGGAAGAGTCAGCTATAACATTTTTCATACATGAATTCCTTTTTTACAAAATCTAACAGAGAAAGAACAAACATTGGTGCAGAATAACATGGATCCATTTCATTTCTCTGGTTCTCATCAACTGCATACAACCAATAATCTTCAATAAATTAAAGTCAGTGTAAAATTTCAACTTACTTTTGTCTATGGACAAGGGTATTGTAAGAGAGTCATAGTGAGATAAAAACATCAAGACAATAAGGTAGCTGAAGTACTACGGTGTAAAGATTTATGTAAATACATCTTGTTAGACAGAAGTTTCTCGAAAATAAATTAACAAATTTGTTGCTAGGATGATAAGAAAAAAATAGTAACAGTTACGTAGTTAGATAAGAGAAGATCAAAATTTGCTGTAAATAATGTCAGATGAAAAGAAGATGATGATGTAATATGGTGAGTAGAACTCACCAGGTCAAGAAGAATTACCTCCTTTGGAAGTCCAACAGAAAACTGGGAGTGCAGGGAGTTGGGAAGATCAGTTAATGAAATTAGAATACAAGGAGACATCATGGGCCACACTGTTCTGTTAATTATTTTTTGTTCTGTTTTCTGTTTTACCCCTCCCCCCTCTTTTCTGTTATGAAAGTGTATAAATTCATGATGAAAACCTAAACTAAAATTTGTATTACTTACGTTTTGGATGCGTCAATTCTATAGTATTTCTTCTCTACTACCACTTAAACATTAAAGTATGTTATTATCACCTACAGAACTATTGTAATTTCAAGTAGCCTGCAGTTGATGAGAACCTGTGAAATAGAATGATATCATTTTATACTGTAAATCTGGTCTTTCTTTCTCTATTGAAATATATCAAGGGAATCGAATGTATGAAATTTACCACATTCTTTATAGGTTAACGAAGTGGATCAGTTACATGTGTGTGTGTGTGTAAATGTGTCCGTTAATTAATAGTAACCAGAGTGTCAATAAAAAGATAAGCTCAAAGGCAATGATTACATCGTCGGTGGAGCAGAAAAGAATTACATCGATGACAAGTTACTGAACCATCAACCTGAAGAAAATTTACAGAATTCGATAATTTCCGCATACTATTAAGCTATTCATTTCTGAGGGATTAATACAACTAAACAAAGTACGTAGTCTTCAAATATTCTCCATCGCCACAATATTATTATTATTATTTGAGCAAACAATGAAAAACATTGGCGCAGAATAACATGGATCCATGTTATCTCTCTGGTTCTCGTCAGTTGCATGCAACCTCTAATATTTCATGAAATAACTCAGTGTAAAATTCTAACAAACTTTTGTCTATCGACAAGCATATTATAAGAGTGTCATGGTAAGATAAAACACCAGGACGACAACGTAGCTGAAATGCAAGCATGCATATATACATCTTGTTAGAGAAAATGTTCCCAAAAATTAATTGACAAATCTGTTGGTAGAGTGGGAACAAAAAATTAGTGACAATTATGTAATTACTTGGGAGAAGATCAAAATTTGTTTGGCAAGAGGTCAAATGAAAAGATGATGATTTAATATGGCTAGTAGAGTTCATAAAATCAAAGAGGATTACCTCCTACAGAAGTTCAATAGAAAGAAGAAGGTGTGGGAGTTGGGAAGATAAGTTAATGAAAATAGAACACAAAGAGTTATCAAGGGATGAGTCAGCAGGGCAATTAACGTCCAATAACAGATTCCTTTTGAAATATAGGTCAGGTTTCAGCCATTTCGTTGCAATAGCCTGTGCAAACCGAAGAAGACATGAGCTGTTTCGTTTGTTAATTATTTTGAATGATGCCGGCGCGTCTACTCGGTATCCTTGTGTCTATCAGGTGTGTGGTTATTGAAGAGCTTAAACTGCTTGATCCCCTTAACCAGAAGCTCCTTGGTAAATTTTAGAAGAATGTAACGTGCTCCCCTCTTTCTCTTCTTCAAATATAACTGCTACCGCGGATACATATGAACTGGTATACGCAGTTGAAAGTAACATATGAGGGGTACTTGTCAACCTTCGATTACACCAACAAAGAGAATGTTCACAGCAAAGACACTAGTTTTGTTGCAGGATACATCCTGGACAAGGCTGCACTTAATCTTTCATTTATGATTCTTATAATATCACCACTTCTGAATTCGAGTTTAGTGAAAATTCGTTTCTTGCATACTGTAGCTGCATCAGGTTTCTTACAGCCATTCTTGCCATATTTGTTAATGAAGCTGTGCAACTAACCATTTTGTTTCAAGCATTTCTCAATCACCATTAGTCCACTGTCTAATTTATCAGGTCAACATATTCTTTTCGCTCTAGAGAAAAGCGTTTTCACCAGCAATCATTTGTAACTAACTGGGCAGATGTTTTGAAGATTACCTAGAGACCTCTCAGTTTGTATTCACGATATGTCGGTCTCTCGAGTGTCCCATCCGTTTTCCTCTCCAAGTTTATATCCAGGAAGTGAAAACTGTCAGCGTCTTCGTTCTCCATCATGAAAGTGATACTCTTCTGTACACCGTTGAATAATCCTGATAGAGGTGAAGCCTGACTCAAATCATTGCACAGTGGAGTTTTGTCTGTTCTAGAATGGTTATTTTTCGTAAAACCTTTCTGGGACAACTGACAAATGGACTTCAGATAAATTTCACCTCTTGTATTCAAATTTTTGATTTTTCAGCGAGGAAACCTCCCACAGCCAATACTCTGATGAATAGTCAAATAAATATGATAAGGAATTTATTATAACATAATGAATGTTCAGAAAATTCACTAAAAGTTGCTACATTGATAAGAATAGTTCAAAAATCATATTTATATGCGGGGCGAGATGCATGTCTATATTGAACCTTACCATTCAACGTGGAAGTAAACATGAAACAAATATGACTGAAGCAGGGGAAAGTTACCACTCAAGTTGTTATTTCCCGCAATCCATGTGTTTAAAATCCACTACCTGTCGGAAAATTCCAATCGAGTTGAAGCATTAGCTAGCGACCTTCGTTAGTTCAGTGTGCATTTATAAATAACCTGCTTATAAAGAAACAGGTAAATAGATAAAGTGACTGACCAAGATTAACCTTGCTATCTTTAACAGGCATAGATGAAGAGCTCTGTGCTGGATGATTTAGTGGACACAAAACTCCTTCCTCCCAAGTGAGAAATATTCAACTTTCATAAATCCTTACAAGAAGTCATCTCACTTCTCTAGTTCCGTGCATCTCCGATGATCAAGCAAAGCTGAAGGAGCAATCATCATCAACACTTTCCAGAGTATTCTGTGTTTGTAGCGAATAAATGGACAGGTCTTTTGTCACTCTTGGTGTCCACCCTCTGCTCAAATACAATTGATTAATGCTTTTCCAGATCACACTGAATATCTGAAGATAATGTCTTTATCTGTTGTGTTATCTTCATTATCATCATTCAAATATGTTTGCATATTTCAGTCTTACTTCTACAATTTGATATAAAATCAAGTACATTATGCTCTCATACGGTTGAGACAATAGTTCTTTTTTCCTCACTACTTCTATGCACACATAATATTTCTTTGAAAATCTGGAGTGACTGACAACTTTATCAGATAATCACTTGCACAACATCTTTGTAATCATTATCATTATCTTTACTGTTTGTTGTCGACTTATTCACATTCTATAATTATTATTAGCTATTATTGTTCCCTTGGGTTCCAATCTAAACATAGGTCTTCAAGAGCACTCTCTGCCATCCTCTTTGGTTGACCCAACGACTGCCCATAGTCTTTCATATCCTCCATGTCACTCTCGAAGCGACGTAAAACTCGTCGTTTCACGTTGAGATCCCGCTCGAGCGATGGCCTGCATTGCACGTAACATCATTTGAAGGTCTCCGCGCAGCGTGCGTTCGATCCAACTCCATCTTCTCCTTCACATTTGTTGAGTAAAATGTTCTCAGCTGATTCGTTCCAAGAGATCCTGCCTGCAAATCATTTCTTCCTCCCATTTCACGTTCAGTGTGCGACCAGCGAAGGTGGCACCTATTGACTGTTGTGACGCATACCCCAAGTTCCTCATTCATACAGGAGAATTGATTAATTCAACATTGGTGTTGAGAATTCGAATTTTATTCTTATGTTGAGTGCAGCGAAATCCCAAACTCATTTCTGAGCAGTAGAGGTCTATCTCGCCTTTCTGATTCTGGTTTTTATATCCTCTTCTGTGCCGACTACCTGTGGGGGAAACGATGTCGTCTAGATAACTGGAGGAGATCACTCCTTTCAAATTTCTCCCGTTATTAGTGATTCATGTTGGCTGATGATATTGAAGGTGTCGTTGTTGATTGGTTATCTTCGTCAGCTCCATTTTCTCTTCGTTCACATCGAGTCCTGTCTTCACTGTCCACCTGCTTCTTCTCCCAGTTTGTTGGTTTTCGCCTATAAGTCTTCACACACTTCAACTTTAATTTGATTAACTCCAATGGTATCAAATACATATTCTGAACAAATTCACACTCAGTGTGGAACATTGCCGTATAAATCGTGTGAAGTCTGATGATTAGATACAAATTACTATGCATAAGGAGCAGTTCCAGAAGTGACAACATCTTTATTCTGGATAAATATTCACATCACAAATAGTACTCATTTTCTGGGACATTTTGAGTAGCGTGCCTGAATGAATTATCATAAAATGGGTGCCAACAATTTTATCAGAAGTGCGTCAGTGATACAGTGGTAGAACACTAACCGACCATGAAGGTGGTCAAGGGGGTGGTTCGTCGGCCAACACACACCTAAATTACCCTAAGCCAGCAGCAAGTCAGATAAATTGCGAAGGCTGGGTGCCACCGCTTCAGCTACTGATAGAAGACGCAGTCGAGCTCCTCTAGATAAATTACTAGGAACGCGGTAAATACCTGAGAACGCCTGGTTAAGTTTTATCTGGTGTCCAGTATCTACCAAGTGGGCTAAGACTGCATTATTTACACATTTGGTTACCCCTTTACTCAACCATACAGGTACATGTTCACGCGCGCGCATGGATAAAGCCCTCTGAGTACGGCCAATATAACTAGCTCCACATGAGCATTTGAATTCATAGATGCACATTGATGGGGCCGTCTTTGGTAATTTATCCTTTACTTGCTGTGTGAGTACTGGTTTAGTTGAGAAGTTGAATACCAATTTAGCTGCAGGAAATGTTATATCTACTGCTCTATTAAGTCGACATTTTAGAATGTCAGCTGCAATTTCCCCTTTGTAACTTAACTTCAGATACAAAGGTCTCTTTTCAACGGTATCCACCTTTACCTTGTCTGTAGGTATTGACATACACTTTTCTAGGAAGCTCTGTGGATATCCATTTTCTTGTAGTGTGAGTCTCAGTTTATGCGGTGGCAATTAATACCAGAAGACCATCTCTTTGCATACAGAAGAAGTATGTTCAACCACTATGTTTACCTTGGCCTACAATAAAGCCAACAAATCCTCCATTAACACTATAAATTCCTTTCACAATTTTCGTTTCTTTTCTTCTTCTTCTTCTATTCCTCTGTTTCATTGACAATCGTTCATTTTCGACTTTTATGATTTCATGAACTTTCTTATGATTTTATTACCTTAGGTTTAAGTAGTGCTTTTCTAACTTGCTATCGTATTTACAAAATCCTGTTCATTCCACTTCATTATATTCATTATTATTATTTGACAATCATTCACCAATACTGCTTGTAATTTTACACCATATCATCGTTATTATTTTACAACTATTCTTATTGTTGTTATTTTCAACCTTGAACTTATGTCTAGTCCGCCCCATTTGTTGGTTTATTTTCATATTGTCTCACACAGCCTGATTACACACACTCTCGAAACCTGTATTTCTGTTGACTATATTTATATATATATACACACATCATTAAATTAAATTACTCCATCTGATTTTGTCCCATGTTCTCATTGACCATGCATATTAAAAAAAACTATCTGAATATTGTTCCATCCCATCTTATACTTGTTCCACAATACACTTTCTGATACGATTCTAATTTTCTTTTACTGGTTGGCTATTGAATGCTAGAATTAATGGATTTATAATTGTAGAGCCTGAAGAAGAATTTATTGAAAACAATTGTTCGCTCTAAACATTTTGTTCTGAATAAATAATTCTCATAATAAAATTCTATCATCAATCTTCTTCCTGTTCTTGTCGTTGTTCATGCATTTCTCCGATGATTATACACATTGAGAAGATCAATTTTGCTAATCAAACATAGACTGGTAATCTGAAATCAAAATAAACAATGAATGGGTGGATGCCGCTTCACTCAACCACTTCTCACAGAAACAACATTTGAAAACAAACAAAAATTAAGGAGTGAGTGATTTGTTTATTTCATCCATCGGTTGGTTGGTTGTTTTGTTGTAAAGAGAAGCTTAAGAAGCAATAAGATACTAACATACATGCTAAGATTGGCTGGCTGACTGACTGACTGAATTAACCGAGATAATATTGACAAAATTGTGGTTGTTAAAATATACTCTTCTAAAACCAGTAGATTGTTTGAAGTGAAAACAATTTTGTGCATATGCATGCAAGCATGCAATAGTGCCTGCGTGAATTATTGATTTGTAGATTTATAACATTCTGTCTTTCATTTCACAGAAGTGAGCATTATGCATCATCAAAGAGGAAGACATAATTAGATCTCTCTGTGTGGGTGGGTGAGAGCGTGCATTATACATTTCACTAACTCACTCACTCACTCACTCACTACAGGTAACCAAAGTAACCAACCAAGGTAACCAACATACTACCACAGTCATCTCTAATTTCCAATTATCAAATCAGTTCGACTAGTGAAATTTCATCTCAGTTTCCAAAGGCAGCCGAAATTATTCAGATCACGACATGTGATCCTTGTTGATACTACAAATGGAAGTCGAGAAAATAAGCACAAATTCATAGTGTCATATGCTGCTACTGATTGAATGATATGCATGGTTGAATACCACTCACACCAACCAGTATTAGAAACCACACACACCAACCCCACCACTACTAGCTAGTCATATCCTCAAGAGTTTCAAGTGAATCGGTTCTCTGAGCTAAGTCAAATTGGATACATCACTGATAGTAAGATAAGAATCTAGAGAAAAAAGCGGCTGACCACTGTTTGGATCGCTCCCAAGTGACTGACCACCATCTGGTTGATGCTTACACATAATCGAATTACTTCACTTGCTCTATCAGTATCCTCAGAAATCACTCACCATCTACAACCGCATAATAGGAATACTGAACATGATTTTGATTCATTGCGTCTAAAACGTAATCAATATATCTTAATACTTTAGGTAGATACACAGATGACGTATAGAAAAATGAAGCATACTACCACATACTTACCACAAATCATCCATCATCCAGCATTCTTCTAGACATTCATACACAATTGTGATATATATGTATCCCTTGTCAATAAATGAGTTAAGTTCCAAAGATGATGTTTTTTTCAAGTAGCTGTCAGTCACGTTATGCATCGTGCATTAAATTATGTTAGACTTCATGCACAGTCTATTGGATTCTGTCTCAGTGGCTAAATCATCGATAAACTATACACGTATCCTACAGGTCCTGCGTGTAATGACCCAATCCAGTTTGTTGTAGTCTGTACAGGGGAAATCGATCTATGCCTTCTACTGTTTAGTTGGCCTAAACTTTCTTGATTTACGTGCAGTCACAAAATGTTTCAACGACGCCACCATTTAACCATAATAACATACCATAAGCTAAATAGTACCTCGACAATGCTGTTGTTAAGCATCTGTAGACATTAGATAACTTTTGAGTACAAAACATGCGCTGTGGAATAATATTAGTTAGTCTAAATCAACTGTAAGAAGTATCTGAGAATCAAGTAGAATAGTCGCAAAAAGGCAGGATCAAACGTTTGTCAGCGAGAATCACACACCAACAACTCTCGTGGACTGTCAATGGCCAGGATGACATTCATTCAATCAAAGAAAAATTGCATGATGAGACAACACATCAATAGCATCAATCACTAAATCACAAAGAGAAGCATTAAAATTAGATATTAATAGTAATAATAATCTACTTTATTCCAAAACAGACAGTACTTATAATACAGAATGGAATTCTCAGCATTTGTCACAATATTGCATCTGATTTACTTAAAATATAAACAAAATAAAAACAAAATTAACCAGAGGAATTTGTCAGCGTTTACGATATAAAGTCACAAATATTCGAGGCACGAATTAAGAATATTAAATATAATGATAATAATAATAATAACAGTGAGTTTGTTACAAACAGTATTGTCGATTCAGTTTGGAAACTTCAGTGTGCTATAGATTATTGAATCTAATGTTCTGTTCATATAGTATAGTGGGGGAAAATACAAAATTAACAGTTATAACACAAAGTAAATGATGTTCACACTTATGGAAAAATAAACAAATAAAAACATAAAAATTGAGAGGATTGTAAATATAAGAAATACAATAACAATAAAGTTTGATACTGTAAGGGTGGAGGAAATGGTTTATTTGGTAGTGGAAAGAAGGTTAGTTAGTCCATGCCTAACACTGTTTTCATCACATAAAGTACGTGATAAATATGGTTTAGTGGAATTTTTATACTTGGACGTATGTGCATAAAGTCTTCTGAAAAGACTTCTTCTTTTACCTGAGGAGACACAAGGTTGGAGCTGCGGGTAAAGTGGGTGCTCAGAGTCTGATAAAATTTCTTTAGCAAATTTGTTACATGACATCAAGTGCCTATCAGTGACAGTGTCAACGATATGGCCCAATAAGATACCACTTGCCTTACTGACAGTCTTCAGAGTTCTACGAAGTATGACATAGTCCTTTTTAAGCAATCCAGAAAAAAATAAGCAAGGGTGAACAGTAAAGAAGAATAGGTAAAATACACGAGTTGACAAACTGTAAGAGGAGGAGTGGTTGGGTTATGCCTGAGTGCCTTAACTTCTTAATGTAAAACGTCAGACGAAATATTCTTCTGGAAATCGCTAAGACATGGGAAGATCAGGATACGTCAGTAGAAAGAATTAATCCAAGATTTTTAACTTCAGACTGGGTTTCTCTATCAATATCATCAATTCTGCAACGGTCATAGGAAACAACAGTTTCACCATTTAGCTTTCTTTTATATAGGAAACTGAAATTGACAGTCTGACATTTAGAAGGATTAGTTTTAAAGCCATTAAACGAAGACCATTTGCTGATTCCTGATAGAAAGCTGTTCATCTTAGTACAGTCTAACTGGGTGGGAGTTAACAGACATTGAAATAATATTTAGATCGTCAGCATACCTAACAAAGTTCATTTCATCACCAGAGTGAGGCAAGTCATGCAAGAAGAAACAAAAACAGAAAAGGAGAAAGGACAGCGCCTTGAGGGACACCAGCCTCAGTAAGCAATCAAGTGGACGACTTTCCCTGACTGACATACAGTGTACTGCTTTCTTCCTGAGAAAGCTATTGAGGCAAATAATAAGGATCCTGTCAATGAAATAATATGCAAACGTCAGAATGATGATATATACAGTCCAGGAGAAGAACGGATAATAATTACAAAGTTCCCTGAAATATCCAAATTAGTACGAATATTGTAATTAGATCGTTTAGGAGGGATTTCGCAATACGTCAATTTTGCCCACTGGTATGGTTATGGCTACGTACTACACTGAAGAGTCCCAGGCAAGAACGAAACAGATGTCCACTACTCCAACACTGGAAATCAATGCTTCTCTATCTGAAATCCCTTTGTCATCAAACTTGAGGTGATATTTCTTGTTGGAAGTAGTTGATATAACTCAAGATCATTGTATCTATTTGACTGTATCGTTGAAATAATTGTAGAGTACTCCCCATTCCTGTAGGAGGCTCACGTTCGATTCCCGTACGATAGATTCCAAAACTTCGCTTAGTTTACTGTCCTATAATAGGGGAGGTAGAGTGTGAGAGAGAGAAGTGGGAAATCTCATCCCTGTAAAAACCAATACCACCGCGAATGAAACATAAAAGTTTGAAGTCATATGTTCCATTCGAATTATAACGAATAAATTCATGAAGCAGCATACTGATTTTGTTAAAGCCTAACAAGAAGTCACTAAAAATGGTTTGCAAGGAAAACATCGAATGAAGTGAAGTCAAATGAATTAAAACAATATCCATTTCTTACGAAAAACGCCACCATTAGGACTTTCACATTTTTCAGTGTTTTGTTCCCTTCACCTCACCACAGAAATCTATACGCATGTGGTCATGAAAGAGGTGAATCAGAGGCCAGAGAGAGAGAGTGTGTGTGTGTGAAAGACACTATTTGACAAAGTAAAGGGCAAAATCAAATATTTCTATCAATGAAAATAAACGTGACCCAAATATAAAATTGGAGATTTTCTGGTTTGCATTCAAAATTCTCCTAAACCCTTTCATTTATTTTACCATGAAATTTATTATTAACAACAGAAGAGGCGAGAAAAGTATGAGACGATTTCGATATTTACAAAATTATTCAATATTTTCTCACCTTCAACACATTTGCATTACATAATCTTGTAGAAAGAAGATCATAATCGTTTAGAAAAAGATTTTTTTGTTAATTCATTCATTCATTCACAAGTTTGAAGTATATAGCACTCATGAAATAATTTTAAATCACTCATAGAATTAGAGAATGAAGTAATAAACAATCTTTTGACTAACTTTGTTGCAGTTATGTTAGAGAAATTTTACTCTCTTCTATATATATGGAATGGAACATTGGACTTCAACAACATATCTCCACTTTCTTCTATTCTCTGCTGTCCTCTTCAGCTGCCTGACCCCACGATTTACTGTAATCTCTCAACTGTTCCTCCTCCTCGTCGCCAAACAATCTCCTTCCTCTCAACCTCGAAGCGACGATCCACTCATCGTTTTTCATTGGGATTCCACTGGAGCAATGGACTTCATTGAGCGCGATGTCGGCATCCTCAGCGAGTGTGGATGCTCGATCCATTCATCTCCAATTTCTCCTGCATATATGTCGGTTTAGCCATCGACTCTTGGTTGTTGGTTCGTCGCCAACCAGAATTGCTTGTTACTAATTCTTTTTAGCCAGCCGGCCATCTGATCTTTAAGACAAGGGGGGCGAAGGCAGCTGTTGAAAAAAGTATGCACTAGGCTGTTGGAAATCCTTTTCGTGACTGGCATTCAATGTAAGTTTCTGACCCATACAGAAGAACTGACTGACTGACTCACTGACTCCACATGTGTGTTGAAAATCTGAATCTTGGTCCACATGCTGAGTTATTAAAGAAGATTCCCGAAATGGTTTCAGGTTGTGTTTCCTTGTGTGTTGCTTGTGTTTCAAATTCTGGCTGGCTGACTGGCTGGCTGTCTTTGAAATCGTCATCCGTCCTGTCTGACTACCTGTTGCTGAAATAGTGCTTTCTAGACAGATAAGTGAAGGGAGTTACCTCTTCCGAATTTCTCTCGTTGATGGTGATTGGTTCTTGTCGTTGTCTCTGTTACTGGTGGTGGTCTCTGTGTATCTTCATCACCTCCATCTTCTCTATGTTCACCTGGAGTCCTGTCTTCATTGGCTGCTTCTTCAGCCATTTCGTTGGTTTTCGCCTGTAAGCCTTCGAGTTTGTGTGACAATTACAGAAGTAATAAAAGTATTGCTAGATAGCTGGAAGCGGTCGGTGGGAAAGACTCATCCTGGATTTCAAAGATTATTGATCCAAGTCACGACTAAGTATACGCACCTTAGAAAGTGATATCTAATCACTAGTGTCTAATCAAAGTATCCTAGATGTAACCAAATAGTGACTTCTTTAATTGCTCATATCTACATGAATCCAGTATCATCCTTCGTGAAATCACTTTCACATGTAATAATCCGGTGAATAAAGCATCTTATTCATGAAAACTAGAAGGAAAAGCAGAATGTTATTGGTTTGCATGACATTTCATAAAAATTTATTTCTATGTGAATGGATGGAATGTTTTCTTAAAAATAGTGAAACTTAGGAGTTAATGAGTTATTCTATACATACATTGAATAATCTTTAGAGTCTGTATTTCAAGTAAAGTCAATCTCACAAAAGTATGTAGAAATTAAACATACTGTGAGATAGTCTGTGACCAATCAATTCTAACTAACTTAACAATGTTATAAAAATGTGTCGATAATTTGAATTTATTTTGTTACAATATATACATACACGAATGAGTTGAATATCTATTGATTGAATCATTGATTGATTGATCTCTTGCTTGTTCATTTTCATTTAAATGTACACACATTATTCCAACTGAATTGCCTACGTTAGGTATAAAACGTCAGTGTGATTGACGCCTGGATGAATTCAAATCAGTAGCAGTAGACTTTGAATTTCGCGCCCAGTGATTGACGTCAAAGTAAACTTTAATTTCTTTGTTTTGTTTTGCTTTTTTTGGTAGATTAAGATTATTTAAACTGTATTTATGTCAGAAATGTGTTACACCCTACTGTAGCTACAATAACAATTCTCATCGTTATTGAATAAAAGAAGTCTACTTGTACTGAAATGATTGTAATCTCTGTATTTATCTAAATCATGCGGTGAATTGGAAGCCAGCTAATTCAAAGAAAGCTAATTGGAGTTGTTTTATGCTATACCCCTTAACAACGAGGTTTATTGTAGCGTCACTGTATTCATGTATTGACATAAGTATTATAAATCAAGGAAAATTCCCATTGTAACATATAGAAAATCAAAACAAATGATTCAGCGAAGAGACTCTTTTCAACGAATTTATCATCAAGCTGTACAATCATATATATACGGTTTTTAAGAAGTTATATCTGGTGAGGGAATTGAAACATAGGTGTGAATGCCCGTGTGGAGCTAGGTATATCGGTCGTTAGACTCGAGTTTTGTCCAAGAGGGTGCAAGAACACTATCCTGCATGGTTACGAAAAGGTGAAAGTGGAGCAATAAGAAGCGGGATCATTGAACATCTGGTTGATAATGGTCACCCTATCTCTACAACCTCCACCTTTAAAGTCATCTACAAGGCGAAAAGTAGTCTACCCAAATCCCTACGTACCCGACTCATCTGTATTGCTGAAGCTTTGGCTATCGAAACAGAAAAGCCAGATCTCAGTGTACAGAAAAAGTTCGTTCAACCCCTCCAACTTTCATGGTCTTAATCCCTCTATGCTAAAGTATGGTAATCCCCAATCATATTTTAGCTCTACCAATTTTTCATTTTTTTTCTATTCAATTCGTATTCTCTTCCTTATTAAGTTAATTGTTTCTATTGCTACTCTCACTTTTAATTGTCCCCGGTATTATTTCACTTGTTCCACTTGTAGTTCTAAATCAATTCCTTTATGCAACATTAAATTCTATGCTATTAAATTTCACACAATATTGCGTAAGGTTTTTATTTTATTCGATTTGCCTACTAATCCTTTAATTGCTCACCCTTTTACAAGTTCTATCCATTCTATGAATTATTCTATATATGACATTAATTTTCTTTGCCACTTGACATTTAACTACGATTATAATCACAAACATTTTAGTTTTAATTGCGTTTCATATTATTATTATTTCATGCATTCACACCTATGTTTAAATTCCCTCACCGGATATAACTTCTTAAAAACCATATATATACGATTGTACAGCTTGATGATAAATTCGTTGAAAAGAGTCTTTTCACTGAATCATTTGTTTTGATTTTCTATAGGTGTTATACATTACTATTATTATTGAAATATTTAAGATTGAATTAGGTATTGGAAAACATTTTCATCAGGTGTTTATTTAGACAGATGTAGAGAAAAAACCATTGAAAATCCACCAGGGTGTACTGGACAGCTGTTTCGTCAGCCTAGTTTGCGACTTTTCAGCAGTACGCAACCACCGCAGGGGTTTGAACCCAGGACCTTCTGGTTACAAGGTGAGCTAGCTCATAGATCATTAATCCACTGGGACCCGATCAAATGGCCAGGCCATGAGTTCTAACTTCTGCCAAAATGGGGCTCATTTGAATTGGATGTGTATTTTGACTACGGCCAATGTCCTCTTTCAGCTAATTAGTTAATTATTAAATTATCTATGCCATGTATGATGTAACAGGGTAAATAACTCTCTTGAAATTATAAGTCTACAATTTTCATTATTCAACAATGGATGCTAACCTACACTGAATAAACAGACTAGTGCATGCACGCATTCTAGTCAGTTAAGCAGATATCCCTCCTTACTGCCCTTAATTTCTGATTACGAAATATATTTCGTATTTTAGATGATCAGTTTGTTGTTGCCGTTCTGATTTAGATTCCTAAAAGATCTCTGGCCAACAGCAACAGCAACAACAGACAACAATCAGCATAAATGGAAGAAATCTGAAAGAAACAACCTCCTTTACATACCGATCTGGGAAGCTTAGTTTCAACCACAGGTGGACGAAACTGATGAGGATATCAAAGCGAGGATCGGGAAAGCAAGGCAAGCTTTCATTGCTCTTAAATCTGTGTGGAGACAGATCAACAGCACTCAGAATGATAAATAAGATCCGGATTTTCAACTGCAATGTCAAGTCAGTGCTACTTACTATAGGGATCAGTGACTTGGCACCGCGTCACGAAGGGCACTTCGAAAAAACTACAGACCTTCATTAACAGCTGTCTTCGCTCAATACTACTCAAGATCAGATGGCCGGCGAGAAAAGACTATCAGCAACAGGGATCTCTGGTAATGAGCGAATCAACCCAGCAGGAACCAATTGTGCAACAAGTTTGCAGGAAGAAATGGAGGTGGATTGAGCATACTCTGAGAAAACAAACCATCAAGTGACATCACACGCCATGCTATCACTCAAAAGGAACCCAGATGGGAAGCGGTGAGTTGGTTGTCATTGCGAGGGTGATATGGAGTGGAGGAGGTGATGTGAAGAAGAGATGAAAGAATGTGCGTAGACGTGGATCCAGGTGAAAACATTGGCGGAGAACCTAAAGCAATGGAGACGTTAACACAAAAGTATTTAAATGAAACTGGAAGAAAGTTTCTGTGGTAAAACCAAATTAGTATTCACTTAGATTGTTCAGATTGTTTGTTACCTGTTATGTTTAGTTGGATGATTTGCCATCTGCCTAATGTTTGACTAGCCTATACAGCTAAATAGTTTTCATCAGTACTGTGAATATGACAGAAATAACACTTTGATTTTCAATGGCTAGTTGACTCTTATGAAGATGAAAGTAGGGAGAACAGAAACTAAATTGCATTGTTCTCTTTTCCCTACCTATTCAACTTAGCTGTTAAGAATATAGGCTGGCATATGATGTTACTCAGCAGTTTCCTCGGTGTGTGTTTTCCAGTCCATCTCAAATTTATTCAGCTTATTTCTTCAGATATAGGCTCTTCCTATAGGATCATTTCAGCTACACTGGCGGTACGAATGAAAATGTCATAGCCAGGATATGAAAGGCGAGATAGGCCTTCACCGTTCTGAAATAAGTTTGGAATTTTGCTGCAGCCATCATTGCGACGAAGATCCGGATTTTCAATACGGATGTTAAGTTAATCAATTCTTCTATATGGATCAGAAACTTGACGCTAGGGTCAAGAAAATCATTCTGAACAGGCTACTGCAGAATTCAAGTGTTGGTTTGTAGGGATTTGATTGGTTACAGGATTTTCATCATGAGCTGACATTAGTTAGACAACCATTGGAAAACCTGGGAGTACTGGACAGAAGGTCCTGAGTTCGAATCCCGGTGGGTGCGTACTGCTGAACAGTCCCAAACTAGGACGAAATAGCCGTCCAGTACTCCCAGGTTTTCCAATGGTTCTCTAACTAATGTCAGCTCATGATGAAAATACTGCAGAATTGTTGGTATTAGATGGTTGCAGGAAATCGCTAGGAAGCCTTCGATCTAGGCTTCGCGCTTTTCAGCACTCACCATTAAGCAAGGCGTATCTGTAACCTTGAAGGAACTCATGTCCCTTCTGAGAATCGAACTAGTGCTGCAGTCAGAGTGATACAATACCATGGAGCGATTCGGGCTCGCGACTGACCTCCTGTAGGAGTGTATGAGATATTTTTGATTTGGCACTAGTTACTGACTGCGGACTTTTATCAACAGCTGCCTTTGTCAGCTCTAAACTGAAGATAAGGTAGCTGAGCAGAAATGGCTAACGGAAACGAACTGTTGAAACCAATCAACCGACCAAGAGCCTATCGCCAAAAAGTAAACAGTTTGAATTCGAGACGGACTGGAAACACACGCACACATAAGGTGAGGAGATCAGAAGAGACTAATTACTGCTTCTTTCTGAACACATAAATCTGGTTTCAAGCGTTTGATCGAAATCGCTTCAACAAACCTGAGGATAAAGGATTTCTCGATTTCCACCTCATGACCTGCAACGAGGAGATGTCTGGTAATAGCGCTATTGTAAGAGTTTGTTGCCTTGAGACGTAGGCTTTCCGACACATGTTCAGAAAATTGGAGGTGTGTCCTTCTCTCTACTCTGTTCTGCTAATGTAACTGCTCCCACAGATACCCGAAAATTTGTAAACACAGTTGGAGTTAACATGAGAAGGGTATTTGTCGAATTTTTAAACATGTAATCGTCTAATTCTATGAGTGATTTCAAATTTATTTCATGAGTGCGATGTACGTATTTCACACACTTTTGATTGAAGTCATATTGTCACAAGAAAATCGCTTATTCGATAAGACTGATTTACTTACTACCTCCAAGGTTATGTATTGTAAAATGTGTTGAAGGTGTGAAAATACTGATTTTCAGCGAAGGTTGAAGTTGTTATTTCTTTTTAGTCTTTTTCGTCTCTTTCTGTTGTTATATTGACTTTCGTGGTCATGTGGAAGACGTTTGGACGAATTTTTAGACGAATAAATGAGAAACAAATCTTTATGTATTGGTTTTTTGGGGATTTCGTTTGGTTGCATGGAGAATTTCAATACTTGAAAATTAATCTGATGTTCACTAGTGACTGGCCTTATTCTAGCAGTTAACCTGGGGTTCTAGTGGGAAGCCGTGACCAGTAGGGTACAGCAGGTTGAAGGTGATAAGGCAGTAACTCATCGAAGAAGACATTGCGAAATGGTCACGCTATGTGAAGAATTGGCAGAAGTTAGAATTGATGGGCTGGCCATTGGATCTGGTCCTAGTGGTCTGAAGGTCTACGAGCTCACCTTGTAACCAGAAGGTCCTGGGTTCGAACCCTGTCGGTGGGTGGGTGCGTACTGCTGAAGATTCCCAAACTGGGTGGACGGAACAGCTGTCCAGTACTCCCAGGTTTTCCAGTGGTCCTCTAACTGATGTCAGCTCATGATGAAATCCTCCATGCAACCAAATCTTTATGTGTGTCACGGTTATTTTCATTGATAGAAATATTTGATTTTGCCCTTCACTTTGTCAAATATTGTCTTTCACTCTGTCGCTGCATCTCCTTGCTTCACTCCGTTCATAATCACGTTCATATAGAGGAGCGTAGAGGAATAAAGCATTAACGATCGTGAGAATCCCAATGGTTATGTTTGTATGAAATGGATATTGATTGAATTCATTTGACTTCACATCATTTGGTGTTTTCCTTTCAAACCATTTCATCAACTTCATGATGAAACTGAACTGATGAATAAATTCATTCGTTACATTTCGAATGGAATATATGACTTCAAACTATGTCGTTTCGTTAACAGTGTCATTTGATTTCTGAGGAATGGGATTTCTCAGCTTCAACCCAAATTTCCTTACTACACGATATTAAAGTAAGTAAGGTTTTGGAGTATGTCATTCTGGAATCGAACCTTTGACCTCCTCCATGGATGGTTAGTATACTGCCATTGAATTAATAACACAGTAAAGTACAGACAATAAATCATTAGCTATATCAGCTTCTCATTTCAAGTTTGATAGCGAAGTGATTTCAGGTAGAGAAGAATTGAATTCCAGTACTGAAGTACAGGATGACTGTTTCTTTCTTGTTTGTGACCATCCAGTAGTAATCAGTCATCACCCCAGTCCATCACCAGGACTCGAATCCAGGATTTTCTTCAGGTTACAAGGTAACGTCGTCGACTATTCAGTCACTGAGACTGAATCCGATAGACTGTGCATGAAGTCTTACTTCATCCAATTCAAGATGTATAACGTGACTGACAGCTACTTGAAAATGAAACATCATCTTTGAAACGTAAATCAATTATTGATAAGGGATATATATCAAAATTGTGTATGAATGTCTAGAAGAATGCTGGATGATGGATGATTTGTGGTAAGTATGTGGCAGTATGCTTCATTTCTCTATACGTCATCTGTGTATCTACCTAAAGTATTAAGACATGTTGATTACTTTTTAGATACAATGAATCAAAGTCACGTTCAATATTCGCATTATGCGTTTGTCATTGGTGAGTGATTTCTGAGGGTACTGATAGAGCAAGTGAAGTAATTCGATTATGTGTAAGCATCAACCAGACGGTGGTCAGTCACTTGGGAGCGATCCAAACAGTGGGAAGCTGCTTCGTTCGCTAGATTCTTATCTTACTATCGGTGGTGTACCCGGTGTGACTCAGCTCAGAGAACCGATTCACTTGAAACTCCTGAGAATATGACTAGCTAATAGCGGTGGGGTTTGGGTGTGTGGTTTCTAATACTGGTTGGTGTGAGTGGTATTCAACCATGCATATCATTCGATCAGTAGCAGCATATGACACTGTGAATTTGTGCTTATTTTCTCGACTTTCATTTGTAGTATCAACAAGGATCACATGTCGTGATCTGAATAATTTTGGCTGCCTATGGAAATGGTGATGAAATTTCACTAGTTGAACTGATTTGAAAATTGGAAATTCGAGATGACTGTGGTGTGTTGGTTACCTTGGTTGGTTACTATGGTTACCAGTAACGAGTGAGTGATTGAGGGAGGGAGTTAGTGAAATGTATAACACGCTCTCACCCACATACAGAGAGAGATCTTATTATGTCATCCTCTTTGAAGATGAATAATGCTCACTTCTGTGAAATGAAAGACAGAATGCTATAAATCTACAAATCAATAATTCACGCAGGCACTCTTGCATGCTTGCATGATTATGTACAAAATTGTTTTCACTTCAAACAATCTACTGGTTTTAGAAGAGTATATTTTAACAACCACAATTTCATCAATATTATCTTGGTTAATTCAGTTGGTCAGGCAGTCAGTCACTCAATCTCAGCATGTATGTTAGTATCTTATCGTCTCTTAAGCTTCTCTTTACAATCAACCAACCAGCCGACCAACCGATGGATGAAATAAACAAATCACTCAATCCTTAATTTTTGCTTGTTTTCAAATGTTGTTTTTGTGAGAAGTTGTTGAGTGAAGCGGCATCCACCCATTCATTGTTTATTTTGATCTCAGCTTACCAGTCTATGTTTGATTAGCAAAATTGATTTTCTCAATGTGTATACTCATCGGTGAAATGCATAAAGAGTGACAAGAAAAAGAAGAAGAGTTATGGTAGAATTTTATTATGAGAATTATTTATTTAATTTCTTTGCTTTCTGAGTGGAACTAAAGGCTTCTGAGCTAGAGGTTTGATTCCTAGGTTGCTGTGGTGTTTATTTTTACTGAATGGGTTTTCTATCCTCACACGCATCCTTCGCAATTTATCTGACTTGCTACTCTCTTAGCGTAATTTAGGTGTGCATTGGCCGAGGAACTCCCCCTTGACCACGTTCATGCTTGATTAGCGTTCTACTACTGAATCGCTGACGCACTTATGATAACATTGCTGTCAGTCACTTTAGAATTATTCATTCAGGCACGCCACTCGAAGTGTCCCAGGGAATGAGTAATATTTGTGATGTAAATATGTTTATCGAGAATAAAGGTGTTGTCACTTCTGGAACTGCTCCTTATGCATAGTAATTTGTATCTAATCATCAAACCTCACACGATTGTACGGAATGTTCCACAATGAGTGTGAATTTTTTCAGACGACATCGTTTCTACCACAGGTAGTCGGCACAGAAGAGGATATAAAAACCAGAATCAAAAATGCTAGATAGACCTTCACTGCCCTGAAATCAGTTTGGAATTTCGCTGCACTCACCATAAGAATAAGATTCAAATTCTCAACACCGATGTTAAATTAATCAATTCTTCTATATGAATAAGGAACTTGGGGTATGTGTCGCCACAATCATTTCGAAGAGGCTACTGCAGACATTTATCAATAGTTGCCAACTTCGCTGGCTGCATATTGGGCATGAAATGGGAAGGAGAGATGATTTGCACCCAGGATCTCTTGGAACAAACGTGCTGAGAACCTTTTACTCAACAAATGTGTAGGAGAAAATGGAGGTGAATTGGATACACGCTGCGTGGAGACCGTCGAATGACATCGCTCGCATTGCAGGCCATCACTCGAGTTCAATCTCAGTGGGAAACGATGAGTTTGGCGTCGCTTCCAGAGTGACATGGAGGATATGAAAGACTATTGGCAGTCGTTGGGTGAGGCAAAGAGGATGGCAGAGAGTGCTCTTGAAGACCTATGTTCCACTTGGAACCCAATGGAAGGGAACCAAAATAACTAAGGGTAACAATAATAATAAAATGTGAGAAAGTCGACAACAAACAGTAAAGTTAATGATAATGATTACAAAAATGTTGTGCAAGTGATTATGTGATCGAGTTGTCAGTCACTCTAGATTTACAAGGGAATAATCTGTGTGCATAGAAGTAGTGAGCAAAATGACTTATTGTCCGAAACCTGTCAGAGCATAATATACTTGATTTTATATTAAACTGTGGAACTAAAACTGAAATATTCAGTGATATTTGTTAGATGATAATGAAGATAACACAACAGATGAAGACAATATTTTCAGATGTTTATTATGATCTGGAGAAAAATCCATCAGTTGTATTTGAGCAGGAGGGGAAAACCAAGAGTGACAAACGACCTGTCCATTTATTCGCTGCAAACATAGACTACGCTGAAAAGTTTTGATGATGACTACTTCTTCAGTTATGCTTAACCATCGGAGATGTATAGAACTAGGGAAGTTAGATGACACCTCGTAAGGATTTATGAAAGTTGAATATTTCCCAGCTGGGAAGGAGTTTTGTGTCCACTAAATCATCCAGTACTGTACTCTCGATCTGTGCCTGTTTAATGTGTCTGTTAAAGATAACAACGTTAATCTTGGTCAGTCACTTTATCTATTTACCTGTTTCTGTATAAGCAGGTTATTTATAAATGCACGCTGAACTGACGAAACTCAATAGCTTATACTTCAACTCGATTAGAATTTTCCGTCAGGTTGTGGATTTTAAACATAGGATTGCGTGAAAGAACAACTTGAGTGGTAATTTTCCCTGCTTCGGTCACAGTTCCTTCATGCTTACTTACACGTTGAATGGTAAGGTTCAATATAGACATGCGTCTCGACCTACATGTAAATATGTTTTTTGAAATATTCTTATCAATGTAGCAACTTTTAGTGAATTTTGTGGACATTCATTACCTTATAAGGAATTCGTTATCATATATATTTCCCTATTCGTCTGACTGTTGGCTGTATGACGATTCCTCACTGAAAGATAAAAAACTAAATATCAAGAGGTAAAACTCACCTGAAACCTATGTGTCAATTGACCCGAAACCGTTTCACGAAAAATTACCAATCTAGAGCAGACAAAACTCAAGTGTGCAGTGATTTGAGTCACGCTTCAGCTCTGTTGGGATTATTCAACCATGTACATAAGAATATCACTTTCATGTTGCAGCACGAAAACGATGATAATTTTCACTTCCTGGATATAAACTTGGAGAGACAAAACGGATGGGACACTCGAGAGATCGATATACAGTGAAGACACCTGGAGCGGTCTCTCTCTAATCTTCCACAAATTCTGTCCAACTAGTTACTAACAACCACTGGTGGAAACGCTTTTCTCTAGAGCGAAAAGAATATGTTGACCTGATAAATTAGACAGTGAACTATTGGTGCTTGAGAAATGCCTGAATGAAAACAGTTATCTACTGAGCTTCAGTAACATATATGACAAGAATGAAAGCAAGAAACCTGATGCAGCTACGGTCTACAAGAAGCCAGTTTTCAGTAAACCTGACTTCAAAGGGGATGATATTATGAGAATCATAAATAAAAGATTAGGCACAGCCCTGTCCAGATTGTTTCCTTTGGGAGTATCTGGTCAGTTACTAATTAACGGACACACACACACACACAGAATGTGGTAAATGACAATAATTTCAGAGTTCAATTCAGTGGAATGATTCAACAATTACTCACCATATTTCGTGTGTTGGTGGTTCAGCGATAAACTGCTGGCTGACAATGCACGTCGTCCGGGGTTCGAGTCCCAGCCGGCGCACACCTTCACCTTTCTTACCCGATTATAACCCCACAAAGAGGGGGGGTTGGGCTTGAGGCTAGTAACCCCACCTCGTAATAAACACCACTGCTACTGAAACTTCAAAGCTTTAGCTTGAAGCCTTATGTTCCACTGGGAACGTAAAGGAATAAAAAGCATTATATTTCAGAATTACCAACATATGAAGTCAAATGTCCTTAAAATAAGCTACCGTAAGCATAGACTAATAATGACTTATATATCTACGATAATAATGAAAGCTATTTATTTACGCTACCAGTGAAGAAATAAAAGCCTCAAGTTCTACTCAATATTCTTTATTGTTACAAAAAGAGCAAATTATATTCTTTCTCATTAACAGATATATAATGTTTCAAGAGTTAGTTTGTAGGGATTTGATTTATTTCAAGTTTGACAATGGATTGATATCAGTTAGTGAAAAATTAACAACCGGCAGAAAGTACTGAATAGCTTTTTCGTCCCAGTTTGGGACTCATCGGCAGTGGTCTCACTAGTCAACGGATACAGGAAGAAGTAACATGCAGTTCTAGTGAGAAGCTATGACCAGTGTGGCACAGTAGGTAGGGTCTAAGGACAAATACTCGCCAGTGAAGACACTGGCTAATGCCAGTCACGCTATATCGTGAAATGGCAGAAGCTGGAAATCATGGACTAACCGTAAGGTCCTGGGTTCCAACCCTGTTGGTGGGTGTGTACTACTCAGGAGTCCAAAACCAGGATAAAACAGATCTCCGGTACTCTCTGCTGGCTCTCTACTTGATATCGATCTGTGTTCAAAATTGAGATCTATAGTGTTTCATTTACTTCGTGATGATTTTGTGCACTTTTTTAATATCACTTTTTGCACTTAATCATTATCATCTCTCTTTGAACTTTGGTTATTTAATAAGGAAATACTAATTGATTAGGCATTCCAGACACATACAATAAACACATGCAAACGCACTTTCGTATTATGATAACATATCTTTGTTACTTCTACTAAAATGCTTACAATGAAAGATAGAATAATCGATATAGCTGGATACAAGAAAGAAGTTTATGAAAAACTGATAGCCTGAATCGCAAAACATTGACAAAATAAATAAATATCATTAGTCTCTATCTGTGCCATCAAAAAAAGCATTAGAGTAAAGTCCAACAACCCAAACATGTTCTCACTTATTCCAATAGAAGAATAATTAAAAGTGTGAAAATTTCAAAACAAAACCACGCACGATATCTCCAAATGTAAACTAATTTTTTTATTTGATTTTGCAGACTTATTTCAAGTTAAATCAAAAATGACTTCATTTGTAAAGCTAGAGAAAACTAGAAAGCACTAGACAACTGTTTTGTCGCTGTTTAGGAGTGAAGATGAGAGATTCACTTAGTTCTGTCACTAAGGAGGAATCCAGTGGCCAGCTTGAGAATTTTAAGTTCTGCCAATTGTCGATATCCCGTAGCTCACTAGCCACCTAATGCCATCGGCTAGTATTTATCGTCATGCCAAACTTGGCAGACCCCACTGCCGACCACTTCTCATTAGAACTTCAGGCAGTTTCATCGTGTAGTCAGTCACTAGGGAGCACTAGTTTACTTTTTTCCCAGTGTCACAAGCCAACGAGCTCGATTTGTAACCCGAAGGTGCTGAGTTCTATCCCTGATGGGGTTATCGGTGTTAACTACTGGAGTCCCAACGAAGAACGAAATAGCTGTCCAATTATAATTATCATTACTATTATTATTATTTCCTTTAATTCCTAGAGGAATATAGGGCTTCAGCCACACGTCTCCATTGCGTTCGGTTCTCTGCTAGAGTCTTCACATGGCTCCAAGTCTGCCCACACGTTTCCATCTCCTCTTCACATGACCTCCTCCAAGTCACCCTCACACTGACGACCAACTCGCCGCTTCCCTTTCGGGTTCCACTCGAGCAATAGCTTGTCTAGTGGTGTAACTTGATGCACTGTTTCCTCAGAGTATGGCCAATCCATCTCCATTTCTTCCTGCCTACTTGTTTCACAATTGATTCCTGGTTAGCTGGCTTTCAGATATCCCTCACTATTGCTGATCTTTTCTGGCCGGCCATCTGATCTTGAGTATTGAGCGAAGACAACTGTTAATGAAGGTCTGTAGTGTGTTTGAGATGCTCTTTATGACGCGCAGTGCAAGTCTCTGATCCGTATAGTGAGTAGCACTGACTTCACATTGGAGTTGAAAATCCGGATCTTATTTTTGATGCTGAGTGCTGTTGACCTCCACACAGACTTTGGAGAAATGAAAGCTTGTCTTGCTTTCATGATCCTTGCTTTGATATCCTCGTCAGTTCCGTCGGCCTGTAGTTGAAACGATGCTTCCCAAGTAGGTAAAGGAGGTTGTTTCTTTCAGGTTCCTCCCATTTATGCTGATTGTTGTCTGTTGTTGTTGTTGTTGGTGGTGGTATTGGCCAGGAATCTTCATCACCTCTGTTTTCTCTATGTTCACCTGAAGTCCTATATTCTCTGGATGCTTCTTCTGCCCACTTGTTGCTTTTCACTTGCATATCTTCCACATATATCATCGGTGAAGTCCAGATCCTCCAATTTTTTGTGTGAGTCCATTTTATGCCTGTCTCCTCATTGCCCGCTGTTTGTCGCATTATCCAATCTACTGCAATCAGGAAAATCATTGGAGATAGTAGGCAGCCAGCTTGTCTTACTCCTGTCCTCACTTCGAAGGATTCCGTAAGTTTCCCGTTGTGGATTACCTGGCATGCAGCATTGTCATACAACTATTGGATGAGATGTATAATTGTCGATGGCACCTCGTAGTAGCTGTCCAATACTAGGTAGTATTCAATGGTTCTCTAACTTAGGTCAGTTCATGATTTAACCTGAAATCTTTGAGTGTTAGTTCGCGATGTGTAGGGTCCTTGGAATACTTAGAATCAGGGCTGAGAGACTGCTGGTGACACACCACATAGTTATTCTCAATGGTTCAGATGAATTAACACTTTCTGTCATTATTTTAGATTTTAAAAATCCAAATCTAATTATTCTGTCATGCATTTTTGTCTATTATAATTTCACTAAATTTATCTTCTCTGCTTCTATGATATGCTTCTTTGAAGTGGAACAACTTAAACTGTTGTATTTCTGTCACTTAAACTCTTCAAAATGTATCATGTGAAATTTTACAACTTTTATTTCCATGTAATACATATTACTTACTTATAATGGTGCTTCTAAGAAGTAGTATATAGTGAGTACTTATCAAGAAAAATAACAAAACTTGCCAACTCATTAGTCAGTAAGTATTCTATATGTATACACAGGACTGATGCCTTTTTAGTTCAGTTTTGATTTACCTGTTGATCGATTGAATTTCAATGCTCAACCTCTGTTGACATATACGACGGTCGTTTCAACAATGTCTGAAGATTAACTTGAAGTAATTTGGTGGTGGATGGTGACTATCAGTGGAATCCCCCAGGATGCGCATTTCGTCCTGTTTGGGACTCGTCCAACAGCTGGATGTACCTGCATTTCCCAGTGAGTGATGATGTTCCCACCAAGGCTCGAACTCAGTGCCCATAGCTTCAAACGTCAAAGCGTTATACACTAGACCACTTGGGCCACGAGAGCCACTCCAACTCTTGTGCAATGGGTCATATAAATTATTTAATTGAAGTTTAGATTTTCCCATCGATTAATTGGACCGAAGTGCTCGGTCTCAGGTTGACATGTTGGCTTCTTGTGCAGATGCATATTTCATCCTATTTAGAACTACTCGTCATCTGGATGTACCCGAATTTCTCAGTGAGTGGTGGTGGTGTTCCCAGTGAAGCTCAAACTCAGTCCAATCAATCAAAAGGGAAATCAAAATTTAATTAAAGACAAATAGTGATTGACACCCATTACACAAGAGGCAGCTGTCGTAGCCTAAGTCCAGTCTAAGGGATAACGCCTCAACGTTTGAAATGATAGATATTGTGTTTGGGCCTCACTGGGGAATGCAGGTAGACTCAATTAACCTCTCCCGCTTGGATGAAATTCGCATCCTCGATTCCACTGATAGTCGCCACCCACCAAATCACTTCAAGAATTAATAATAATAACAATAATAATAGGTTTCTTCTCAACAATGTTAGTGTTATATACGGAATTATCAGAAGAGTTTACTGCAAAGTGTTTGCTTTTCATCCAGGATCTTCAAATAGAAGATTGATTGGCAGTAAACAGTGTAGCACAGTTCTATCTGACCTGAAATTAAAAAATTTCAGGAGTACACTTGTGAACCAGGGACAACACACCAGTCAGGAACGATCATTTCATGCACTAAGATAAGCTACCATCCAAGATAATGTTTTTTTTCTAATGTTTAGCAGAAACTTGCGAAACCTCAGGTTGTAAATGTTTGAAATACTCAACTTTGACCATGGATTGTTATCAATTAGAGAACCACTGAAAACCGGCACCGAAGTGCTAGACACTTGTTTCATCCAATTAGTTTTGTAATCATCAGCAGTACACATCAACCACTGGGGTTCGAACCCAGGTCCTACTGGTTGCGAGGCAAACTCGTAGACCATTAGGCAGGTCGAGTGTGAGGACAAATACTCGCCACGAATGACACTGGCTAGCGGTCGTGCTATTTCAAGAATTGGCAGAGGTTGGAATTCATGGCCTCGCCATTAGATCGGGTTCCAGTGGCTTGATGGTCTATGAGCTAGCTCACCTCGTAACCAGAAGGCCCTGCGTTAGAACCCAGTGGGTGCGTACTGATGAAGAGCAGCAGCAGAAGAAACAGCTGTCCAGTACTCCCTACTTGGTTTTCTAATGGTTCTCTAACCGATGATGTCAGCTTATGATGAAATCCTGTAACCAGTCAGTCAAAATCCCTACAAACCAATACTCGAATTGGGCATTAATTTACACCATGCAAAAGGAATTATTTCTTTATAAAGATAAGTTCAATGTTTCACAAATGAAATGCCTTATCGACAAAATTCAGCTGAGTAGGTCTACTTTAGAGATGAGACGCAAATTCTAAGACGTCCTGAGCACGTCCAAAGTGACTTCAATATCCAAAGAATAAGTTTCATCAATATCTAGTTTAAGTCAAAGAATGCAACTGGTCGAATATATTAGCCTCCTCAGTCATTTAACATTCTATATCAACAAAAACTTATCTAAACGTTGATGCAGCTGTTAGATATATTACTACTTACTAGAGGGTGACACTAGCGCACAGTTACTTGCCGTGTCTTCTTTCACCTTTATGGAAATCGACACTGGAAGTACATATTGTACAGGTTTTTGAGTACAGATATGTTCATAAAACTATTCACCTTAGTTGAAAAGAAGTGATAGAGAATATCAACGTTAAATCTTAAGAATCCGTTAAGTGGGGAGATGTGATGTCTCAGTGATGTACTTACTCGTCATCATCTATGCTGCCCTGAATGTGTTACGCATACCGAGTCATATCTGTTAAGTAATATTAGGTTACAAAGAGGTCAGCAGTTTCCAGGGCAAGACTTGACATGACCGACTATTGTTGTTATTCACGTGAAGAAATTTAGGTATGAATGAGTGTAAAACGTCCACGAGATTCTAAGAATCATTGGTTGTTATTCACGTTTTTACCATAGTGTTAAATGGTTGGAGGTGATTTTCACGAAGCCTTGGACCGGAGTTTCGTACTTGCTGGCACTCATCAACAGGACCTTCTGAGATTCGAGGCCAGTTACCAACAGCTGCAGCCAGAGACCTTACGAATGAGCTATTCAGGCTCACAAAAGGCTCCTTTACAAGTGTAATGGATACTTTTAATGAACACGAGGCAGTAACTAAAATCCCCAAGAGAAGAAGAATTAGACAACAAAATTCCATTCTTGAATGCCTTAATTATGAGACCTAACACAAGCAATTCAGAAACACAAGTATATAGAAAATCAACGCACACAAAGACCAAATACTCAACTGTAATAGTAATAACCCGATTACCCCCAGAGGAAACTGTGTGCAGACATTGTTTAAAAGAGTTCAAATACTCCGTAGCACTCTAGTGATGAACAGAGCGGAGGAAAAACACCTTTTAACCCTGTTCAGAAAAAATAAATAGATATCCTCACAATTTCATCAAAAAGTGTTCAAACTCGAGTCATAACACCAACAAAAATCCAACATCAAAGACCACAAGAAAATTCACAGTAGAAGAAGATAAAATTAATACCATTTACAAAATAAATTGCATGAACTGCGGTCAAAATGGGCATCCCCTTCGAGTCAGAATACAAGAACACAAATTAGCTGTGAAAAGACATGATATGTATTCTTTCATATCAATGCACGTGGACAATTATGGACACCAATTCGATGATTGGGATAATGTCGAAATTTTAAACAGAGGAAACACCTAAAATGCAGTCAAGGAATTCCTAGAAGCTCGGTTCTCAAGTGAATTAGCAATTAACAAACACATTATTATAGACCAAATTTACCAGCTAACTAAGTATAAATCATACGACAAGAAAGTTCAAATTCCAAATCAATAAAAATGATCAATAGAGACGTCAGATAACAACCAATCGCAGCAAGGGTTGCCTGTCAGGAGATCCGATTATATCATCATTCACCTAGAGAATTCAAATAAGTTCATTTCATACTAAAACCTGCATTGAAGATATTGTGTAGAAAGAGGACAAACAGCCAAGAGGACACCTGAGCTACAAATCTGCTCCATTATTACCTGGTAATTTCATGATAGAATTCAGTTTGCACCAAACGAAGGATTAAAAAAGTATGACATTCGTTACAAACTGATGTTCAATCAAACTCGTTGGGATTTTTGAAACTTTAGAACTTTTTCACTTCTCTTCATTGAGTTAATCTTAGTCTACGATGCTGCATGTCTGTCTATCTTAGCATCTATGAATATTTTTGATGTTTTACCTATAGACCAATTCCAAGTAATGATACCTTCAGAAAATCACAATACTCTACAAGATTCTAGACTGATCAACTTTTTAAAATAATGACCTTTATGACCATTTGAAAGATTCTTTCATTTTATTGATAAGATCGATGAATACAAAGTTAATAAAGTATTGCCAGCTGAAATCTTTTCTGACTCTCAAAGGAAACTGAATTAAAAATATATTGATTTCTACTGCACTCAAATCACGCACACACATGCTGAAGACCATTAAGACTCTTCATTGTGTTGACTAGATTTTAGCTTTATGAGACAAAAAGTAAGTCATCGTTTTTCTATTGATTGAAAAACTGTTTGTATTTTCTTGTTTTCCAACATGCACTTTATAAGAAAAACAAAAAACACCAAACAATAGAATTCCAATTTGTTCGTCCTATATACTACAATAAACAGATGTCCAGTACTCTCTGCAGGTTTTCTAGTGGTTCTCTAACCGATGTCAGCTCATAATGAAATCCCCCAACCAATCAATCAGGCAAAATCCCTACAAACTAATTCACTAGCGACTTGCTCTATTCAGGTAGGTAGTTACCTGGGGTTTTAGTGAGAAGCCTTGACTGGCAGAGTACAGTAAGTCGAAGGTGAGGACAGTTACTCATCGAAGAAGACATTGCTAAGTGGTTGCTCTATGGCATGAATTGGCAGAAGTTAGAATTCATGGGCGAGCCACTGGATGGGGTCCTAATGGCTTAATGGTCTACGAGCTAGCTCGCCTTGTAACCAGAAGACCCCAGGTTCTAACCCTGTTGGTGGGTGTGTATTGATGAAGAGTCCCAAACTAGATCGAAACGGCTGTCCATTACTCCAGTAGTGGTTTCCCAATGGTTCTCGAATCGACGTCAGCTCATGATGAAATCCTGTAATATAATTTCTGATTTGTTTATTTTTGTACTTTACATTTGTTTAATTAAAATGAAAAGAAATTTTGGGTCTCTTTTGACGTATCCGTTCCTAGAATGGAGGCTTCAACAATATCCGAGGATCAATATAAGGCTATTTGGTGGATAGTGACTAGAAGTCATAGAATCCATGGCGCATATTTCATCCTTTTTGGACTCGTCATCTGGTTTTATCTGTAGTCTCTAGCGTGTGATAACACCCATCCATTGACACTAAACAACGTCATCAAATTTGTGACGATAATCGCTGAGTTCGAGCTTCAGTGGGAATAACAATACCCTGGGGATTTTTGATACTTCCAGAAAACGGGTCACAAACATGATGAAATGAACATTTTGAATTCTATTGCTAGTCATCCATGCGCCGAAAACAGATATGACTGCATTTTATTGATCTATTATTGAAGATCTGTGGGTCACAAAGAATATTTTCAACAGGTTGAAGACCTTTATCAACAACTATCTTCGTTCTATACTCAAGATCAGATGGCCGGAAAGAATCACCAACAAGAAACTATGGGAACAATTAAAACAAGAACCAATCACTCAACAAATATGCAGGAGAAAGTGGAGATGTATTGGACACTCGCTGAGGAGGTCGCTGGGTGACATCGCGCGTCAGGCCCTCGGGTGGAACCCGAAAGGGAAGCGGCGAGTGACATGGAGGAGATCGTGTGAAGAGGAGTTGAAACAGTATGGACTAACATGGATGCAGGTAAGAAGTACAGCAGAAGACAGAAGCAAGTGAAAACGTGCAGTTGAAGCCCCATGTTCCACTAGGAACCCAAGGGAACAATAATAATAATAATGGTTGAAGAATAGCGACCAAGGAGTGAGAAAGTATCGACAACCTCGAACACATACTATTTGTTGGAAAATGGAACCTTCCGTTATTACAGCTCAGCTATGAACGCGGCCGATGATGTGGTATATCCCTTTTTTTGTAAGTGGCGCACCACTAGCTTCATCCAGTGGGTATTAAGGCGTTTCAATAAATCAGCCAAAATATACCAAACAGCATGATTTCATGAAAATTCAACGATATACGTTTAACTCTTGAACTTAATACCATATTTTATTCCGTTACACATTGCGCAGATACAAGTATGGGATCAAGTCAGATTTTCTGATAAAAGTGCAGCTAATGTAACGCAGTTCGAGAATATAATACTACCGATAGATAATATGTATGTCAGAAAAAAATCTTTTTAATGCAAAATTTCATTTAAAATGCATACAAAAATATATATAATTCGTGAACGAACTACCATAGTAATGGACTACGATGCTAAAGCTAGCGGCGAGATGCAATAAAGCCACTCTATGACTGCTATTCAAGAATTTAGTTGCAAATCTCATCACGATCTCGTTTTTCAATTCGTTTTAGGTAATAATTTGATAGCTGCTTGGGGTTATAATTTGTAGTAGGATTAGATTTAAAGTTAGGATAAGAGTTAGGTTATTATTATTATTATTAGTGTTTCCTTTAATTCCTCGAGGAACATAGGGTATCAGCCACCCGTCTCCACTGCGTTCGCTTCTCCACCAGCGTCTTCACCTGGCTCCACGTCTGAACACATGCTTTCATCTCCTCTTCACATGACCTCCTTCATGTCACCCTCGCACTGACGACCAACTCGCCGCTTCCCATTCAGGTTCCATTCAAGCGATGGCCTGGCATGTGATGCCACTCACTTGATGGTTTGTTCTCTCAAAGTATCTCCGATCCACCTCCGTTTCTTCCTGCTGAGTTCGTTCGCTTCCAGATATCCCTGTTGGTGATCTTTTCTGGCCGGCCTCCTGATCTTGAGTAGTGTTGAGTGAGTTTAGCTGTTGCTGAAGGTGTGTAGTTTTTTCGAAGTGGCCTTCGTGACGTGGCGCCAATTCTCTGATCCGTATAGTAAGTAACCCTAACTTCACACTGGAGTTTTATTTTGGGTATTTTATATTTTATTATCTGTATTCCTCTTGTAAATAGTTTCACAGTGTTCACAGTTGTAATCTACATTTTTCTAGTATATATAAACAAGTTTCGTTTGATGTAAAAAAAACACTCCTTATTCTGATTAGTCGCCTCAAGGTCAATCGTGATTCCGTCTGGGTTGGACCTCTGTTCTTTAATCTTGACTCGTTTGTTATTTTGTCTTTTTAAAAAATAAAAGTACAGAATTGCTTTTATTTATGACAGGAATTCGACATCTGATATGAATGTTTTCTCTTTTATTTTGCTTTTGAATGAAAGGGTTTGCGTCAGATCAATGAAAGTTTGAATCAAATGACAGTAATGTACTTCTTTCATATCATGTCAAGCCTAACTGATTGGTTCACGTGTTCAGTAAATGCCTTGTTAAAATCAGCATAAAGAGTTAAATGCTCAATTAAATTAGGAAAATTTGTTAGCTTGTGTGTATTTCCTTCCATTTTATATTTCTTTGACACTTCTAATGTTTTCAAGGTTTAATTTGTAAGAATTTGATTTGTATTCAAGGGTTGGTTTGTAGGGATTTGATTGGTTACAGGATTTTCATCATGAGCTGACATTAGTTAGAGAACCATTGGAAAACCTAGGAGTACTGGACAGCTGTTTCGTTCTAGTTTGGGACTGTTCGGAAGTACGCACCCACCGGAATTCGAACCCAGGACCTTCTGGTTACAAGGTGAGCTCGTATACCATTAAGCCACTGGGACCCCATCCAATGGCCAGTCCATGAATTCTAACTTCTGCCAATTCACGACATAGCGCGGGCGCTAGCTAATGTCTTCGGCGAGTATTTGTCCTCACACCTGACCTGCTGCACCCTACTGGTCACGACTTCTCACTAGAACCCTAGGTAACTACCTACCTGAATATGGCCAGTCACTAGTGAGCATCTGATTGATATTCAAGTGTTGGTTTGTAGGGATTTGATTGGTTACAGAATTTCATCATGAGCTGACATTAGTTAGAGACTAGCGACTTGCCCTATTCAGGTAGGTAGTTACCTGGGGTTCTAGTGAGAAAACGTGACCAGTAGGGTGCAGCAGGTCAGGTGTGAGGACAAATACTCGCCGAAGACATTGGCTAGCGCCCGCGCTATGTCGTGAATTGGCAGAAGTTAGAATTCATGGACTGGCCATTGGATGGGGTCCCAGTGGCCTAATGGTATACGAGCTCACCTTGTAACCAGAAGGTCCTGGGTTCGAATTCCGGTGGGTGCGTACTTCCGAACAGTCCCAAACTAGAACGAAACAGCTGTCCAGTACTCCTAGGTTTTCCAATGGTTCTCTAACTAATGTCAGCTCATGATGAAAATTTGATTTGTGTTTCGAATTTGACCTGGGATTGATATCAGTTAGAGAACCATTGAAGACCAGCATTGGAGTACTGGACAGCTGCTGTTTCATCCTAGTTTGGAAATCATAGGCAGTACGCACCCATTGGGGTTCGAACCCAGAACCTTCCGGTTACAAGGCAAACTCGTATACCATTCAGCCGGTTATCAGCTGATATCAATTCGTGGTCAAACTTGAAAAAAACCAATCAAATCCTTCAAATCAACCAGCGGAAATTAATCGGATGCTCGCTAGTGCCCAGCTACAGGACGGAGTTTCCTTTCGTTTTAGAGAGATGTCGTGACCAGTGAGGTGCATCCAGTTGGGAGTAGGTATGAATTTCCCACCGATGAAGTTGAGTGGTGGTCGCGCTAAAAATCACGAACTTGTGGAAGTTAGAATTCAAGGAGTGGCCATTGAGGAATTGGGTTCCAGTGGCTGAATGGTATACGAGCTTGGCTTGGGTTCGAACCCTGGAGGCAAATGCATACTGCCGATGATTCCCAAACTTCTAATGTGGTATCACTGTTTACAAACGTCCCACTAACCGAAACAATATGCTATATATGTGAATATATTGATTCAAAGGAGATGAACATTGGTATACCCACGGACTATTTGAAGGAACTCCTATTAAGATGTACTCTAAACGTCCAATTCACTTTCAATAATGAAATATATAGACAAAAAGATGGTATAGCTGTGGGCTCACCACTCGGCCCGCTGCTTGCAGATATTTTCATGTCAAAACTAGAAAAAACACACCTAAAGAAGATAATAGATAACTTCGGGTTCTACAAGAGATACGTGGACCATACTTTTATTATCGCCAATAATGAGGAAAATTTGGAGAACATATTGGACTTCTTCAACAGTTGCCATCCAGCAATCCAGTTCACACTAGAGAAGGAGTCCAACGCAACAATATCTTTTCTGGACGTGCAACTAGCAAGACGTGAACAAGATGGGACACTCAAAAGATCCATTCACAGAAAACCGACATGGAATGGACAACTCATCAGCTTCTACAGTTGGGTGCCTCTATATACAAAACGAAATCTAATCCGCTCACTGACTCACAGAATCCACAACATTTGCAGTCCGGAAACCATAGAAGAGGAGCTGAAGACCCTGAAAAGAATCCTCCTTGAAAACGGTTACCCGGAACGTTTCATCACAAAAGCCATGAAGCCCAAAACACAAAAACCGACCATGCTTACTGCTCCCAAGAAACTTCTCTATTTGAATCTACAATTCAACGGAGATTCTTCAGCAGAAATACTGAGAAACCGCCTGTGCCGTTCACTGAAGAAAACCTTCTTCGTAGCTGAACTCAGACTAACTTTCTCTACGAAACCAATGATTCGCACTAACGTGAAGGATAAGCTTCCACTGGGGGCCTCATCAATGTGCATCTACCAATTCACCTGCTCATGTGGAGCTAGGTATGTCGGCCGTACCCAGCGTTTGCTATCCAAACGAATCAGCGAACACTTACCTTCATGGTTTTATAAAGGAGAAAGAAGATCCCCCCGCCACAGCTCTATCCTAGAACACTTGATCGAATCCAGACACCAAGCAAACCCACAAAACAACTTCTCAGTTATCTACACAATACGTGGGAATCTTGCCAAAAGAGTACGAATTAAACTTCTTCAAACTGCAGAAGCAATGGCAATTCACATATTGAATCCTGAACTCTGCATACAAAAGAAGTTTGTTCAGTCACTAAATCTACAATGGTCCTGATCTATCTCAACACCAAATACGTAATTTTGTCTTACCTCTTTCTTCTTTGTTTGTCTGTTTCCTAATTGCATTATTTTCTACCCCCACCCTCTATTAAATCTCTACCCTCATAACGACTATTGCTAACTCCATTTTCGTTTATTTTTAAGTGAATTCTACTCAGCTTATTAACTTGACTCTCATTCATTTTTCATTGAACCCTATCAATTAGATTACGTCACCCAACCTACTTTTGTAACTTTATTTTAGTTTCCAACCGATTAACGCCTTCTAAATTACGTAATTTGTTGTCAAAAATTAACATTTGCATTAACACATCTTTGGAAATACTCCTTTTGTTGCCAAGATAAATTACTATAAATTTGCGATTTGTACAGCTTGAGAGTGATATCGCCGAAAAGAGTAACTCTTTGCTGAACGCCTTTTCTTTTCTAAAACTTCTAATGTTGTTTTCAAGTTACATAGTTATCTAATTAAGCCGAAGTCATGCTTTATACAAATACTTAAAATATATTATAATTGGCACCTTGCCTATTTGTCGGTTAAAGATTATCTCAGTTAGACGAAAATGGTGTCAAGTAAAGCTCGGAGGAATGATTATTTCGAAAACTTTTATCATTCTACAACATTCAACTATAAAAACAGTGCACGACCTTTGAGCGACACAGAAGAACTGAATGCGCATATAACTGATTCCATGTCTCTAGTCCTTAGATAAGGTACGAACAGAATGATACAACCAAACCCGAGCTGTTGTTACCTCGAAGTAGCTGTTTAGCTGACTAAAACTTCTTTGAGAGATGCACACTCCCAAAGTGCTCCAAAGACACCAAAATGTAACGATTATTCCTTGCTGGAATCTGTCCTACTATTCAAAAACTGAAAATTACCTAAACACTGTCGTTAGGCAGCTATACGGTGAAGGTTATTTTCTGGGGAAAAACTATAAGTACATAGAATCAATCACGTAGAATATTCCAAACAAGGTGGGATCAACACATACGCACACATACACACCTATCTACAAGAATCACACGCCAATACTTCCCGGCAGACAGTTCGACATAACAATGACCTCCACTCACGCAAACAAAATCGTATCAAAAAACAACACACTCGCGACTTCATTACACAGCTATAAAGAGAAGCATTACAATTAGAGATTAAACAGGGACAAATACAAATACTGACATAATAATGACAAAGTTAGTTGAAACATCCAGTTAAGTATAAATATTGTGATTAGATTATCAATTGGGAGGGATTTTTTGAAACATTGTTTGCGTTACACTGAATTCTCAGTCAGCTTCGAGTTGTGATCACCAGGATAAATGATGCGTTATCATTGTACGCCTTGAATTGATTTTAAGTTGTTCCAAGTAACTGGCAGATATTCATCTGTGTAGGTTTCGTATCTATTGACAGAGAAATGCAGAGATATAATGAATTGTATGTATCAGCCGATCAAATGACACCTACTTCCAATTATAGTCTACTCATAATTACCAAAGAGTGTGAATCGATTTTCGCACCACTTCACCTCTTTTTTAATTCCCAATATGTGGTTTTGTAGAGTGAAACAATATTGGAAGCGTTGAACTACAAGTGAGCAGATCATCATATTGTACAACAAAGTCTGAAATACACCAGCCTGTTTTAATCGTCGAGCTCTCAAATTTTTCTATCCGTGATAAAACATCATGATTACTCTAATTTTATTGTTTTAATTATCCAGTTCATTCCATGACTCGCAATCTAAACGCGTACATAATTTAAAATAGGTTTCAACCCACTGATTTCATTTTCTTTTATAGGAGGTAGAGGAGAAATATTGCGAGGCCCTGAGGCATGCTTCGTTTGGCACAATATTTCTTCAAGTAATGTATTGTCGATTATTTCATGTTACTTGAGACTTAAGCAGCAACAGTAACATCAACAACAACACCAAGGAACAATCACCACTACCAACGTGATCAGTGTGAAAGAAAGTCACTTCTGATAAAATGGAGAATATTTGTAGCTCAGATGGATGATTCGCAATTAATTGTGTCCTCTGAGCTGATTGGTTTAATTGCGGAGCTTTCGTCGTCCCCCTTCTAAACAACATATTCGGTGAAAGTTTAAGCGTAAAATGAACTGATTTGAATTCTCAATGAATGAATCGATGATAGAATTGTGTTTCCTGGTAACCATCTTCGTGACTGGTAGTCGATTTACATTTGTACTGATCATTTTTTATTGACTTGGATTTTGAACTTTCTCGTCACTTGATTTACTTTATATTAATTGGTAGATCTGATCAATATTAAAATGTTTGTTAATCACATATTCGCTTGGGTACGAGGCTTCTAGGAATTCCCTGACTGCATTTTTTGTGTTTCCTCCATTTAAAATTTCGACATTATTCCAATCAAATTGATGTCTATAATTATATATCATGTCTTTTCACAGTTAATTTGTGTTCCTGGATTCTGATTCAAAGTGGAAGCCAAAAAGGACGAAAAAAGCTCCGCAATTGAACCAACCGGCTCAGAGAAAACAACTAATTGCAAAAGTCATTTCTTTCCATCACAGACGGCGCGGTACAGATGAAGACGTCAAAGCTAGGCGTGATCGATAAAGCAAGACAGACTGTTATTCAACTGAAATTTTTGTATGCAGATCTACTGAAACTAGCCGGCGCAAAGAACAAGATTAGCGTTTTCAGCACAAATCTACAACAGTTAGTCTAAGCCACGAAGGAAGGTGTAGACTTCCTGGTTGGGGTCCTCGGGACGGTAAAAACCAAGGGTTGGAAACAATTGGTGACATGGCTCAAAATCGTTCTCAATGGCTGGCGCAGATGCATCCACTCCTTGTGACTCATGATTTCCAATGAAACTGTTTTGTTCTTCGTTATAACTATACTTTTGTCTCACACCTCTGTTTACTGACTATATTATGCATTTCTCCTACTTTCTTCTCTTCCTTTGTGTGCTACATGGAGGGAGTGTGGCGACTTGAACTGCCGCACACATGTGCAAAGTTCTATGTCGAATACTGACCGACCGACCGCACTAATTTCAAATCAATCAGCCTTTCTATATTATGGTTGGTGTGAGAGTCCCCAGAAGCATTCTGAACTGCCTTCGAACTCTTGTTAACAGCTGCCTTCTCTGGCTCCACACCGAAGGATGGATGGCCAGAAAGAATAAGAAACAAGGAATTGTGGGAATAAACCATCAAAGGCTCCAAAACCAAAGAAATATGGTGAACGAAGTGTAGATGGATTGGACATCCCAAGCTACGCACCCGACTGGAACCCGTACGCGAAATAATTAGTCGGATGTCTGTCCGAGTGTGACATGGAGGAGACCCTGTGACAAGTGGGAAATCACAGCTAATGCCTAATCGTGGAGGCAGCTAAAGACGACTGCGGAGAACCGAGTGAAATAGCGATGCACTACTGAAACCATCTTCTACTCGGAATCCAAGGGAATAGTAATATTATTTGGAGATTCTGCTCTGTGTGGGAATAAAGCCATTGCTATCGTTATTATTATTATTATTACTATTATTAAAATTTTTTATGACACTTCAAAGTCATGCATAATCAGCTGACCTAAATAACCTAGAATTTAATCTCTTGATTATGTGTAAAAAGTATTGGCGAGTTTCAGGATTTTGAACTAGTTCAAAGACATGAATACTTCGTATTTCTAGAATTCAAAAGGTTTTTGAGCCAATTAATTCTAACTTTAACCTAACCTCACCTAGTTAACTGTCTTGCTATAGGCTGGCAAGCAGCGAAGACAGAACTGCAGGTGAACACAGAGAAGACGGAGGTAATGAAGATTACCACCACCAACCAACAACAACAACAACTAGCACTAATCACCATCAATGGGAGAGATTTAAAAGAGGTTACCTTCTTCACTTATCTAGGAAGCATCGTTTCAACCACAGGAAGTCGGAACGAATAAAGACGTCAAACCCAGGCAGTCAGCCAGCCAACCAGAATCTGAAACAGAGGCGGCATACGTCTTCAGCAACCTGAAACCAGTTTGGAAATCTCCTACTTCACTCAGCCAGCAAGCATAAATAACAGGATTCGGATTTTCAACGTAAATGTGAAGTCAGTCAATTCTTCCATATGGGTCAGAAACTTGCACTGCACGAAAAGGATTTCCAGTAGGCTGTTACAGACTCTTGTCAACAGCTGCCCCCCACCTCTGACTGGATACTGAGGATCAAATAGTCGGGTAGAATGAATTAGTAACAAGAAACTCTTGCTGGGCACAAACCAATCAAGAGCCGATCGCTCAACAAATATCTATGAGAAAATGGAGATTGATTGATGGGGTATACGCTGGCTGAGAAGTCTGTTGAATGATATCGCCTGAAATGCAGGCTACTGCTCGAGTGTAAGCAATGAGTAAGTCGTTCGTGCGAGGTTGTCATGGGGGAGATGGCGTAGCGAGGAGGAGGAGGAGATGACAGATTATGGGCAATCGTGGGGCGAGCCCGTTGAATAGGACAGCCTATAATGTAGCACAATGGTTAGGACTCTCGCCGACCATGCACATGGTCCGGGGTTCGATCCACTGTCGACGCACACCTGATATCAGTGGTCGGTCTGCAAAATTTGGGCTACAGATATCACATGCTGAGAATTCCATACTTCTACCAAAAGTACTGTGTGGAATCAAGCTGTAATCAAAAATCAAAAAAAATCAAAATCAAAAGGGGATATGTGTTGTTGATGTTCTATGTTCTATGCGGAACCCAAGTGAATTATAATATTATTATAATAACTCCAACTTATTGAACAATTTATAAGTAAGACATCTTAGAAAAAGGTGTCACTTCAAGTTGTCACATTTTGAAGAAGGACGCATAAAGGTAGAGTAGAGAGGTGTAATAAGACCAGAATGGATGAAGCTGTATGGGAGAGAGGATAATTTAATGGCCCAGAGAATACATTTTTGTCATTGAAAACGCCACTGATCCATGCCATCATCCGTCTCTAACCACTGACTCCTAGAATTCCAAGGACTCCAGCCACACAGGCTACACCCGATTAAAAAAAACAGTCGGAGACTCAGTGGACTGATGTCATGTTTACGTCTGATCATTCATAACTCTTTTACAACTTCATATGATTTCAGCCAACATCAGTGAATTATTTGGGCAGAAACTGAGTATGTAAAACAACATATTTCCTAGCAATTTCAGTTGATAATATGCCACAATCGCATCGCTTCACTTCCTTTTCTTACTTTACACTCTACGCCTATCTTCATCATTACTGACCATACCGCTTCACGTAACATTGAAGGGTGTTGACGTCAATCTTTTCATATTCTTCATCTTCAGCGGACTGTGTCACAGCTGTAAACTAGAACGGAGCAATCTGTCGCACAAAACATATGTTTTCTCAGCTCCCTTTTTGTAACCCTAAAGTGATGTCTGTTTCCTATCAGCTGACCTACACTACACTGGTTAACCTTTTCCGACTGCAAAAACTTTTTCTTAGCTTCCATATTAATTTGTACCACAAAGTGAAACAGTATTATTTACCCTGTATATTGTTTTAAATGAAGTTTATTTTTCCTAAGCATATCAGTTGTACCTGCACGCATATTCGAAACAAGAATACCCTTCGTAAGATTCCCCTTCAGTAGAATTCAACGAATATGCACTGAAGACATACTTGATGAGGAAGAAAAAAAGCTGACGCAAACTCCGGTTGATAATAATTATCAAGACAAATTCATTAGGAGGAGATATAAAGTGGACGGGAGACCAGGATCCACTCTTCAACTCTCCACTAAGAAAGACGTGTACATCAAACTACCCTATATGGGTGATCATAGCCGGTTGACAGCTAGACAACGATTGAACTCTGCGGTTATAAAGACTTCTTATGTAGCCACGATCACAATAATTGATAAATTGAAGTCAATATATCCATCCATCTGAGCCCTTAGAATATGCGTAAAATGATGTCACATCCCACTGTATTTACTAGTTTCAATGTAGGTGTGGACACACACACACATAGGGAGGACTCATCGATGTCTGGAAGTAAGGAGTGGCTTCAGAGGATATTCTCCTAAATGGCTTCAGAGGCTAAATGAATCCACAGAACTCATTAATGGTGAGAGCAGATGACCTAGCTCCTCTGTTGTGAAACATATTACAGAGGAGACAGGACATAAAACTGATGTTTACATATCATTTTCTAAACCCATCTGTAGAACGTATTTAGTAGAGGGCGTGTCTTAAAGTTTGTGGAAGCCCTTTCTAGCAATTAGGAAGTGTCAACCACCTTTATGCATTCAAAGCAACAATTCCTCATCACACTAAACCTCCCTTGGTAAACTTTGTTTTGATACCAACCAGGGTGCATCATGCACGATTACCTCTCTTGTTTGGTTCAGTGATCTTCATTGTTATTTTGACCTTCAATGTTTCCCTTTAGTCTTGGCCTAAATTTATTTTCTCACCTCTTAAGTCTTTGTTGATTTCATATATATTCTCATGACAGATCCGTGTGTGATCAGATTGTTCGAAGTGTTTTTTTGAGGAAATACATTACACGATTCAGACAGATTACGTCTTCTTATTGCTTTGTCTAAATTCATAAAGGTAACTAATTGTTTTAGGAGTTTATAGTTGTCATTCTTCTTTCTCATTTGTTGTATGGACATTTTTATATTTCTTATCCTGGCTCAACTGTAGTATGATAATCAGTTACACAGAACCATGCAACAGACTTGGATAAGATGACAGTCTTAAGATGTAATGTGCCAAGATTGAGGGAGAGATTGATAACTGCAGCCGTATTTATCAAATAAGCTAACAATACATGCAACATGAAATGATTCAACAATGATTCTACAGCTATAAAAATCCAGTTTCAAAGATGTATAGTTCCAACTGATATGATGAACAATAGTTTGTGCTTGAGGCGTTAACCTCCAGTAAATCATACTGTTTCACTGTGTGTAATATAACCAGTAAGCAAATTAATATGGAATTATACACTTATGGATTGGTTTGTAGCGATTTGATTGATTGGTTACAGGATTTCATCATGAACTGACGTTGTGAATTGGCGTAAGTTGGCATTAATGGGCCGTCGAATCGGTTCCCAGTGGCTTAATGGTTTACGAGCTCGCTAGCCCTGTAACAAGAAAGCCCTGGTTTCAAACCTCAGTGGATGCGTACTGATGAAGAGTTCCAAACTGGGGCGAAACAGCTATCTAGTAGTCTCAGTTGGTTTTCCAATAGTTTTCTATCCGATGTCAGTTCATGATGAAATCGGGTGAAGAATTACATACTACCAGTGTCCAAGTTTTAGCGCATAAATATTTTCATCATGAGCTGACATTAGTTAGAGAACCATTAGAAAACCTGGGAGTACTGGACAGCTGTTTCGTCCCAGTTTGGGGCTCTTCATCAGTACGCACCCACCGGGAATTCGAACCCAGGACCTTCTGGTTACAAGGCGAGCTCGTATACCATTAAACCGGCGGGTGCGTGCTGCTTAAGAGTCCCAAACTAGGATGAAACAGCTGTCCAGTACTCCCAGGTTTTCCAATGGTTCTCTAATGTCAGATCATGATGAAAATCCTGTAACCAATCAAATCCCTACAAACCAACACTTAAACATAGATATTTATTTGACCCTAATTTTTTTTTTGAATTAATATATGATTTCTTTCATTCAACAGACATCATTTTTCATAACTTGAGGCCAAAAGAAGAAAATGTTGACCAAGATTTTCCCACCGTTCACTACCTACAAAGAAGTCTTCTACACCATAATATTAGAACTATAGTACTTTCATACCTACAGTAAATAACACAGTTAACAAATCATACTACTTAAGTGCGCATATAAGTACACAATTCAACAATTCAAAAGTATCAGGTAGGGCTGCAATTAGGGATTCTATTCAATCTACTGATTATTCCATACTTCATATTTATCGAAGTAAATGTAATTTTGTTTCATAAAGGTTTTATGTAGGAAATCAAAGCAAGGTAGAAATTTCCATGCAGGTTTTATTTTCAAGAATTATCAAGAATTAGTTTGTAATAATTTCATTTGTTCCCGGTTAGACCAGAGATTTATATCAGTTAGACAACCATTGAAAACCAGCACAGGCTTGGGTTCAAACCCTGGAGGCAAATGCATACTGCCGATGATTCCCAAACTTCTAATGTTGTTTTTAAGTTACAGAGTTATCTAATTAAGCCGAAGTCATGCTTTATACAAATACACAAAAAATATTATAATTGACACCTCGTCTATTTGTCGGTTAAAGATTATCTCCGTTAAGGCCTTATTTGTACAAAACAAGTGCGTGTAAATTTTGCGACAGTAGTGTCAAGTAAAGCTGAGAGGAATGATTATTTTGAAAACTTTTATCATTTTATAACATCCAACTATAAAAACAGTTTATCATCTATATCAAACACAGAAGAACCGAGTGTGGACATAAGTGATGTCATGACTCTAGGTGTTGGAAATGGCTTCGACTGAATGTTACATCGAAACCAGAGGTGTTATGGTCTCGAAGCAGACAATCGATCTCTGTGTGCTACAGTATAGCTGACCAAAACTTCTTCGAGAGACGCACACTCACAAAACGCTCCAAAGGCAAAAAAGAGTGACGATTATTCCTTGTTGGAATCCATCCTTCTATTCATCAATATTAACATAAAAAGCTGAAAGTTACCTCAAAACTGTCGTTACACAGCTATACGGTGAAGGCTTTTTTCTGAGTGCAAAAGTACAAGTACATAGAATCAATCACGTAGAGTATTTCCAACAAGTTGAGATCAAAACACACACCTGTCCACAAGAATCACACGTCAATGCTTCCCGCAGACAGTTCAACATCACAATGACCTCCACTCGCGCAAACAAAATCGTATCACAATACAACACATTCTCAACATCATTACACAACTTTAAAGAGAAGCATTACAATTAGAGATTAAACAGGGATAAATCCAAATAATGAGATAATAATGACAAAGTTAGTTGAAACATCCAGTTAAGTAAAAATAGTGTGATTAAATCATCAATTGGGAGGGATTTTTTGAAGCAATTTTTACGCTACACTGAATTCTGTCAGTCAGCTTCGAGTTGTGATCACCAGGATAGATGACGTGCAATCATGCTACACCTTGAATTGATTTTAAGTTGTTCCAAGTATTATTTTTATTATTATATTCTTGAGTTCCGACTTAAACATAGGGCTTCAACAACATATCTCCACTTTGTTCTATTTTCTGCCATCCTCTTCAGCTGGGTCCACGACAGACCAAACTCTCTCATCTCTTCCTTAAACGATCTCCTACATGTCACACTCGCCCCGACGACTCACTCATCGCTTCCTATTTGAATTCCACTCAAGGGCCTGGCGTGCGATTTCACTTGGCGGCCTCCTCAGTGTATGCCCGATCCATCTCCATTTTCTCCTACTTTCGCAGATACCCACTACTTCTATGCCATGTCCTCGCATCTCTTTGGCTACCTAGGCAGCCTTCCCAGCCAGCCTCGTACATTGTACAGACACACCACTTATCCATTATTACTCTTGCTTTCACTGAGAGAGGACACATGGGCTGACTGGTTTCCCGAAAACTTTCACCAGCCCGCGTCGTTTCGCCTCTCCAACTCGAGCGAATAAAACGATTTTTATTGGAAGTCTTTGTATTTTTAAAATATTTTCTGTGTGTTGAAGTTTCTCCAGCTGTTTGAAAGATTTAGTGGTGTGGGGTTGCTAGCCCCACACCCAACCCTCCCTCTTTACCCGGTCTTGAGACCGGGTAGAAAACTAGAGAGATAGTTAACTAGGCGACGTTAAGTTGTCCCAAGTAGTCGACAGAAATCTATGTATGTAGATTTCGCATTTATTGACAGTCATCAGCAAGGTGAATGTATCTACAATGTAGAAAGAACTGTTGCCTCGTGAAGAGATTTGAATTCGCGTCACTCAGTCAGAGATGTATCTAGTAAGCTAACTAGCTTCACAGTTGACTTCTTGAAGCGTTATAGTGAATAAACTGACTGACCGTTTTGACAGCCTTCGGTGAATGAATACTAATGTTACTTTATCGGCCTCTTTGTGGTCGCTCTTCAAAATGACTTGTTAGTGTGACAAGTTCAACTGGTAAGTGATTACAACAAATGCTAAGCTGTTGACCATTTCACATTTAGACTGTATTGGCTACACTTAGTGTAATAGAGACAAAAGTCTATATTATATCCTCTGTTACATAGTTCATTGCAGAAGTAGAAATGTTCGGTTGGTTAAAAGCAGAAAATTGTTTTCTGAATATCAGTAGCTAAGTAACACGATGAAGAAAAATAGAATGGTACTGTAAAACCCTCTTCAAAACGTACCATTCCAGGAGGCTTTAGTCAACAATGGGTAGACATATGTAAAAAATTATATTTGTAAAATCTCAGCGAGATTGAAGTGAGTAATTCCAACGTTTCGTTCGGCAATCTGGTCCGAACTTCTTCAGGGAAATTAATCGAAATTAACACAACACAGGTTTATATATAAAAGGAACATCACTTGTTTTTAAAAACTTTGTCCAATCTTGAGTCATTCAACAAGTATAATAAACAAAATTGTATGAGCTGTGATCAAAATTTGACCTCGGACTTACAAATATTGGTCTACCTCTGTTAAACACTTTAAAAAGAGTGTGTATGTATGTGTGGGTAAACAGTTGTAAAACATTTCTTAACGTTTCCATAAGAAGATATGGACAGTCGAGAATTTTGACCAAGTATAAGGGGTAACTTGAATATGTCAATGACAAAGAGCCTTGGTTTGCTGCTTTTTCTTAGTTTTGCAGTCAGTTTTTGGTAACCGTGGTGGTGGTTGTGTTGCACGACTTCACTCGACGAGATACAACCGAAAGCCTTCAGGTTACAAGTTGACCCGTTGGTCATTCATTCAACTACTCGACTGCAATCCAATCATCTGCTAACTCTAATTTCTGCCAATCTGCTGAATATTACCACTGTTATCATCACCCTCATGCAGTGACGAATGTTTTGTCCTCACACCTGACTTGGTGACACTATATAGCGAATTGACAGAAGTAGGTATTCATTGTTCACTGAACTACAACCGAGAGGCTCAATGTTAATATCTTATTATAACCCGAATGTCCTGTGTTCGATCTCTAGTTGGGTCACAGGTGAGCAACGACGAAGAGCCTTGAATTGGGGGGGCGAAACCGTTGTCTAATCCCCCCTAGTTTTCGGCTCATGATGAAATCCAGTATAAAATCAATCAGTTTCTTATAACCTAATGCTTGCTTGGATGGATTAGAAGGGACTGTTTCTATCTATCTATCTCGAATCAGTTGGAATTTAGTATAGGCTGGCTAACTGACTTTCTTCTCTTCACTCACTCAGATATTCTGTGATTACCATCATACATAAAGAATTCAAAGGTGATTTCAGAACCTTCTGTGACACAAATTTTAATTTAATTAACCTTCCTTCATAAATCACATTATAATATTATTATTGTCTCCTTTAGTTCCTAGAGGAACAGGGATTCAGCCATCCGTCTCCACTGCGTTCGGTTGCCCACCAATGTTTTCACCTGGTTCTGCCCAAATCCTTTCATCTTCTCTTCACATCATCTCCTCCACTCCATATCACCCTCGCACTGATGACCAACTCACTGCTTCCCGTTCGGGTTCCACCTGAGCGATGACCTGGGGTGTGATTTCACTCACTTCGTGGTTTGTTTTCTCAGAATATGACCAATCCACCTCCTTTTCTTCCTGCATATTTGTTGCACAGTAGGTTCCTGCTGGGTTGGTTCGTTTATTGCCATAGATCTCTGTTGCTGGTCTTTTCTGGCTGGCCATCTGATCTTGAGTAGTGTTGAGCGAATACAAGTGTTGATGAAGGTCTGTAGTTTATTCGAAGTGGCCTTCGTGACGTGGAGCCAAGTCTCTAACTCATGCGTATAGTAGCACTGACTTCACACTGGAGTTGAAAATCCGGATCTTATTTTTCACGCTGTGTGCTGTTGATCTATTTCCACACAGACTTGAGAGCAATGAAAGCTTGTCTTGCTTTCTCGATCATCGCTTACATATCCTCATCAGTTCTGTCCGCCTGTAGTTGAGACGGTGCTTCCCTAGTTGGTAGGTAGGTAAAGGAGGTTGCTTCTTTGAGATTTCTCCGATTTATCTGATTGTTATCTGTTGTTATTGCTGTTGCTGTTGGCCAGAAATCTACATCACCACATCTGCTTTCTCTATGTTCACTTGAAGTCTTATCTTTGATGCTTCTTCTATCGCCAACTTGTTGCTTTTCACTTGCATATCTTCCAGTCTGTGGGAAATCAGACATATGTCAGCCGAGAAATCCATACCCTCCAATTTTTTGCGTTGGTCCATTTCATGCCTGTTTCCTCGTTGCCCGCCTTCTGTCTGTCACATTACCCAGTCAACCTCGACCAGGAAGCTCATCATTACAGATAGTAGACAGCCAGCTTGTCTTACTCCCTTCTTCAATTCGGAGGATTCCGTGCGAATTCATAACACTCACAACAATATTCTAAATTTGTGTCATCTCTTCAAATTGTAATATGGAGATTAATTTTCTAGTCCTTCCAAGAATATTCTTTTCTCCTTTTCTTTTTTTTAATAAACTGTTACATAACTAGTTGTATTGATTTATCGACAGATTTTAAGTACATATTGAAAAGAGGAAAACTTTCTCGCTTTACATGGAAAAGCGGTCAGGCGAAAGATGAATAATCTATTGTTTCTTGTTATTGTATTCCTGCTGCGGAAAGACGATCACACTCAAATCAAACACCTGACCTACCAATCTTCTCCACTATTTCGAAGGTAGTCAGTTTTATGCTTAATTAAAATGAGATTAAAGTATTGTAATTTTATGGCCGATACATGTATGATGACTTCATCCTGCATGAAAATGATTTCGATAGGTAAGCAGTAATATCTCAACTCAATAAAGAGTATATTGAGCTGCCATATTCATGTGTCAAGAAGATTGCCAAATTGAAACTGCCTTCTTAGACATCTTACTGGCAAGAAGATCCGATGATAATATAGACAGGAATTCCCCTAAGAAAAATACTTCTTCAGCAGTATACACATTCCTACATTTGGAAAGGAATTCGTCTAAGAAAAATACTACTTGGTCAGGATAATATACACCTTCTCACATCTTTGTCTCTCACTGAGTATAAAAAAATTTTTTAAAGACCCTCAGTAGGTAGCTATAGGTTCATACGAATTTGCTCAGAAGGCGCAATTTAAGATGAACTTGCGGTTGTATACACGGTGCATTAACTGAAAATACCTCTAGCCTGAAAATTCATTCCCAAACACATGACCAAGATGGTAGAAAAGATATCTTCTGTATCTGATGTTAACGAGAAGCCTCTATTTATCTATATGAGTACAATTCAAAAGTGAAATATCTCCAAGTAAAATAATAACCAACAATTTGATAAAAATCAATTCAGACATCTATAATACCAAATTAATTAAGCAAATAATATCCTTTTCGATAAATTCCTCTTCTGGCTCTACAATTATATACGTATGTTTATATACACAGAATATTCTAGAATAGTAGTCAATAACAATATTGGCGTGTTTCTTTAAATAATATCGATCTGTAAAGTAAGATCAGTTAGGGAGTAAAAGACAAACTGCCTAATTTCGCCTCTTCCATGTGTATCTACCAATTTAACTGCTCCTGTAGAGTGAGCCAGTTACATAGACCATACAATTAGGCGTGTTTCTCGTTGAATTGCCCAACATCACCCTGTGTGGTTAAGCAAAGAACAAACAAAATCTATTCACGCAGTTCTATTCTATCTCATCTTGTGGATACAGAACACAAGATTGACGTTAATCATGTTTTCAGGGTCATTTACCACATACCTACGAACCTCAATTTCGCCTTAAGAGTTCTATTACTGAAACTTAACTCATGCATCCAAAAGAAGTTAGTTCAGTCATTATCATTACCTTCGCCATCTAGGTTTGAATGATCCTGAATTTTGTGGAATTTTCCTAATTTTATTTGATATTCTATTAGCTATTATATCTTTATTATTATTATTATTTAAGCATCTTTAATGAACTGTGGTGATTCCATTGTGATCATACTTTACAAATCAATATTATTTAAAAAACACTAATATTGTTATTGACTACTAATCTAGAATATTCTATGTATGCAAACATACGTATATAATTGTAGAGCCAGAAGAGGAATTTATCGAAAAGGATATTCTTTGCTCAATCATTTTGTGTTTTATAGATGTCTGAATGAATATTTTCGCTATATTAAAATCAATTCACTTCACTTTCTATACAACCAGTTGTGATACCGAAATCGAAAGACAAGCTACCTATGCTTACCAACCACTTCTTATTTTATCTATCAATTGAACTGCTCCAATGGAGCCAGTTGTATTGGGTGTTGCTCTAGGAACTTAGTATTTCGTTCTCGGAAACACGTCCAACTATTATTGCTATCCTGCTATTGTTTCCTGTTGTCGAACCTAAAAATCCATGAATTCTGTCTTACTTACTTACTTAATTTATCTGATACTCAGGCAGTTTAGTGTTATATTAATGCGCATTATCTCTTTATCTCTCTGCATCTTACTGATACTTCTGAAGTATGATCTGTCGATACTGTTGATTGACTCAATGTCACTGAAAACAGCATAATTGTTGTTAATGATAATAATCATTCCTCGATAATTATTATAGATGCATATAACTGTAGAAACCGATGAAGAAGAAGTAGAAGTTATCGAAAAGAGTATCCTTTTCTCACTAATTAGTCTTTTGAAAAATATATATGCTGATCAACCTCTTCTTTTACAAATTATTAATTCATGTATTCTACCCACTCTTCTTTATTATTGTAAGCAGGGTTAGTGCTGTGCCTTAGACGCATCTAACTCACCTTGTTATTGATTGCTTAGCGTTTTAATTCCATTATAAATAAGACGTCATCTATCAGTTGTAACATACCCAATTTAGTACAGATGCACCATGTCGTGTCGGAAAAATCCCGTAGTTCCCTGATCGATGGTTTATCATTCCCATGAAGTTTTTTTATTCCTTCACATTCCCAGTGGAACATTGGGCTTCAGGCAAGAGGCTTGAAGTTTCTGTAGCAAAGTTCATTTTTACGGGATGGGATTGCTGGCCTCATTCCCAACCTTCCCTCTTTACCAGTCTTATTACTGGCTTAGCGAGGTAAAGGAGTGCGTCGGCCGGGGATCGAACCCCGGACCATGTGCATGGTCGGCGAACATCCTAACCGCTGTGCCACCGACTCATGAAGTTGGCAGGAGTAAATAGGCTGTATGTCAGCATCACTTGCTTGCAGCGAGGCCCAATCGACATCCATCCTTGCATAGAGTACACCACTTACCGTTGGAACACAATTTGGCGATCGAGAGAGGCCGTCGGCGTTAACATGTCGAGATGTTGGGCAATACTCACAGGTGAAATCGAACACTTGTCAACTACTGAACATCTTCTTCATCTCTGGAAGACTCTCTTCATCATCATCATCACCTTGTTTTATCTCTCCAAGGATGAAACCAGAAGAAATTTTATAAGACTTTATGCTTCACTACGGTCGGTAAATATAAAAAAATTCAGCCATACTTATACTCAACACGGGTTTTGTATGGAAGAGACAAACGTCAGAGGTGAACTTATAAACTTGATTGTTAAGCCTTAAATTCACTGCTAATTATAACCACCATTATTATTATCATTATTACATATATTATTCTTATGATTAACTTTCAGTGTTTGTAGTTTCATTATTATAATTATTTTTTTACTATTTTGTGTATTTTTACTTTTTATGTGTAGAAGGAGATGGAATGTTGTTGAAATATGTGCACTGCTGAGAATTTCATACCATTATAAGTATTACTGTTGGTTTGAATAAAGTAAGTTACTGTTACTGTTGTTTCACTACATAGGTATGATTTAGAGACATATTGCACAAAATCAATAATACTGTGGAAACCACTTTCTGCACCAATGAACTCCATGAATTCCCTGAATTCACTATCTACTACGTAAGGGAGAAAAAAGGGTGTATTCATGATTGCTACTACTAACTATATTTATTATTATTCCCTTGGGTTCCAAGTGAAACATAAAACTTCAACAACACATATCCACTTTCTTCTATTCTCTGCTGTCTTCTTCAGCTACCTGACCCAACGATTGACCAAAATCTCTCATCTCCTCCTCCTCCTCCTCGACACACCATCTCTTCCATGTCAACTTAACACTGATGACACACTCGTCGCTTCCCATTTGAATTCCACTCCACCGATGGCTTGTATTGCACGTGATATCATTGAACAGACTCCTCAGCCAGCGTACGTCCAATCAATCAATCTCCATTTTCTATCATATATATTTGTTGATCAATCGGCTCTTGATTGGTTTGTTCCCAGCGAGAGTTTCTTGTTACTAATTCGTTCTGCCCAGCCATTTGATCCTCAGTATGGAGCCAGAGGTGGGGGCAGCAGTTGACAAGAGTCTACAACAGGCTGTTGGGAATCCTTTTCGTGACCGAAACGCAGTGCAAGTATCTGACCCATTTGGAAGATTACATCATGAGCTGACACTGGTTAGAGAATTGGCAGAAGTTGGAATTCATGGGCCATTGGATCGGGTCCCAGTGGTTTAATAGTCTACGAGCTCGCCTTGTAACCAGGAGTTCCTGGGTTCGAACCCTGTCGATGGGTGCATACTGATAAAGAGTCCCAAACTACGCGGAAAAAACAGCTGTCAAGTGCTCCCTACTTGGTTTCCCAATGGTTCCCTTAACTGATGTCAGCTCATGATGAAATTCTGTAACCAATCAGTCAAAATCCCTACAAACCAATACTTGAATATTGGAAGCGTTGAACTACAAGTGAGCAGATCGTCATATTGTATAACAACGTCTGCTATACACCGGCCTGTTTGAATCATCTAGCTCCTAAATCTTTCCATCCGTGATTATACATCAGGATTACTCTAATTTTATTGTTTTAATTATCCAATTCACTGAACGACTCGCAATCTAAACTCGTACATAATTTAAAATAGGTTTCAACCCACTGATTTCATTTTCTTTTATAGGAGGTAGAGGAGAAATATTGCGAGGCAGTGGGGCATGCTTTCGTTTGGCAGAATATTTCTTCAAGTAATATATTATCGATTATTTCATGTTACTTGAAACCTAGGTACCTGCAGTAATAACAACAACAACAAGCAGCAATCACCACTACCAAGGGGAGAAATGTGAATTATTTCTATTTTTTTAATTTAAACGCAGAAACAAATTGGTACAATATATGGCACCAAGAAAGATGCGCCACACAATAATAATAAAACAACATAGATTAAAAGTAAAAATATAAGTAGAAAACGGATAAAGAACTTCATCTGGAAGGAAAACAGTCATGTTTAACAAGTTCAAATAGTATTCGTTAACTATCATCAGAAAGGGAAGAAAGAAGGAAATTGCAACACATTCGCCATTGATTACGATTCTTGACCATATCCGATAACGTTTCGAGCCATCGATTCGAGCCATCTCACGGACCCCAACCAGGGAGTCGTGACACACTAACCGATCCTAATGTTGCACAAAAATCCTTCATCCGACGACGCCACGTCATGGACTGATCACCCCCGCCTTTTCCATCCCATCCCAGGGCTAGCGAAATGTGAAAGAAAGTCACTTCTGAAATAATAGAGAAGATTTGTAGCTCAGGTGGATGATTTGCAATTAGTTGTATCCTCTAAGCTGATTGGTTAAATTGCAGAGCTTTTGTCGTCCCCCTTCTAGACAACATATTCAGTGAAAGTTTAAGCATAAAATGAACTGATTTTAATTCTCAATGAATGAATGAATGATAGAGTTGTGTTTCCTGGTAACCAACATCGTGACTGGTAGTCGATTTACATATCCATTGACCTTTTTTTTATTGACTTGGATTTTGAACTTTCTCGTCACTTGATTTACTATTTATTAGTTGATAGATTTGGTCAGTAATAACTTATTGGTTAATAGCATATTCGCTTGGGTACCAGGCTTCTAGGAATTCCCTGACTGCATTTTTTGTGTTTCCTCCATTTAAAATTTCGACATTATTACAATCAAATTGATGTCTAGAAATTATCCAAATGCATTGATATCCAAGAATATATATCATGTCTTTTCATAGCTAATTTGTGTTCCTGGATTCTGATTTGAAGTGGAAGCCCAGAAGGACGACGAAAGCTCCGCAATTGAACCAACCGGCTCAGAGAAAACAACTAATTGCGAAAGTCATTTCTTTCCACTACAGACGGCGCGGTAGGGATGAAGATGTCAAAACCAGACAGGATCAACTGAAATTTGTGTATACAGATGTACTGCAACTAGTCAGCATAAAAAACAAGATTAGCGCTTTCAGCACTAATTTCAAATCAGTCAGCCTTTCCATATTATGGTTGGTGTGAGAGTCTCCAGAAGCGTTCTGAACTGCCTTCGAACTCTTGTTAACAGCTGCCTTCTCTGACTCCACACTGAAGGGTGGATGGCCAGAAAGAATAATAAACAAGGAATTGTGGGAATAAACCATCAAAGGCCCCAAAACCCAACAAATATGCTGAGGGAAGTGTAGATGAATCGGACATCCCAAGCCACGCACTCGATTGAAACCCGTACGCGAAATAATTAGTCGGATGTCTGTCCGAGTGTGACATGGAGGAGATCCTATGACAAGTGGGAAATCACAGCTTATGCATAATTGTAGAGGCAGCTAGAGAGGACTTCGGAGAACTGAGTGAAATAGCGAGACACTACTGAAAACCGATTCTACTCGGAATCCAAGGGAATAGCAATATTATTTGGAGATTCTGCTCTGTGTATAAAAGCATTTGGGGAATAAAGCCATTGCTATCGTTGTTATTATTATTATAACTATTATTTAAAATTTCTGTAACACTTCAAAGTCATGTATAATCAGCTGACTTAATAACCTAGAATTTACGAGTTGATCACGGACTGATATCGGTTAGAGAACCATTGAAAACCAGGGAGTACTGGACAGCTGTTTCATCCACCTAGTTTTGGGAATCATCGGCAGTACGTACCCACTGGGATTCGAACCCAGGACCTTCCGGTTACAAGGCAAGCTCGTATACCATTCAGCCACTGGGACCCGATTCAATGGCTCATGAATTCTAACTTCTAGCAATTCGTGATTTTAGCGCGACCCCAACTATTATCGTTGGCGGGACATCCATCCACACACGTGACTTCTAATTGGACCTCACTGGTCACGACTTCTCACTAGAACTCCAGGAAGCTCCAACCTGTAGCAAGTCACTAGCGAGCATCAGAATGGATGGATGTCCCGCCAACGACAATAGTTGGGGTCGCGCTAAAATCACGAATTGCTAGAAGTTAGAATTCATGAGCCATTGAATCGGGTCCCAGTGGCTGAATGGTATACGAGCTTGCCTTGTAACCGGAAGGTCCTGGGTTCGAATCCCAGTGGGTACGTACTGCCGATGATTCCCAAAACTAGGTGGATGAAACAGCTGTCCAGTACTCCCTGGTTTTCAATGGTTCTCTAACCGATATCAGTCCGTGATCAACTCGTAAAACATAACTAATCCTTGCAAACCAAACTATAGAAAAACCTAGAATTTAATCTCCTGATTAGGTGTGAAAAATATTGTCAACTTTCAGGATTTTGAACTAGTTCATAGACATGAATACTTCGTATTTCTAGAATTCAAAAGATTTTTGAGCGAATTAATTCCAACTTTAACCTCGCCCAGTTAATTACCTTGCTATAGGCTAGCAAACAGAGAAGACAGGACTGCAGGTGAACATAGATAAGATGGAGGCGATGAAGATAACCACCACCACTAGCCAACAGCAACATCACCTACAACCAGCACCAGTCACCCATCATCAATGGGAAAGATTTGACAGAGGTTACTTCTTGTACATATCTGTCTAGGATGCACGGTTTCAACCACAGGCAGTCGGACAACACGGATGAAGATGTCAATGCCAGCCAACCAGCTAGTCAGAATAGGAAACGCAAGCAAGATACGCCTTCATCGTCAAACTGAAACCAGTTTGGAAATCTCCTGCACACACTCAGCCAGCCAGAATAAACAACAAGATTTGGATTCTGCTCAACACACATCTGAAGACAGTCAGTCAATTCTTCCATATAGGTGCGAAACTTGCACTGCGTATCAGTCCAGAAACGGATTTCCAACAGCCAGTTGTAGACTTTTATCAAAAGCTGCCGACTTCACTGGCTGCCTCCATACTGAAGATCAAATGGCCAGAAAGGGCTACAAACATGCAACTCTGGCAAGAGCCGATTACTCAACAAATAGGTATGAGAAAATGTAGGTGGATTGATCGGACATACGCTGGCTGAGGAGGCTACTGAATGACATCGCGTGCAATTCAGGCCACCGGTCGAGTGGGATTCCAATGGGAAGCAACGAGTGTGTCGTCAGTGCGAGGGTGACATGGAGGAGATAGTGTGGCGAGGAGGAGGAGATGAGAGATTATGGGTATTCTTGGAGCAAGCCTGTTGAAGAAGACAGCAGAGAATAGAAATGGAGATGTGTTGTTGAATCTTTATGTTCCACTCGGAACCCAAGGGAATAATAACATGATAATAATAATTCCAACTTAGTGAACCATTTATAATGCTTTCGACGACTGCGGAATATAACTCAGTGACTAAGTTATCCAAGTAGAACATCACTTCAAGTTGTCACATTTTGAAGAAGGATGCATAAAAGCAGAGTAGAGGGGTGTAATGAGACCAGAAAGGATGAAGATGTATGGGAGGGAAGATAATTTAATGACCCAGTGAATGTATTTTTGTCATTGAAAAAGCCATTGATCCATGCCATCATCCTTCTCTAGCCATTGATTCCTAGAATTCCAAGGACTCCAGCCACACAGGCTACAGCCGATTCAAACAAACAGTCGGAGACTGAATGGACTGATGTCATGTTTACTTCTGATCATTCATAACTGTTAAACAACTTCATATGATTTCAGCCAACATCACTGATTTACTTATGCAGTAGCTAAGTACGCATAACAACATATTACCTAGTAGTTTCAGTTGATAATATGCCACAATCGCATCGCTTCACTTCCTTTTCTTACTTTACACTCTACGCCTATCTTCATCATTACTGACCATACCGCTTCACTTAACATTGAAGGGAGTTGACGTCACTCTTTTCATATTCTTCATCTTCAGCGGACTGTGTCACAGCTGTAAACTAGAATGGAGCAATCTGTCGCATAAATCTGTCGCATATGTTTTGTCAGCTCCCTTTTTATAACCCTAAAGTGATGTCTGTTTCCTATCAGCTGACCTACACTTCACTGGTTAATCTTTTCCGACTGCAAAAACTTTTTCTTAGCTTCCATATTAATTTGTACCATAAAGTGAGACAGTATTATTTCCCCTGGATATTGTTTTAAATGCAGTTTATTTTTCCTAAGCATATCAGTTGTAGCTTCACGCATATTCGAAACTAGAATACCCTTAGTAAGATGGCTCTTCAGTAGAATGTAACGAATATGCACTGAAGACACGCTTGATGAGGAAGAAAGGAAGTTGACGCAAATTCTGGTCCATAAAAATAATTATCCAGACAGTTTTGGAAAGAGATATAAAATGGATAGAAGACCAAGACCCACTCTCCAACTCGCCATCAAGAAGGACCTATGTATCAAACTACCTTATATGCGTGATGACAGCAGCTTGAAAGCTAGACAACGACTGAACTCTGCGGTTATAAAGACTTCTTATGCAGCCACGATCATAATAATTGAGAAATTGAAGCCAATATATCCATCCATCTGAGCCCTTAGAATATGCGTAAAATGATGTCACATCCGATTGTATTCACCAATTTGAATGTGCATGTGGCCAAATGTACATAAGGAGGGCTCATCGAGCTTTGCAAGTGAGGGCTAACTTCATATCATGTTCCCCTAAATGGCTTCAGAAGCAAATAGAATCCCTAGAACGCATTAATGGTGACAACAAACGACCTAGCTTCTCTGTTGCGAAATATATTACAGAGGAGACAGGACATAAAATTGATGTTTACAAACCTTTCACACCTGTCTATAAGACTCCATTATGGTTAAAATTTTATTTTGATAAATCACACAGTGTTGTACAGTAATATTAACAGTAATATTAACTGTCCACGAGACGTGTTTGGGACGTATCCTTAAGTTTGTGGAAGCCCCAGCAACTAGGAAGTTTAAACTACGTTTATGCGTTCAAAAACAATTCGTCATCACACTGAACCTTCCTTGGTAAACTTTGTTTTGATACCAGCCAGGGTGCATTTACGATTACCTCTCTTGTTTGGTTTAGTGATCTTCATTGTTATTATGATCTTCAATGTGTCCTTTTAAACTTGACCTAAATTTATTTTTTCACCTCTTAAGTCTTTATTGATTTCACATATACTCCTATGACAAGTCCGTGTGTGATCAGATTGTTCGAAATGTTTTTTTTTTGAGGAAATACATTACACGATTCAGAGAGATTACGTCTTGTTATTGCTTTTTCTAAATTCATAAAGGTAACTAATTGTTGTAGAAGTTTATAGCTGTCATTCTTCTTTCTCATTTGTTGTATGGACATTTTTATATTTCTTATCCTGGCTCAATTGTAGTATGATAAGCGGTTACACAGAACCATGCAACAGACTGGGATAAGATGACAGTCTTAACATGTAATGTACCAAGGTTGAGGGAGAGATTGATAACTGCAGCCGTATTTATCAAATCAACTAACAATACATGCAACATGGAGTGATTCAACACCTGTCCCAAAAATCTTCGGATTTTTACTGCTATAAAAATCTAGTTTCAAAGATGTATAGTTCCAACTGATATGATGAACAATAGTTTGTGCTTGAGGCGTTAAACTCCAGTAAATCATACTGTTTCACTGTGTGTAATATAACCAGTAAGCAAATTAATATGGAATTACATACTCAAGTATTGGTTTGTAGGAATTCGATTGGTTGGTTACAGGATTTCATTATGAACTGATATTGTAAACTGGCGTCAGTTGGAAATCATGGGCTGTCGAATCGGTTCCCAGTAGCTTAATGGTTTACGAGCTCGCTAGCCTTGTAACCAGAAAGCCATAGTTTCCAACTCCGGTGGATACGTACTGTGAAGAGTCCCAAACTGGGGCGAAACAGCTGTCTAGTAGTCTCAGTTGGTTTTCCAATGGTTTTCTATCCGATGTCAGTTCATGATGAAATCGTGTGACGAATTACATACTACCAATGTCTAAGTTATACACATAGGTATTTATTTGCCCCTAACTTGATATAAGAATAAAACTTGGGCACTGTGGTAGAGTGTAATTCCATTATGGGTAAATTTTATTTTGATAGAGTCTCACAGTGTTATACAGTAATGTTTACTGATGACGACGTTTCGAGCACAATTTATTGCTCATAATCATATCAAGGTAATCACACGACTTCCTAAATTCATTTATATAGTTCCATTGTTTTTCACTTGATTTGATTGGTAGTATTATTTTCCATATTTCAGGTATGAGTGATGATTCATTCCTATTGCATGTGTTGGGTGTAGATTCGATGAAGAAGGATTCGGTAATCAACCTGTCTCTCTCTCCACCTACCTAGATTACTTTTTAGAATTTTAACCCTCTCCCACCCTATTGTGTGGTTGTGTGTTAATGCACACATTGCAATTGCCGAGCTTTTTTCTAAATTACTCATCTTCTCGGGGTCAACCATTCTTACCTTAGCTAAATTTTTATGTTCTGACAATCTGACTACCCCTGACCTACTAGTGTGACTTATGTAGTTGACCTCACAGTCATTGCAGGGTATTTTGTAAATTATATTATTTTGTCTAATTGGGTCAACAGGGTCCTTTAACCTACAGAGCTTGTCCCTGAGTGAGTTTGTAGGTTTGAATGCCAACACCCTAATTCCTGCTTTATTTAGAATCCTATGTAGGGTCTCAGATGTCCCCTCTTTATATAGTATAACTGTAGATGACTTATATTCTCTCTTATTTATGTTATTATTACTAGTTTCACAATTCTTTTTATTTTTCTTTTGGCGTTTTTCAATCTTCCTAATGAATTTTAGAGGATAGTTATTCAACACCAACGCCTCTTCTATCTGTTTTATTTCATCATTTAGGTCTTTTTTTGTGCTACTTAGTGCCATTGCTCGGTTTGTTAAACACTTAACTAAGCCTGCCTTAACAGTTAGCGGATGAGATGAATTTAAGTCTAAATATCTATTAGCATAATGCATTGGTTTTCTATAAACACTAGTGTGTAGTTTGCCTTCTTCTATTCGTTTTATTTTACAATCTAACATAGCTAATTCTCCTTGCTCATTTTCGGTTTCAAATGTGAATTTTATTCCCTCCACTAGTGAGTTTATGTGTGTCAAGAAGCTAGAGATATGTTCTGTTTTTAACACTGTGAAAGTGTCATCCACATATATCCACCATATTTTTGGAGTAGGATTAAACGTATTAAGTGCCATATTTTCCCAGCTATCCATAAATATATCTGCTACGATAGGGGATATTGGTGATCCCATTGCTACACCTTCAGTTTGTCTATATATTTTGCCTTGGAATCTAAAGATAAAATAAATAAATAATAAATAAATAAAATTAAAATAAAATAAAATTTACCCATAATGGAATTGCCCCTAACTTGTTTGAATTAATATGTGATTCCTTTCATTCAACAGACATCATTTTTCACAACTTGAGGCCAAAAGAAGAAAATGTTGACCAAGATTTTCCCACCGTTCACTACCTACAAAGAAGTCTTCTACACCATAATATTAGAACTATAGTACTTTCATACCTACAGTAAATAACACAGTTAACAAATCATACTACTTAAGTGCGCATATAAGTACACAATTCAACAATTCAAAAGTATCAGGTAGGGCTGCAATTAGTGATTCTATTCTGTTCAATCTACTGATTATTCCATACTTCATATTTATCGAAGTAAATGTAATTTTGTTTCATAAAGGTTTTATGTAGGAAATCAAAGCAAGGTAGAAATTTCCATGCAGGTTTTATTTTCAAGAATTAGTTTGTAAGAATTCCATTTGTTCCCGGTTAGACCAGAGATTGATATCAGTGAGAGAATCATTGAAAACTAGCACAGGAGTTCTGGAAAGCTGTTTCATCCTAGTTTGTGAATCATCGACAGTGCGCGCCCACCACCACGTTTCGAATCCAGGACCTTCCGGTTAAAAGGCAAGCTCGTATATCATTCAGCCACTGGGCCAGTCCATGAATTCGAACTTCTACTAATTCGTGATTCTAGCGCAATCACTACCCCGTGTCATCCGTGGGGAATCCATCCCGAGTGAATGGACTTCACTTGTAAGGACTTCTCACCAGAACTCCAGGCAACTAACTTCGTCCTGTAGCCAGTCACCAGTGGGCATCAGTTTTATTTAACACTGAAGAACACGATATTCAGTGAGGAGACTAGCTTCAACGAACTAACTGCTTTATAGAGAATCAAAACATGTGATTCAGCGAAGCGACTCTTTTCAACAACGAATTTATCATAAAGATGTACAACAGTATATATATATATATATATATATAGTTTTTAAGGAATTATATCCTGTAAGGGAACTGCATCAAAGGTGTGAATACATAAAATAATAATAGTAGTACGAAATGTAATCAAAATGCTTGTGATTATAATCATAGTTAAATGTGAAGTGGCAAAACAATTAATGTCATATCTATAATAATTCTTAGGATGTATACAACTTGGAAGGGTAGTTAAATTAAAGGATTAGTAAGCAAATAAAATGAAAACATTACGTGACATTGTGTGGAATTTGGTAACATAGAATTTAACGGTGCAAAACAAAATTGATTTAGAATGACAGATGGAACGAGTGAAATAATACCGGGGACAATTCAAAGTCAGGATAGTAACAGTAACAATTGAAGTAATAAAGGAAGAGTATGCAAATTGAATAAAATAAAACCGAAAAATAAGTAGAGCCGAAACATGATTAGGGATTACCATACTTTAGCATAGACGAGGGATTACGACCATGAAAGTTGGAGGGGTTGAATGAAATTTTTCTGTATACAAAGATCTGGTTTCTCCATTTCGATGGCCAAAGCCTCAGCAATACAGATGAGTCAGACACGTAGTGATTTGGCCAAATTACTTTTCAACTTGTAGATGACTTTAAAGGCGGAGGCTATAGAGATAGGGTGATCACTATCGACCAGATGTTCAGTGGTCATGCTTCTTATTACTCCACTTCCACCTCTTCGTAACCATGCGGGATAGTGTTCTTGCACCCTTCTGAACAAAACTCGAATTGTCCTACAAGTGACATTAATCGTTTTGCCACTTCAAAATGAACTATAATTATAATCACAAACATTTTAATTGCATTTCATACCATTATTATTTTATGGATTCACACCACTGATCCGATTCCCTCACTGGATATAGTTCCGGTTTTCAACATTTTGAGTACTTCGGTCTAATCAATCTACGGGAATATCCGCATTGAACTCAATAATAACTGAAACCTGTTGTTGCACAAGAGGTGGCTGTCATGACCCAAATGATCTACTGGATAACGCTTTGGCGTTTGAAACTACAGACACAGGGTTCGAGCCTTAGAGGGAACATCATCACTCACTGGGGAATGCAGGTACACCCAGTTGAAGAGACCCAAATAGGATGAAATGCGAATCCTGGTGGATTTCACTACTAGTCACTATTTGCCATCTGACTTCAAGTTACTCGAACAGACATTGTCAATGCCGTATCTTCACAAGAAGCCAACTTGACAACCTGAGACCGAGCACTTCGGTCCAATAAATCGACGGGAATATTTAAATTGAATTTAACTTCTTAAACTCTCCTTATTAAAAGTCGTTTTATTTAGAATTTGGTTTTCCGGTAAGCATTTCGATTAATGTCACTTTTTATGTCGGCCTTAATCAAGGAATCTGTTATGGAATCACTGAAAACTAAGCAGCAGCAACAGACAGTTCTCAATGTCTAGTGAAGTGTTGTGGTGGGTAGGATGTAGTATGTCGGGTGTAAAGAATTTGCTTATAAATGACACTAATTGACAGAGGCGTTACACTGCAATTTAAGCGGATTTAAAATCCACAAATGATTAGATTCTATCCTGTGACTGAATGGTCACCAGACTCATATGGTGACTTTGAGGTCGTGGAAATGATTCCTGGTGGAGTAATAGGTCTGTACTATTGAAGAGTGGGACAAGGGAGATAGTCAATACTCCTTGGTTCCACCTGATTCTCTAATTGGTGTCAGTTCGTGTAAAATCCAACACTAAGGCCCTTCCATCACCTTAAAAGATTTTAGGAGATGAAAGGATGCCAAAGGTTACGTGAAATGAACTGTATACAAGGCAAGTATCTATGTATTCTCCAACTTCCAAAGTATTTGTTTTGCTTAGACCGAAGACAAATCAAAACACTGAAGTGACCATCCAAAACACGATATATATTTCGGGAACGCAAACGTTGACGACTGACTAACTAGCTACGGATCGTATGTGAACGACAGGACATAACACGACAGCGTGCCGTATGGCGTGGACACTTGCCTGAGCGAACCTTAAGCTTAGCAAGTTGACGTGAACAGTGAAAGTCAGCAGCCAGAATTGGCGGAATAATGCTGTAGACTAATAATTTCGGGGAATTATTCACCAGTACAAAATGATATCTGTATTTGAAAAGGAGTATAAGCTATTGTGAATTCTTCGTAAGTGGTTTATCAATATCCTATTCTAGTATGACTATGGAGAAATTTCTCTTACTCAAATCTCTACCCTTTTTAAACAGTTTTAATGATCCCAAACAGTGTGCTTATAGGCAGGACAGAAGTACTTTAGATGTTGCCACTGTATTATACCATAACTTTGTCTCCTTCGTAGACATAGGGGCCAAATATATACCTTGTACCTTACTCGACTACACATCTGCTTTTGACTCAGTACCTAGATGCCTTTTGTTAAAAAAGATCTGCTTTGCACAATCTGAGTCCTGGGTTGTTAATTGTTTGCATTCTTATTTCTCAAATAGATTGCAGCATACTGTGTAAAGGGGTGAATCTTCATCTGCCTTGTTTATGGAGGTTGGTGTTTCTCAGGGTGTTGTACTCTCTCCTTCTCTTTTTTCTTTCTTCTTACATGACTTACCTCTTTCGGATGAAATAAACTTCATCAAATACGCTGACGATCTGACTGTCTCGCTTCCTGTCAAGTCGCAGTCAGACTGTTGCAAACTTAACAGCTTTTTGTTGGACATCAGTCAGTGGTCTAAGCTAAATGGTCTTACGTTAAATCCCTCAAAATGCCAGACTACTGACTTCTCCTTCAGACATAAACGTAATCTGTAACGACTGGTTAGTACACATGATACTTGTAGCATAGAGGGGACTGTGATAGAAACTAGATATAACACAAAATACCTTGGTATAGTTCTATCCTCTGACCTTACTTGGTCATCCCATATTTTATCGATCTCCAAAAAGATGTTCCATCTAAGCTACTACATTAAGAAGCTAAAACAATCTGGAATCACTCAACCTCTACTTTTACAATTTGTTAACTTACATCTTACCTATTGTACTTTACTGCTCCCCATCGGTCTTTCTTGGACTGTGCCATATTGCGAACGATGGGTATCAAAGGTTGTCAGTAGAGCAAGTGGTGTCACTACATTAGTTGGTAGACACCTAAACCCATGCGAGAAATGGTCTAAATCTACATTGTTTGACCTTCAACACCCGCTCTATTCTCAACTCTCTTCTGGTAGGGCTAGGAGTCATTATAAAAGAGTATATGCTCGTAATACCAATTATAGGAACTCAACAATACCATATTTAGCTGGCCTGTGTTTCATGAGATAGAGACAATGTTATGCGCGAAACCCATGAATTACTATATTGTTAGCAAAATAATCGGTTCTTTCACTATCTCCTATTTGTAATTTATGGTGACACTGTTATCAATTAACTGACAATCTTAGCTGCTAAAATTATTATTATTATTTTACAATTTTTTGAACGTGTATGATTTTACTGTCACTGTAACATTAAAACAGTTAGTTTCTTTGATAAATTTGAATTAGGCATTTAGAAGACAAATTTCGCGAGGTAATATCATTTCGTAGTTTCTTTACAACCGCTTTACAACTAACATGGTTAACAATAATAAAATAATGTTCATGACAGTTACTCAGTTAAATAAAAAAACACAAAAGTACATACTAATGACCAATCATATTTAAATAGGTCAAGTAGTCCATGGTGGGCGAAGGTTGAAGTCTATTGTTTTTTGTACACACAGTTTAGGCTGTACGTGATTAATCCAAGGTGCTTCCATCACATTTAATAACCACCCCTGAATTAGAGTTATGTGAAATAATTGTGAAAGTCATTGATAGTGATTTTGTGACCTGACATTAATAAGTGCTATGCAATGGATGATGCTGGATTTCTACTCAGATTAATTGCATCGGGATTTTCTGTGTGTCTTAACAACCATTTTGGAACATGTTCTTTCAACGACATTCAAACATTCTATTGTTTCTACCTATATAAGTGTGTGTCACGGCAACTGCAGGTGAACTTGTTGATACGGTTTGAAGTAGAGTCCATAGAATTTCGTCCTTTAATCGTAGGTACAGGGATCGAAAATGTTTGGCATGTGAGGGAAAGACATGCCGCGTAGAATGTGCGCTTGATGCCTAACCGAAATCTTTGAGCTGTCAACTGAATAATCTGGTTACCTTTGAATGGTAGGTTAATAAAGATAGCTTTCTTTGGTACAGAAGCTGTCTTTTCAAGATATGGTCTATCCTTACTGTGACAACTGATAAAGTTCTCTGGATAACCATTAGCTAATAAAACTGAATGCATATGTCGAAACTCATCCATCAATGTGTCGCTCATACATATTTTGCAGGCCCATGACAGCAAACATTTCACTAGGGGACGTTCATCCTGGATAGGAACAAAACTGGTGAAATGAAGATATTGTCCACTCCATATCTGTTGACGAAAAATAAATCGCTTAATCGTTCCATCGTCTCTCCTAGTCATTGAAATATCCAAGAAACCGATTTTGTTATTCGATTCGAGTTTGGAAGTCACTCCGATATTTGGATGAATATGATTAAATAGAGTAACAGAGATTCCAATGGACTTACTATTATTACCAATAATGAGTGTAACATTAGTATTGTTTCGGAATAAATTAGAATTATTATTATCCAAATATCTAACATTTTAATTGGTGGATGGTGGCTAGCAGTGGAATCCGCCAGGATGCGCATTTCATCCTATTAGGGACTCGTCTACCAGCTGGATGTACCTGCATTCCCCAGTCAGTGAGTGATGATGTTCCCACCGAGGCTCGAACCCAGTGGCCATAGTTTCAAACGCCAAAGCGTTATCCACTAGACCACTTGGGCCACGAAAGCCACCTCTTATGCAACGGGTCACATTAATTATTTAGTCTAACACTTTTCTCCAACTAGAATTCAACCATAATTATCCCAAAGTATATTTGAATAATAGTAAACAATGTTAAAACCATTCATCGTCAGTAATACCAATAACAGTAGTGAATACATTTCACATTAAATAATCGATTAGCTTACAGTTTTGTAAATAGAAGACAGTTATGTCTTAAAATTCATCACACGGAAATATCTAGGCCTATTACTTAAAAGTAGCTGCTTCTCTATAAGTGAAGCATTTAGTTGTAAGAAGAACACATGAAATACACATCTTGTCCATATTTTAATGTGTTTATTCCACTTAAAAGACTTTACAATATACTGAAATAGCTTCAACCGTTTGTTGCATTAATTCATTCTAAAATGACACACATTTATTTTGAATAAACATAAAGACTTTTGATAGTTCTTACAAGAGAAACAGAGAGAGAGGAAGGAGTAGGGGTGTAAAGATATTTACAACAGAGAAACAATTTGCTGTTTAGCCAAAATAACTTTCACAAATGGTTCTTGTTTTAGCGGAATTGTTATTATTATTATTGTTCCCTTGGGTTTCCAGTGGAACATAGGGCTTCAACAATACATCACCACTCTGTTCTGTTTTCTGCCGTCCTCTTTATCTGCGTGCCCCCACGATTGACCATAATCTCTCATCTCATTCTCCTCCTCACTACACGATCTCCTCCATGTCACCCTTGCATCGATGATCCACTCGTCGCTTCCCATTTGGATTCCACTAAATCGATGGTCTGCGTCATGCCTGATGTCATTCGACGGCCTCTTCAGCCAGCGTATGCCCGATCCATCCATCTCCATTTTCTCTTACATGTTTGTTGAGCGATCGGCCCTTGGTTGGTTTGTTGCCAGTCAGAGTTTCTTGTTGCTGATTCTTTCTGGCCATTTGATCTTCACTATGGAGCGAAGGGGGCAACTGTTGATGAAAGTCTGCAACCTGTTGGAAATCCTTTTCGTGACTGACACTCAGTGCAAGTTTCTGACCCATATAGAAGAACTGACCGACTTCACATTGGTGTTGAAAATCCGAATCTTGTTCCTTATGCTGAGTGAGAGCGGAAGATTTCCAAAGTAGTTTCAGCTGATGATGGCTTATCTTGACCTTTTTAATTACGACTTTGACATCTTTAGCCGCTCCGCCTGTAGTTGAAACGATGCTTCCTAGATAAGTGAAGTATGTAAGTATCAAACTGTCAAACAGATCCTTTAAGATATAAAATGCCTCATAGAATTTGGATGTAGTTATGTTCTCTGAGCTGGATGGTATACTTGCGAAGCTTTCATTATTCTACTAGGCAACATCTTAGCGCATACTTCAATTTGTTGAAGTAAGCTTTTAGATTTCGCCAAGAGTTTGTTGGTCATCTCTCGTGGCGACCCTGAACGTGGTTGGTTCCTCTTGTCTGTTTTCCCACCCTCTAGGCTACTTGTACTTGCATTGATTGTTTATTTGACTTGAACTTTGAACCTTTGTGTGTGTGAGATTTCTTTTTTATCGATTGGTATATTTTGTCTATGTTAATGTATCTACTGACTGACGATTCACTGGAATACCCAGCTTCTAAAAATTCCCTAGCATTCTTAGTGTTTCCTCTGTCTAATATATGAACGTTTTCCCAGTTGAATTGATGTCCATAGTTGTCTGTAAGCAGTGATATGAGAGAGCTACAAATCTTCTCCATCATACGCATAACTGTAAAACCTGATGAAGAAGAAGTTATCAAAAGGAATATTCTTTGTTCACTAATCAATCTTTTAAACTTGTTAATGGGCATCTTTAATCAGTTAGAATATAGAATAACAATAATAATGAATGTTGAAATCGCAATAACATAAAATATGCATCCATCTACACCTATTTCCTTTGTTCTTTCTGAATACTTTTTTGTTCCACACATATGTATCCTCCTTATTCCACTTCTGATATCTTTCCTACGTCCTGATTAAAATGGCTTATTCTTAACTAAATAAACCAAAGAATTTACCAATCGATTTTGATTCTTTCTTAAGCTTCAACTAAGAAGTCAAAATTTCAACACACAATCTTTGTCAATTCAACCTCTGTTATAAGATAAAAAAGATGTATATTTCAGCCCACGTTGACACAGAACTTTCTTTCTTAAGAGTCAGGTTTGCTGAAAACGGCTACATCAACTGTTTTAACGATGAAAAACACGAAAAACACTAAGCTCGTCACTAATTTAATTCCAAAGTAAACCATCTTCATGAGTCTGGTAAGGTAGTATCAGATATGCTCAAAAAGTGTCTTTTTGAACCAGTTAGTAAGATATCCTTTGAGGAGACATGACCTCACTTGACGTTCAGCAATTGAAAGCTGTCCCATAGCTACAGATACGACCATTTCGGTAGAGTTTCACAAGAGAGAGAGAGTAAGAGAAAAAAAGGAATAGTGTGAGAAGCTGTAATATTCTAGAACACTTGGTCAACTTTTATCGCTAGGCTAAGCTTGACAATGATTTTTAGATCTTTGATCAAATTCATGCACACACTTTCAGCGTTTTCTTCATTTCAAACTTCTAGAAACTTTGGCTATTCATGGATTTAGGTGTGTACAATCACTATCCCTATATTTACCTTCGAATAGAAAGCTCTGTACCCTTTTCCTATTATTATTATTATTATATTCACTTTGAATAGTTTCCGATATTATTTCATTTGTCTACCCCCCCCCCCTACCGCCTCTGTTTATCTAATCCGATATATTTTTCTGCAAAGTTTAACTCAGTCTTATCAAACTTCAAACTGTTATATAATATTTCATCCACCTAATAATCTTATTACTTTGAATGAAGAAAGAACGAACGTATCTGCAGACAGGCTAATGCCGGCTCGTTTTATTTCGTGGATTCTCTCTCTCTACAACTGTCTGCATCCTAAATAAATCAATTATCTGTTACAAAATAGTAGCTGAACATACTTTTTACAATGACTTCGAGAGTTATAGATAGAAAGAAAGTATAACCAACATAATTCCAACGACGATGTAAGTAGACCCATTATTTAGTGTTAAAAGAGTAACTATTTATATAGTAATTAGACTAAGAGGTAGAATTCAGATTTCTCTTGGAAACAAGGATGAACTAAAGACAAAATACAAGATATGACAACAAAGTGAATTGATACATATTACGATGGCGGTTCAGGAGCTTCGGAGTGAGTAGAGAAGTAGAATTATAAAATAGATGAAGTAGTTTCATTTAGTAAATTTGGGACTTTAACAGTGAGTTCAACTCAGTGAGTGAAATTGATTGATTTATTTAGGATGTAAGCAGTTGAAGACAGAGAATCTACGAAACAAGACAAGCTGGTATTATCTCGCCTGGAAATAAGTCCGTTCTTTCTTTTAATTCAAACTAGTAAAGGGAACCGGCTGTATGATAATATTATTGATTTTACATACACACACCCCTTTCTACGATTTGTACATTCTACGAATTACAAATGGCATGGCCTATTTTCCAGTATTGGTTTGTAGGAATTTTGTTTGTTCGATTGGTTGGAGGATTTCATCATAAGCTGACATCGGTTATAAAACCCTTGGAAAGCCACCTGAGAGTACTCGACAGCTGTTTCATCCACCTAGTTTGGGACTCTTCATCAGTACGCGTCCACTGGGGTTCGAACCCAAGAACGAAACAGCTATCCAGTACTCCAAGGTTTTCCAATGGTTCTCTAACCGATAACAACTCATGATGAAATCCTCCAACTAATCAGTCAAACAAAATCCCTACAAAACCAATACTTGAAAATTCATCTCATGCTCACTAGCGACTGGCTTTATTCAGGTAGGTAATTACCTGGGGTTCCAGTGGGAAGTCATGGCCAGTAGGGTACAGCAGGTCGAAGGTGAGGACAGTCACTCACTGAAAAAGACATTGCGAATCGGTCACGCTATGTCATGAATTGGCAGAAGTTAGAATTCATGGACTGGTCATCGGACCAGTTCCCAGTGGCGTAATGGTCGTCTACAAGCTAGTTCGCCTTGTAACCAGGTTCGGGCCCCTGCGTGAGTACTGATGAAGAGTCCGAAACTAGGCGGCTGAAATAGCTGTCCAGTACTCCCAGCTGGCTTTCCAATGGTTCTCTAACCGATGTCAGCTCATGACGAAATCCTGCAACCAATCAAACAAATAAAATCCCTACAAAAACCAATACTTGAAAATTCCAAGGGTGTTCTCTTTCTCTCGCGCGCTCACCCCCATTCCCTCGTAGTAAACTGCATGAATAATACACAAAGAATCACTTCACCATCAAATTTATGTATTTATCTATCTGATTTTGATAGTCTTCACACACACACACACACAAATAGTGTTCTCACATATCCTAGTTTCAGTGTAAAACCAGGTAGTATTATATAATAGTTATTTTATACATATTTATGTTAGTTTTTTTATGTATTACTCACTAGGTAAGTTAAAGATTACAAATTTTAGGAATATTTTCATTCACTTGAATTAGAAAGTATGTACAGTATGTTACACCTCTTGTGAATAGTACTCAATTCATTATATTATACAAATTTTTACCTTCTTTGCATAGAAAAGATAAAATTTACATATGAAAATGTCTCAGAAAGAACAAAACAAGACAAAATGAAAATTCCGATGGGATGAATAGTGAAACATACACTCAGGGATCATGAATAAATACACTTACGCCCACGCATGCACGCACCCACTCACACACACTCACGCATAAATCGAATAATGAATGACAGGGGATTCAACTGGATGGTAAACGATTGACTATACGATTTTTTAACATTTGTGATATTTCTACAGCTTGCCATAAAGCATTAATATTATTCTCTCCGAAACCAATCGACTGATTACGACGTTCAATCAATTCCATAAAGAAACCATTTTTTTCAAATAATGGTTCTGTAAATATTTGTAACAATGTTCTAAATAGATAGGTAAATAGATAGATGGGAGGATTAAATTCAATTAGCATGTACAATATGCTGAGATAAAAATACGAATTTGGTACTTACATTGAAAAAAAAAATTGAAGTGAGTTGGAAGACCTAATTTCGTCTCTTCTATGTGTAGAAAATCAAAACAAATGATTCAGCGAAGAGACTCTTTTCAACGAATTTATCATCAAGCTGTACAATCGGATATATATGGTTTTTAAGAAGTTATGTCCGGTGAGTGAATTGAATCATAGGTGTAAATGCATGAAATAATAATAATATGAAATGCAATTAAAACTAAAATGTTTGTGATGATAATCGTGTGGCGCTAGGTATATCCGTCGTTCGACACGAATTTTGTCCAAGAGGGTGCAAGAACACTATCCTGCATGGTTACGAAAAGGTGGTAGTGGAGCAATAAGAAGCGCGATCATTGAACATCTGGTCGATAATGATCACCCTACCTCTATAGCCTCCGCCTTCAAAGTCATCTACAAGGCAAAGAGTAATTTACCCAAATCCCTGCGTACCCGACTCATCTGTATTGCTGAAGCTTCGGCTATCGAAGCAGAAAAGCCAGATCTCTGTGTACAGAAAAAGTTCGTTCAACCCCTCCCCTCCAACTTTCATGGTCTTAATCCCTCTATGCTAAAGTATGGTAATCCTCAATCATATTTCAGCCCTACCAATTTTTCATTTTTGTCTCTTCAATTTGTATATTCTTCCTTATTACGTCAATTGTTACTATTATTACCCTCACTTTTAACTGTCCTCGGTATTATTTCACTTGTTCCACTTGTCATTCTAAATCAATTCCTTTATGCAACATTAAATTCTATGCTATTAAATTTCACACAATATTACGTAACGTTTTTATTTTTTCTATTTGTCTACTAATCTTATAATTGCACACCTTTTTCAAGTTCTATCCATCCTATGAATTATTCTATATATGACATTAATTTGCTTTGCCACTTGACATTTAACTACGATTATAATCACAAACATTTTAGTTTTAATTGCATTTCATATTATTATTATTATTTCATGCATTCACACCTATGTTTCAATTCCCTCACCGGATATAACTTCTTAAAAACCATATATATCCGATTGTACAGCTTGATGATAAATTCGTTGAAAAAGAGTCTCTTCTATGTGTATCTATGAATTTGACTGTCCCTATGAAGCTAGTTGTATGTAGGGAAGGGGGGGTTGTACAATTAAGCGTGTTTATCGCCGGCTTCCAAAACACCATCCTTTGTGTGGTTAAGCAAAGGACAAACAAAGATTGATGTTATGCCGACCGACTAATCTTAATTTCATCTCAAGAGCTGGTCTGTTACACTTTCCGTACCTTGGCCATCAACGTTTTAAGGATCTTTAATTTGATATTAGATAATGGTGTAACGACAGAAGACAAGAGCCAGGCAACATATCGTTTATTGAGAAAATCAACAGATATTTATGAATTTTTATTTACATTATTGTCAGCGGAGAAGGAACGTCTTCTGATTGACTGTTTTCTTGCTCAAGGTTATTCTGTACTGCTTGGGACCGTTCCTTAGAAGGTCATGCCATATATCTGCGAATCGCACTTGCACATGTTAAGTCAGCTGTGGTTGGTTGTTGAGTTCCTCAAGGTTAGGCTTTGTTATTGTTTTTTTCTCATGACCCTGATTCGGGACGTAAACATTGACGTTAACTGGTGTCTACAATTTTGTCTTGCAGACAGCTTTCACCGCAATGGGAGGCAATCAGCAGGAAGTCTTGAACATGGGTTTCGTGCTTGTTACCACTTACCAGTCTGCAAGGCGTATCTACATCATGGAAGGAATTCACTTCCCTTCTGAGATTCGCACCCACATCACCCAGTGAGTGCTTCAGGCAGAGACGTTACCAGTGAGCAATTCGGGCTCGTGACTGACCTCCTGTAGGATTGTGTTGGAAGAGACATGGGCTCCTTCAAGGTTGCAGATACTTACCTTTTGCTAACAGACAAGCTCCAAAAAGCACGAAACATATGGTCATTCATGGCTTCCTGCCGATTGCCCCCAATCATCTGATATCAACAATGCATAGTGCATCGTGATGACAAGCCACCTAGTATGGTAACCACGTTGCAAACTTGACTGATAGAATTCAATCGGCACCTAACGAAAGATTAGACAAATGACATTAGTTAATCAGTGTCCACTCAAATGATCCTTAATTTGTAAAATCTCAGCGAGGTTGAAATGAGTAATCCCAACGTTTCCTTCGAAACGTTTTATAAGCACTTCTTGTCCTATTTGGAAGTCGTCAAATGTATGTAACTGCGTCCCCAGTGAGTGAGTAGTTAAATGAGTAAGCGTGATTAATATATATATAGATAGATAAGATGAATCTTCATCCCAGTGACCAGAAGAAATTTCATATGAGTATATAAGTCATAGCAATACAAACTTGTCACGCTTTCGTTTCAGACTACCTGAATGATTAAAGCGGAGGTGGTCAGTTACAATTTGAATTTCTTAGGGTAGTAGTTATGTGATTTTGTGTTATGTGGTTAGAGGAGTGCTATAATCATATCAGAAGTTAAAGGTGTTTTATCGGCTTCTTTTAACACGTTGATACACTATATTCCCAATAGTCTATCAAGAAGAACTCCAATGTTTCTCCTATCAGTAGCCAAAGTGGCAGCAATCAACACCAAAAAACCGATCTCTATATTCCAGAGAAATGATTCCAGCTACTTTGATTGTCTTAGCCAATGAAGAACCTAGAAGACCTGGATTTTGCGCGTGGATGATTTATGTTTGATGTCACAAAAAATCGAAGACTTACAAGTGAAAACCGACAAATGGGTCGAAGAAGCAGCCAGAGAAGACAGGACTCCAGGTGAACATAGACAAGACGGAGGTTATGAAAATAACCAACCAACAACAACAACAGCAGCAACATCCAACGCCAATCACCATCAACGGGAGGGATTTGAAAGAGGTTACTTCTTTCACTTATCTAGGGAGCATTGTCTCAACTACACGAGGAACGGACAAAGATGTTTAATCGAGAGTCGGGAAGGCGAGAAACACATTCATCAACCTGAAACCAATCTGGAAATATTCGTCACTCAGCCTGCATCAACAACAAAATTCGAATTTTCAATACAAACGTCAAGTCAGTTTTGATATACGGATCAGAAACTTGGCGGGTCACAAAGAATATTTCCAACAGCCTGTTGCAGACCTTTATCAACAGCTGTCTTCGTTCTATTCTCAAGATCAGATGGCCGGAGAGAATCAAAAACAAGAAACTATGGGAAGAAACAAAACAAGAACCAATCGCTCAACAAATATGCAGGAGAAAGTGGAGATGGATTGGACATTCGCTGAGGAGGCCGCTGGGTGACATCGCGCGTCAGGCCAACGCTCGAGTGGAACCCGAAAGGGGAGCGGCGAGTGGGACGTCCAAGGGTGACATGGAGGAGATCGTGTGATGAGGAACTGAAACAGTATGGATTAACATGGATGCAGGTGAAAAGTACAGCACAAGACAGAAGCAAGTGGAGGCGTGCAGTTGAAGCCCAATGTTCCACTAGGAACCCAAGGGAACAATAATATAATAATAATATGAAATAGGGTCACTCTATATTCACTATAAACACTTTGATTCAACAGTAGTTAGTGACTAATGTCATACGTTTGGTGTAATATCAACATCACGGTGCATTCTGAATTGTTGTTAATAAATGGTTGGAGGTAATCGGCAGGAAGCCGTGCATTACCCAAGGTTTCGTGCTTGTTGGCACTCGTCCGTCAGCAAAGGGTATCTATTTCCAATCTTCAAGGAACTCATATCCCTTCTGAGTTTCGAACCCAAGTCACCCTATTCTCAGCCAAAGATATTACCGCTGAGCTCTAAGCATCTTTTGGTAATTGACCCTTTAAACCACTATTTCAGATATTTACGATATCATGATTTTTCGTCTTAATTGGACTACTATTACAGGATTTCATCATCATGAGGTGACATCGATTAGAGAGCCACTGGAATACTAACTAGCGAATACTGGATAGCTGTTTCGTCCAGGTTTAAGACTCAGCAGTACGACCCACCACCAGAGTTCGAACACAGGACCTTGCGGTTACATGGTGAGCTCGTAGACCATTCAGCCACTGAGGCCACCCAACCCCCCATGAATTTCAACTTCTGCCAATTCGTGATATATATTTAACGCAACCGCCAGCCTATGTCACAGGTGAGTAACTTCCCTCTTGGCTGACTTGGTAGATGTTGCAATTTTCTAGACACGCTAGGATTATTTTGTGTCATTTTATACTAACATTGACAAGGGGTTTATAATTGTAGAGTCTAATGAAAACGTTGTTGAAAACAACTGTTTACTTCAATTTCCTTTGTTCTAAAGATGAATATTATTGTACTCAACAATACCTATTACAAGTGTGTTAATGATAGCCTCCCTATCTGACTGAATAAACTTTGATAGATAGGATGGTAGCGTCCGTGGTACGGCGGTAGATGCTCGCCAACCATGCAAGTAGTTTGGGGGTTCGATCCCCTAAACCTCTCTAAACCAGTAAGGAGGGAAGGTTGAGAATGAGGCTAGCAACCTTACCCAGTAAAAATAAACACTACTGCTACTGAAACTTCAAAGCTGCAGCTTGAAGCCCTACGTTCCACTGGGAATGTACAGGAATAAAAATTTTTTTAAAAAAGCTAATTTAACTAAGAGAAGATGAGAACAGAATATTTGAGCCATTATTTCAAGGAAATCAATAAACAGAATGTACCAAAAAAGAAAAGTTTTGAGCGTTCAATCAGTTGAAAATTGATGAAATTTTTCTTCCATTCAACTAAATGTAATCACACTTTCATTGAATTAGAAAGATCTTTTCTATTTGTAATATCAACTGGATTGCACTCTATCCTTAATTTATTTCGTATTTTGCTTAATCACAATTCAAGTTTCTGATTTAGTTGTGTTCTCTGAGTTGGTTAATTTGATTGCGAAGCTTTCGTTGTCCCCGTTCTAGACAACATTTCCAGAGCAGGTTTTAGTGTGAAATGAACTTATTCTCTGTGAATGATATAACTGTATCTCATGACAGACAACCTTTACCGTGATTGGTTGTTAATTTACATCTCTATTGATCATTTTTATTGACTTGGAATCTGGCCTTTCTTGTCGTGTGATTTATACTTTATTAGCTGGTGAATTTGGTCTTTATTAGTATGTTTGTTAATCACTGGCTGATTCACTTGAGTACCAAGCTTCTAGGAATTCCCTAACTGAACTTCTGGTGTTTCCTCTATTCAAAATTTCGACATTATCTCAATCAAATTGGTGTCCATAATTACCCATATGCATTGATACGAAAGAATAAATATCATGTCTTTTTACAGCTAATTTGTGTTCTTGGATTCGGATTCGAGGGAGATGCCCACTTTGACCGATGTAATGCTTATTGTACTCCATACAGTTTATTTTGTAGATGGTATTAATTTTATCTCCTTTTCCTGTTAAATCTTTTGGTTTGCATAATATCGAGTGAAGTGATTATGCTGGTTGGCTTGTGTGCTATAACTATTTCAAATAGTCTTAATATTCTAGCTGTGTTGAAGAGAATGGAGGAAAAATACCTACGAACCGTTTTCAAAAAGAATGGATATCCTCACAATTTCATCAAAAAGTGTTTAAAATTGAATCATAACAGCAACAAGCCAATGTCAAAGACCACAAGAAAATTCACTCTACCATATGCATAAAGAATATCTCTGAAATAACAAAATAAATTGTATGAACTGTAACAGACATTACATCGGTTAAAGTGGGCATCTCCCTCGAATCCGAATCCAAGAACACAAATTAGCTGTAAAAAGACATGATATTTATTCTTTCGTATCAATGCATATGGGTAATTATGGACACCAATTTGATTGAGATAATGTCGAAATTTTGAATAGAGGAAACACCAGAAGTTCAGTTAGGGAATTCCTAGAAGCTTGGTACTCAAGTGAATCAGCCAGTGATTAACAAACATACTAATAAAGACCAAATTCACCAGCTAATAAAGTATAAATCACACGACAAGAAAGGCCAGATTCCAAGTCAATAAAAATAATCAGTAGAGACGTCAGTTAATAATCAATCGCAAAAAAGATTGTCTGTCAGGAGAAACAATTATTATATCATTCACCTAGAGAATTCAAAACCTGTGCTGAAGATGTTGTCTAGAACAGGGACAAGAAAAGCTTCGCAATCAAATCAACCAACTCAGAGAATAAAAGACCGCATCAAAATTATCCCCCCTGGCCAAAAACCTTTCCCTATCGTTAGTCTTTTTAATCGATAACACTCTACTAAGATTCCTGAGTTCTCAGCGCTTAGAAATCATTTTGATACACTGTTTTATGAACGATTCAGATGCTACTTGTCATATAAAAGGAATAACCAATTTTAATCATAATTCAGATAGTTTTTTAAGTGGGTGATAACCATGAGTGCAATGAAAATCTGGGTTACACAGTAGGACTGCAACGATTGGTCTCTCTAACATTAAGTTGAATTCTCAGGTTAGGTCACCACTAAGTGACATTTTATGTTAAAGAATCATTGAAAATAAGCTTAAAACTTGAGCACTATGTAATTAATCAAAATAAAATCTCATTCATAATTGGAACCATTGGAAATCAAAGAGTACTGGATATATGTTTCGTGCTACTTTGGGACTCTTCAATACAACTTACCCATGATCTCATCAAAGACCGAAGCCAGGTCCTTCAAGTTACTAGGAGAGCCTGTTAGTCATCTAACTGAGTGGGAAAGTACCGATGAAGACCCCTGCTGGTTTTTAATGGCTCTCTAACCTACAGGCAATCAAATCCTTGAAAATAAAGTTAAAAAATGTCTATTTACAAACACACATGAATGCGTCGGATGCATTGTTATCCTAGTGAGATAGATTATTCAAGTCAATGTTCTTGGACTTTTATTTGCAAAGATTTTTTAAATTTTTTCAATATCTGGATATATGTTAAACAGCTGAAATCTGGTCGGAAAACATAAAAAATGTTAATAAAACAACTGTGCAGAGAGAAAAGAAGGGAAAGCACTGAGTTCCATACTAGATCAGTTTACTTTAAATATCACAGAGCGATGCAGTATTAACAGCTGGATGACAAGGTTTCGAGCATAAATTATTGTTGCTCATAACCACATCAATTTAGTCACACGGTTTCACAATTTGTCTTACATATATTTTTCTTTCTATTTGGTCTCTCTAACTTCCCTTTGTTGTTTGTTACGTCATTCCGATTGCGTGTGTGCGGTGTTGAATCGATAAACAAAGCTTCAGTGATTAACCTCTCCCGTTCTCTACCTAACTATATTACTTCTTAATACTCTCAATCTGTCCTACACAACCTATTTTGGGATCACATGCAAGTGAATTCAGTGCAGTGCAATGGCTGAGCTTTTCTTCTAGGTTATTTAACTTAGGTTCAATTATTCTAGGTCTGGCTGAATTTTTATGTCTCGACAATCTGACTGACCCAGATCTACTAGTTTCACCTATATAATTGACCTCACAATCAGCATCACATGGTATTTGGTAAATTACATTATTTTTCTCAGTTCGATCTATCGGGTCCTTTAGCTGACAAAGTTTATCTCAGCGAAAGTTGGTTGGTTTAAATGCCACCCTAACTGATTCCAGCCTCATTGAGAATCCTACGTAAGGCCTCTGATGTCCCTTCTTTATACGACAGTACTACAGAGGCCTTGAATTTTATATTATTTTTGTCATTTTCAAGACCCTCACACGTGCATTCGGAATGACGCAACGCCACCTATACCGGAGATATGGAAAGTGGACATAGACAACAAGGAGAAGAGGCAGAAAGAGAGAAAATATACGTATAAGACAAATTGTGAAACGCTGTGACTAATGATATAAGTATAAAACTTGGGCACTGTGCTGGTAGAGTATAGCTCCATTATGGATAAGATTTTATATTGATAAAGTCACACACAGTGTTATAGAGTAATATTAAGTGATGACGTTTCGAGCACAAACTATTGACACTCATTATCATACCAAGTTACTCACACACCTTTTTTCCTTCATTTAAATACATGAGTGGAAGTGATTAGACATTTGAATAGAAATCAATATAGGATAGTGTACATTCAAAAATAATTATATGAGTGTTATTGATCAATTACAATCAGATGGGAAATAAGACGAGTGTTTCTTAGTCATAATAAGATACTTCTTAGAATGTTTTGATGTGCTTGAATTGAAATAGAATTTTGAGATTATTTATTATCCTCTTCTGACTTGACTGGCGGTAATAATATCTTCCATATTTCTGGTATTTGCATTGAGTCATTTCTGTTGCATGTGTTGGGTGTAGACTCAATGAACCAGGATTCAGTAATCAATCTCTCTCTCTCCACCTACATAGATTACTTCTTAGAATTTTAACCCTCTCCCACCCCATTGTGTGGTTTTGTGTTAATGCATGAAGTGCGATTGCTGAGCTTTTTGCTAAATTACTCATCTTCTCGGGGTCAACCATTCTTACCTTAGTTAAATTCTCATGTTCCCACAAACTGACTACCCCCTACCTACTAGTTTGACCTATGTAGTTGACCTCACAGTCATTGCAGGGTATTTTGTAAATTATATTATTTTGTTGAATTGGGTTCACTGGGTCTTTTAGCCTACAGAGCTTTGTCTCTGAGTGACTTTGTAGGTTTGAATGCCACCCTAATTCCTACTTTATTATGAATCCTGCGTAGGGCCTCAGATGTCCCCTCCTTATATGGTATAACAGTAGATGCCTTATATTCTCTCTTATTTATACTATCATTATTAGTTTCACAATTATTTTTATTTTGCTTTTGGTCTTTGGT